>RPFO01000123.1:1509882-1654882 GCA_009746045.1 Mesostigma viride
TCCTTGTCCTTGTCCTTCCTTTCCTTGTCCTTGTCCTTGTCCTTGTCCTTGTCCTTGTCCTTGTCCTGTCCTTCCTTGTCCTTGGCCTTGTCCTTGTCCTTGTCCTTGTCCTTGTCCTTGTCCTTGTCCTTGTCCTTGTCCTTGTCCTTGTCCTTGTCCTTGTCCCCTTGTCCTTGTCCTTTCCTTGTCCTTGTCCTTGTCCTTGTCCTTGTTCCTTGTCCTTGTCCTTGTCCTTGTCCTTGTCCTTGTCCTTGTCCTTGTCCTTGTCCTTGTCCTTGTGCCAGCACGTTGTCCTTGTCCTTGTCCTTGTCCTCTTCTTGTCCTTGTCCTTGTTCCTTGTCCTTGTCCTTGTCCTTGTCCTTGTCCTTGTCCTGTCCTTGTCCTTGTCCTTGTTCCTTGTCCTTGTCCTTGTTCCTTGTCCTGTCCTTGTCCTTGTCCTTGTCTTGTCCTTTTCCTTGTCCTTGTCCTTGTCCTTGTCCTTGTCCTTGTCCTTGTCCTTGTCCTTGTCCTTGTCCTGTCCTTGTCCTTGTCCTTTCCTTGTCCTTGTCCTTGTCCTTGTCCTTGTCCCTTGTCTTGTCCTTGTCCTTGTCCTTGTCCTTGTCCTTGTCCTTGTCCTTGTCCTTGTCCTTGTCCTTGTCCTTTCCTTGTCCTTGTCCTTGTCCTTGTCCTTTCCTTGTCCTTGTCCTTCCTTGTCCTTGTCCTTGTCCTTGTCCTTGTCCTTTGCCTTGTCCTTGTTCCTTGTGCCAGCACGTTGTCCTTGTCCTTGTCCTTGTCCTTGTCCTTGTCCTTGTCCTTGTCCTTGTCCTTGTCCTTGTCCTTGTCCTTGTCCTTGTCCTTGTCCTTGTCCTTGTCCTTGTCCTTGTCCTTGTCCTTGTTCCTTGTCCTTGTCCTTGTCCTTGTCCTTGTCCTTGTCCTTGTCCTTGTCCTGTCCTTGTCCTGTCCTTGTCCTTGTCCTTGTCCTTGTCCTTGTCCTTGTCATTGTCATTGTCCTCGTCCTTGTCCTTGTCCTTGTCCTTGTCCTTTCCTTTCCTTGTCCTTGTCCTTGTCCTTGTCCTTGTCCTTGTCCTTGTCCTTGTCCTTGTCCTTGTCCTTGTCCTTGTCCTTGTCCTTGTCCTTGTCCTTGTCCTTGTCCTTGTCCTTGTCCTTGTCCTTGTCCTTGTCCTTCCTTGCCCTTGTCCTTGTCCTTGTCCTCGTCCTTGTCCTTGTCCTTGTCCTTGTCCTCTCCTTGTCCTTGTCCTTGTCCTTGTCCTTGTCCTTGTCCTTGTCCTTGTCCTTGTCCTTGTCCTTGTCCTTGTCCTTGTCCTTGTCCTTGTCCTTGCCTTGTCCTTGTCCTTGTCCAGCACGTTGTCCTTGTCCTTGTCCTTGTCCTTGTCCTTGTCCTTGTCCTCGTCCTCGTCCTTCCTGTCCTTGTCCTTGTCCTTGTCCTTGTCCTTGTCCTTGTCCTTGTCCTTGCCCTTGTCCTTGTCCTTGTCCTTGTCCTTGTCCTTGTCCTTGTCCTTGTCTTGTCCTTGTCCTTGTCCTCGTCCTCGTCCTCGTCCTTGTCCTTGTCCTTGTCCTTGTCCTTGTCCTTGTCCTTGCCTTGTCCTTGTCCTTGTCCTTGTCCTTGTCCTTGTCCTTGTCCTTGTCCTCGTCTCGTCTCTCCTTGTCCTTGTCCTTGTCCTTGTCCTCGTCCTTGTCCTTGTCCTTGTCCTTGTCCTTGTCCTTGTCCTTGTCCTTGTCCTTGTCCTTGTCCTTGTCCTTGTCCTTGGCCTTTGTCCTTGTCCTTGTCCTTGTCCTTGTCCTTGTCCTTGTCCTTGTCCTTGTCCTTGTCCTTGTCCTTGTCCTTGTCCTTGTCCTTGTCCTTGTCCTTGTCCTTGTCCTTGTCCTTGTCCTTGTCCTTGTCCTTGTCCTTGTCCTTGTCCTTGTCCTTGTCCTTGTCCTTGTCCTTGTCCTTGTCCTTGTCCTTGTCCTTGTCCTTGTCCAGCACGTTGTCCTTGTCCTTGTCCTTGTCCTTGTCCTTGTCCTTGTCCTTGTCCTTGTCCTTGTCCTTGTCCTTGTCCTTGTCCTTGTCCTTGTCCTTGTCCTTGTCCTTGTCCTTGTCCTTGTCCTTGTCCTTGTCCTTGTCCTTGTCCTTGTCCTTGTCCTTGTCCTTGTCCTTGTCCTTGTCCTTGTCCTTGTCCTTGTCCTTGTCCTTGTCCTTGTCCTTGTCATTGTCATTGTCCTCGTCCTTGTCCTTGTCCTTGTCCTTGTCCTTGTCCTTGTCCTTGTCCTTGTCCTTGTCCTTGTCCTTGTCCTTGTCCTTGTCCTTGTCCTTGTCCTTGTCCTTGTCCTTGTCCTTGTCCTTGTCCTTGTCCTTGTCCTTGTCCTTGTCCTTGTCCTTGTCCTTGTCCTTGTCCTTGCCCTTGTCCTTGTCCTTGTCTTGTCTTGTCCTTGTCCTTGTCCTTGTCCTCGTCCTTGTCCTTGTCCTTGTCCTTGTCCTTGTCCTTGTCCTTGTCCTTGTCCTTGTCCTTGTCCTTGTCCTTGTCCTTGTCCTTGTCCTTGTCCTTGTCCTTGTCCTTGTCCTTGTGCCAGCACGTTGTCCTTGTCCTTGTCCTTGTCCTTGTCCTTGTCCTTGTCCTCGTCCTCGTCCTCGTCCTTGTCCTTGTCCTTGTCCTTGTCCTTGTCCTTGTCCTTGTCCTTGTCCTTGCCTTGTCCTTGTCCTTGTCCTTGTCCTTGTCCTTGTCCTTGTCCTTGTCCTTGTCCTTGTCCTTGTCCTCGTCCTCGTCCTCGTCCTTGTCCTTGTCCTTGTCCTTGTCCTTGTCCTTGTCCTTGCCTTGTCCTTGTCCTTGTCCTTGTCCTTGTCCTTGTCCTTGTCCTTGTCCTCGTCCTCGTCCTCGTCCTTGTCCTTGTCCTTGTCCTTGTCCTCGTCCTCGTCCTCGTCCTGTCCTTGTCCTTGTCCTTGTCCTTGTCCTTGTCCTTGTCCTTGTCCTTGTCCTTGTCCTTGTCCTTGTCCTTGTCCTTGTCCTTGTCCTTGTCCTTGTCCTTGTCCTTGTCCTTGTCCTTGTCCTCGTCCTCGTCCTCGTCCTTGTCCTTGTCCTTGTCCTTGTCCTTGTCCTTGTCCTTGCCCTTGTCCTTGTCCTTGTCCTTGTCCTTGTCCTTGTCCTTGTCCTTGTCCTCGTCCTCGTCCTCGTCCTTGTCCTTGTCCTTGTCCTTGTCCTCGTCCTCGTCCTCGTCCTCGTCCTTGGCCTTGGCCTTGTCCTTGTCCTTGTCCTTGTCCTTGTCCTTGTCCTTGTCCTTGTCCTTGTCCTTGTCCTTGTCCTTGTCCTTGTCCTTGTCCTTGTCCTTGTCCTTGTCCTTGTCCTTGTCCTTGTCCTTGTCCTTGTCCTTGTCCTTGTCCTTGTCCTTGTCCAGCACGTTGTCCTTGTCCTTGTCCTTGTCCTTGTCCTTGTCCTTGTCCTTGTCCTTGTCCTTGTCCTTGTCCTTGTCCTTGTCCTTGTCCTTGTCCTTGTCCTTGTCCTTGTCCTTGTCCTTGTCCTTGTCCTTGTCCTTGTCCTTGTCCTTGTCCTTGTCCTTGTCCTTGTCCTTGTCCTTGTCCTTGTCCTTGTCCTTGTCCTTGTCCTTGTCCTTGTCCTTGTCCTTGTCCTTGGCCTTGTCCTTGTCCTTGTCCTTGTCCTTGTCCTTGTCCTTGTCCTTGTCCTTGTCCTTGTGCCAGCACGTTGTCCTTGTCCTTGTCCTTGTCCTTGTCCTTGTCCTTGTCCTTGTCCTTGTCCTTGTCCTTGTCCTTGTCCTTGTCCTTGTCCTTGTCCTTGTCCTTGTCCTTGTCCTTGTCCTTGTCCTCGTCCTTGTCCTTGTCCTTGTCCTTGTCCTTGTCCTTGTCCTTGTCCTTGTCCTTGTCCTTGTCCTTGTCCTTGTCCAGCCTTGTCCTTGTCCTTGTCCTTGTCCTTGTCCTTGTCCTTGTCCTTGTCCTTGTCCTTGTCCTCGTCCTCGTCCTCGTCCTTGTCCTTGTCCTTGTCCTTGTCCTTGTCCTTGTCCTTGTCCTTGTCCTTGTCCTTGCCCTTGTCCTTGTCCTTGTCCTTGTCCTTGTCCTTGTCCTTGTCCTTGTCCTTGTCCTTGTCCTTGTCCTCGTCCTCGTCCTCGTCCTTGTCCTTGTCCTTGTCCTTGTCCTTGTCCTTGTCCTTGCCCTTGTCCTTGTCCTTGTCCTTGTCCTTGTCCTTGTCCTTGTCCTCGTCCTCGTCCTCGTCCTTGTCCTTGTCCTTGTCCTTGTCCTCGTCCTCGTCCTCGTCCTCGGCCTCGGCCTTGTCGTTGGCCTTGTCCTTGTCCTTGTCCTTGTCCTTGTCCTTGTCCTTGTGCCAGCACGTTGTCCTTGTCCTTGTCCTTGTCCTTGTCCTTGTCCTTGTCCTCGTCCTCGTCCTCGTCCTTGTCCTTGTCCTTGTCCTTGTCCTTGTCCTTGTCCTTGTCCTTGTCCTTGCCCTTGTCCTTGTCCTTGTCCTTGTCCTTGTCCTTGTCCTTGTCCTTGTCCTTGTCCTTGTCCTTGTCCTTGTCCTTGTCCTCGTCC
Organism: Mesostigma viride; assembly: GCA_009746045.1. Lineage (NCBI taxonomy): Eukaryota > Viridiplantae > Streptophyta > Mesostigmatophyceae > Mesostigmatales > Mesostigmataceae > Mesostigma > Mesostigma viride. The sequence goes on from RPFO01000123.1 coordinate 1,514,396, forward strand.
TCGTCCTCGTCCTTGTCCTTGTCCTTGTCCTTGTCCTTGTCCTTGTCCTTGTCCTTGCCCTTGTCCTTGTCCTTGTCCTTGTCCTTGTCCTTGTCCTTGTCCTCGTCCTCGTCCTCGTCCTTGTCCTTGTCCTTGTCCTTGTCCTCGTCCTCGTCCTCGTCCTCGTCCTCGGCCTTGTCGTTGGCCTTGTCCTTGTCCTTGTCCTTGTCCTTGTCCTTGTCCTTGTCCTTGTCCTTGTCCTTGTCCTTGTCCTTGTCCTTGTCCTTGTCCTTGTCCTTGTCCTTGTCCTTGTCCTTGTCATTGTCATTGTCCTCGTCCTTGTCCTTGTCCTTGTCCTTGTCCTTGTCCTTGTCCTTGTCCTTGTCCTTGTCCTTGTCCTTGTCCTTGTCCTTGTCCTTGTCCTTGTCCTTGTCCTTGTGCCAGCACGTTGTCCTTGTCCTTGTCCTTGTCCTTGTCCTTGTCCTTGTGCTTGTCCTCGTCCTTGTCCTCGTCCTTGTCCTTGTCCTTGTCCTTGTCCTTGTCCTTTTCCTTGTCCTTGTCCTTGTCCTTGTCCTTGTCCTTGTCCTTGTCCTTGTCCTTGTCCTTGTCCTTGTCCTTGTCCTTGTCCTTGTCCTTGTCCTTGTCCTTGTCCTTGTCCTTGTCCTTGTCCTTGTCCTTATCCTCGTCCTTGTCCTCGTCCTTGTCCTTGTCCTTGTCCTTGTGCTTGTCCTCGTCCTCGTCCTCGTCCTTGTCCTTGTCCTTGTCCTTGTCCTTGTCCTCGTCCTCGTCCTTGTCCTTGTCCTTGTCCTTGTCCTTGTCCTTGTCCTTGTCCTTGTCCTTGTCCTTGTCCTTGTCCTTGTCCTTGTCCTTGTCCTTGTCCTTGTCCTTGCCCTTGCCCTTGTCCTTGTCCTTGTCCTTGTCCTTGTCCTTGTCCTTGTCCTTGTCCTTGTCCTTGTCCTTGTCCTTGTCCTTGTCCTTGTCCTTGTCCTTGTCCTTGTCCTTGTCCTTGTCCTTGTCCTTGTCCTTGTCCTTGCCCTTGTCCTTGTCCTTGTCCTTGTCCTTGTCCTTGTCCTTGTCCTTGTCCTTGTCCTTGTCCTTGTCCTTGTCCTTGTCCTTGTCCTTGTCCTTGTCCTTGTCCTTGTCCTTTTCTTGCTTGATTTTCTTGCGCCAACGGCCGTCGGAACCTTAAAATTAGGGTGTGATTTTCATGCGCCAACGGCCGTTGGAACCTGGAAATTAGGGTGTTATTTTTCTGTCGCCAACGGCCGTTGGAACCTGGAAATGAAGGTGTCATTTTTCTCGCGCCAACGGCCGTTGGAAACTGGAAATTAGGGTGTGATTTTCATGCGCCAACGGCCGTTGGAACCTGGAAATTAGGGTGTTATTTTTCTGTCGCCAACGGCCGTTGGAACCTGGAAATGAAGGTGTCATTTTTCTCGCGCCAACGGCCGTTGGAACCTGGAAATTAGGGTGTGATTTTCATGCGCCAACGGCCGTTGGAACCTGGAAAATAGGGTGTGATTTTTCTCGCGCCAACGGCCGTTGGAACCTGGAAAATAGGATGTGATTTTCATGCGCCAACGGCCGTTGGAACCTGTAAATTAGGGTGTGATTTTCATGCGCCAACGGCCGTTGGAACCTGGAAATTAGGGTGTGATTTTCATGCGCCAACGGCCGTTGAAACCTGTAAATTAGGGTGTTATTTTTCCGGCGACGGCCGTTGGAACATAGTACTGACCTTCCGGCTATCTGTATGTTTTTTGCATGTGATCAGGGGCGTCCGTCCAGGCCGAGAACGGAGGAAGAGCGGGAGAAGTGGGCTTACAAGATTGAACATAACTGTGCGGTGGCGCATCTCACAACATTTTTTGAGGACTGGCGCCAACGAGCACCGGGCACCGACTTATGGTCGGTTATTGTGAAGACCTTTGAGAGGAAGGGGCTGCTGACGACACGTGCTGGAAATGCGAAGCCCAGCATTTTGGACTCCTGGGAGCCAGCGCCGTCCTCTCAAGTGCACGACAAGAATCTAACTGACACCATACAGGCGGCGTTTCATCTGCGGCAGAAGATACGCCTAGTTCCAGACGATGTCGACATCGTGGGGGGGTCCGCGATTGCGACTCAAGTACGGGCCCCCACGGAGAACTTGTGCCAACTCCCGGAACTCATGCGGCACCGGACGGTGACGGTGCGGAATTGTAGGGGGCTCGCGCCGTGGTTCGTGGGGGCCGGCACAAGTCTGACAAAAGCAAAATGTGCCGTGCCGATCTTCCGGTTTGCGTGGCAGGTGCTGGCAGACCGTGATCCAGGTCTCTACAATTTATGGGTGCAGAGGAGTGAAAAGGTTCCTTACCACATTAAAATACTGACGGGGGACGACAGTGACCGTGCCGTGCAGAGGTTCGGATACTATCGTTCGCCAACGGCCGAGGAAGCCATGTCCATTCTCCGGACGGACTCCCTGAAGGACATGGCGGCCGCTTGCTCAGACGAGTTGATCACCATGGAGTTGGATCCGTCCGAGTGGTCAAATGAATCTGAGCGTGAGGCAGTAGTTGACCTGACGACATCCGCGCTGGGGAGCTTGAACATCTCGGACCATGCCGGCCTTAAGGGTAAATTTCCAGACCAGACGCCTTGCGTGTTTGTGCAGTTTGCCGTGCTGGACGGCAACCACTACACGCAGATGTTGAAGTCCGTGATTTTCGAGGGCTCTGACGAGCAAGTGAGTACTGCGATAGCTGGCGAGATTGCGGGTACACAAAAGGGCAAGTTCGTGGAGACAACCGACGAGGCGTTTGATTTGTGGAGGGGGTTGGTGAGGGACGCGGACAAGTTCAAGTACACCAATCTGGACGTGCTCAAGGGCTGGGAGGTGGAGGGGGAAGCACTGATCCCGCCCATGAAGGACATGCGGACGCAAAAGGTAAATATAACGGATCGGGTGTGGGAACGTTTTAGGCACTAGATGTTATTTTTCTTGCGCCAACGGCCGTTGGAACCTGGAAATTAGGGTGTGATTTTTCTTGCGCCAACGGCCGTTGGAACCTGGAAATTAGTGTGTGATTTTTCTTGCGCCAACGGCCGTTGGAACCTGGAAATTAGGGTGTCATTTTTCCTGCGCCAACGGCCGTTGGAACCTGGAAATTTGGTTGATATTTTTCTTGCGCCAACGGCCGTTGGAACCTGGAAATTCGGTCGACATTTTTCTTGCGCCAACGGCCGTTGGAGCCTGGAAATTAGGGTGTGATTTTTCTTGCGCCAACGGCCGTTGGAACCTGGAAATTAGGGTGTGATTTTTCTTGCGCCAACGGCCGTTGGAACCTGGAAATTAGGGTGTGATTTTTCTTGCGCCAACGGCCGTTGGAACCTGGAAATTAGGGTGTGATTTTTCTTGCGCCAACGGCCGTTGGAAACTGGAAATTAGGGTGTGATTTTTGTTCGGGAACGGCCGATCTTCCAAAGTGTAAGGACAAAATGTCATGTCGTGTGTTGTATGACCGTTTTTTGTCTCAAACACTGATTCACATTTCATGCATGCAGGGGAGAGAGGCGCATCGGAGGGTTGCCCTGATCGGAGGGGGGCTGAATGCAGAAGACGAGGCCGTTTCCAAAAAGTCGAGGGGGACGGCGCTGCTGGAAGTGCACAACTATTTCAAGACGCACATGGAGGAATCCTGGGATAAGCCGGAGGTGCCCCTTCAGGACCAGAAAGAAATATGGAATTTGATTCATGGGGTTTCAAGCAGCACTGAGAAGGCAAGGAAGGACGGGGAGGGGGAGGAGGGTGGTGAGGAGCGGGTTGGAGGGCGATTGAACGAGGGTGGTTTGTCCGAATCGGAGAAAACCCAAGTCTACGACTTCATCTCGGCTGTGAAGGATGAAACGGTCGCTCCGAACGACGACAGTAGATGTGGAATGCCGATTGAGGACAAGGTGGCCAAGGAGCTTGCAGAGTTTCTGGACATCGTGGCAGCGGACAAGCTGGACGGGGAGGGAAGGGTGATGAGGAAGGGGGGGGGATCAAACAGGAAGGGTGGAGGAGTCTAGCCCGCTTTCGATTCTGGCCGTCTATCATGGCAACCGTGAAGGCCAAACACGTTCCTCCTCAGTGCTTGTATGACCTGACATACATGGCCAAGATCTTCTGCGAGGTGATTGTCCAGCTTTTCCTGATCTACAACCGCGATTTGGGGAAATACCCCGAACCACGCCACCTCGGCTGGTTGCCGATGCAGCCTTCGGAAGCCGACAGCGCCCTTGAGAGGGTGGCCGATACGGTCGCTGTAGCTGCCAAGAGACTAAGGGCGGTTATCAGGCCAACGGGGAGGGACGATTCCACCTTCCCACTTGCACTGCTGGAGAGGACGAATTTTTGGACGACCCACAAGGAGGAAACGAAATGGTGGGTCCTGATTGCGCCCGAACCCCCAACCGAACAGGCTGTGGTGCCCCAACCCGTACAGCCTGTGGCGGGGGCTGTGGCGGTGACGGGGGCTGTGCCGGAGGAAGGCCAAGCCGAACATGCGGAGGCAGAGGACGTCCAGTCGGGTCGCCAAAAAAAGGTGGGGGAGAAGCGGGAACCCCCGCGGAAGTTTGGGTCGGAGGAGCTGGCATCCGAAATCGAGCAGCAGGGCCCGTGGATTTCTAAGAAAGTTTACGGGTCTGACGGGGACACGACCTGTGAGTTCATGATGAAGACTTTCGCGTGGGAGAAAAGCGATGGGCCGACACGGTTGGCTCAAGTGGTACTTAATGCAATGGAGGGGTTCGAATTTGTTGTGAAGAGGAAGGGGGGGTGAACCAGCCGGATATCAAGAATGGGATATGGCTGCTGAATTTGGAACACCACGCGAAGCTGTGGAATGATGAGGAATTGTTGAAGGGTCGAACGGGTGCGTGGGTGGAGAAAAGGGACTGGAAGGCGGCGAAGGATTGTGGAGATTTCAATGGTGTGAAGGACGCCTGGTCGTCGTACCTAGGCGATTTTACGGGATTCTTCAACCCACCCGTGATCTTCATTGGGTCAAAGGAGCAGGTGGATGGGTTTAAGGTCCTTCTGAAGGTACTTGGGAAGCGGCCTGAGGGGGAGGATATTTCCAATCCCAACGGCCGTTCGGGCAAGGAAATTGCGGGTGCAGCCCAGAAGCGTCCGCTGGAGACGGCAGGCGCTGGCACCAAAAAGAAACGCCGGAAGCGCGCCGCCTCGGAGACCCCCTCGGCCGAAGACGTCTCAATGGGGGATGATGAGGATGTCGGGTCACATGGGGGTGATGATGGGGAGGAGGTTGGTGATGATGGTGCCGGCGATGATGAGGGGGCGGGAATGAGGGTGGTGATAAGGGGGGCGGGTCGAAGGACGGAGAGGGGGGGGTTCGAAGGGCGGAGAGGGGGGCGGGTCGAAGGGCGGAGAGGGGGGGGGTCGAAGGACGGAGAGGGGGGCGGGTCGAAGGGCGGAGAGGGGGGGGGTCGAAGGGCGGAGAGGGGGGGGGGTCGAAGGACGGAGAGGGGGGCGGGTCGAAGGGCGGAGAGGGGAGGGGGTCGAAGGACGGAGAGGGGGGCGGAGAGAAGGGCGGAGAGGGGAGGGGGTCGAAGGGCGGAGAGGGGGGCGGGTCGAAGGGCGGAGAGGGGGGCGGGTCAAAGGGTGGAGAGGGGGGCGGGTCAAAGGGCGGAGAGGGGGGCGGGTCCAAGGGCGGAGAGGGGGGGGAGAGAAGGGTGGAGAGGGGGGCGGGTCAACCGGCGCATCGGGGGGGGGGGAAGGGCGGAGAGGGGGGCGGGTCGACCGGCGCATCGGGGGAAGGGGGGAAGGAGGGGGGGGAGGGGAGGGAGGCTCGAAGGGGAATTCGGGGGCGTCGGGGGGGGGATGTTGGGGCGTGCCGTCGACTACTGCAAAAAGCTCCTTTCGCCTGGCGGGCACGTTCGATCAAGAGCAACGGCTAGTCATCTGTCAAAGGGTAAGTTAATCTGAGTGAATATGGTCGGTTAAATTATGATGTTTGCATATTCCCAAGTTTGATTTGCGATTGTAATGATAACTAATTGCGCCGCTCGTCATTGCTTGTCTCACACACAGGTGACGAGTCTGAAGAGGAGCCGCCAAAGGATGACGCGCATGGCGGCCCACCCAAAGGGTTTGAGGAAGATTCGGAAGAATCGGAAGAATCGGAACCTGAGGAAGCGCCACAAAGACGTGTCACAGTTACCGCAACCCAGCCCAAGCCACTAGACAAGAAAGTGCCACCACCAAGTTGGCAGCCGTGGATGGAGAATCTGGAAGGTGTGGGGGGGGGAAACGGGTCGTGCCCCGCTCGCCTGTTGGATGTCCGGTTTCGGTATTGTGCAAGCACGGCGGTGAATTTTGCCAGTATCGGAAGAACCAATCCCAGCGCCTTGATACGTTGTGGAAGCCCACGTGGGCTGCTGATTCGGTGGCTAAACTCAATGCAGACCCAATGAAGCTGGCACACATGCCTGATTTCCACGTCGACACGTTCCTGGTGCATGGAGTCGTTCGAAAGGTGGATAAAACGGGCGTGTGGTACGTTAAATTTTGGGCAGAAGGGTGTGACGAAAAGGGAATCTGGATTAATGGGGAGCAGGGGACGATGCCCAACATAATTTTCAAGGTACAACAAGACGAGATGCGGAACTGTTTCAAGCCACCTGAGGGAACGTATTTGGAGTGGTGGATGGACAAGGGGTTCCTGGCGACCAGATCTTCCCCAGCGACCAGATCTTCCCCACGACTCCAAGAGAAGGGGGGAGACCAAGCCGCAGGGCAGGGCAAACGAAAACCTCAAGGGAAGGCTGGCGCAGATGTGCGGGAGGGGGGTGTAAAGAAGCCCAGCGGACGGGCACCTGTAAAGAAACGCCTGTTAGTAGGTAGTTAGATAGCTTGATCTGAACTCGTGTACATTTGTAAACATCGATCTGTACATCTGTCTCCAGAGCATTCACTTGAATATTCAAAGTTCAAGTGGGAATTACTGGTTGGGTTGTGCACAGGCTTGTGCACAATTTTGGCAATAATTATAATTCGTTCTATAAATAGAACTAGCGGGGTCGTGGAGAGGGTTGTGCAATTGTAAATAATCTACAACTTGTCTCACTTGCTTACCCTCCGAGTGCATGACACTATGACAAAAACAGCCAATTTTACCCCGACTTGAATAAATTTTAATAAATGTTAATAAATTTTAATAAATTTTAATAAATTTAAGCAATCTAGTAATGAAAAGTGCACGCGGAAAGCGCACTAGTGACCAAATTGCATGAAATGGTAATGATTTCATGTGGAAACGCATTCACAATGAGCATCAATTGTCATGTATTTGTTGAAATGGCGTCTCCTCAAGTAATAAAATTTGGCATGGGTATTGTAGATTGATTGTGGGCCCCCCCACCTCAATTAATTAATTAATTAGACTCGTGCTCCCGTTCGGGAGTCACGGAGCATTGACCCCGATAGATGGATGGATGGGTGCAAACAGTCCTACCGGTCTAATCTATCTACATCATCTACCTACAACATCAAACATCATCACAGAACTACATCACTAACTACATCAACAGCTATCTAAACAACATCCCGCTACCCTAGGGGAGCTGTCTGGCGTGTCTCCCGCGGGTTTGCACCGCGGGCGCTTCCCCACGGGGGGGGGCTCGTTGTCGTCTACGACCTGGGCCCCCTCAGCACCTCAAGGACAGGTGCCTCGATCCATCGCCATCGAGTGCATGCAGAACATGCACCGCCGGCATATCACCGCCCAGCTGAGGCGGTGAAGGACATTGCCGCCAAGCCAGCCCCCGCTGGCCCAGGCGACGACGCCGGCCCTCCCACCCAGCCCTGGGCGGACCTGCTCAAGCACAACGCCACCTCCACCACCTCCACCATCGCGGCACAGCTTAAGCAACAAGCCCTCGACCTCCGTGAGGAGGCCGACCGCGCACCCAGCGCAGCCACAATGTCATCGTCAAGCACTTCGACCAGCCGGCAGATGAGACCTCGACGACTCTTCTCACGGCATTTAAGCGCGACATTCTTGCCCCCATGCACCTTACTGTTGAGCTGCGGATGTCGGCTGTCCGCCTCCCCCGCGCGCGGGGTAAGGCTGGCCCGGCACCCGTCCTACTCACCTTTAAGTACATGGGGGACAAGCTGTTGTTTCTTAAAAACCGCAAGAAGCTCTCGAGGACTCACTTCACGCTGGGCGACGACCTGACCCTGCCGGGCCCAGCAACAACGGCGACGCGAGCTATGGCCGACGTACCTACCTCCAGATACGGCAAAGCGCAGGGGGGAAACCGGTATACTGGAGGGGGGGCCGCGTCATCCACGTCGACCACAAGCCTTGGCAGGCACCCCCAGTCTAGGGAATATAGCAGTAGTAGTGCATGTAGATTAGTAAGGCTTAGCCTACCACGCGGCCCGGCCCAGCGCATGTGCGCCCATAATGGCCATGGATGACGCATTTGAGAATTTAGCCACGCCGGCCTGCCAGGCCTGCCTAAAATGGGACCCCCCCCCATCTACGTTTCACCAGGGTGACCCCATTATATGGGGTCAGCTTCAATGCTTGGGCGTAGATGGATGTTGCATTAAGAATTAGCTCAGCCCTGCCTGTACAGAGAGTTACTCTCTGATGAGAAGCCATGCCCTAGCTCTTGTATAGCCATGATGATCTTACCCCGGCCCCCATGACAGGCTCCCCTTAGCTGGGTGTTGCTTGAGACTCTGGGGGGTGCAGGTGCCGCTTGGGGCACCTTGAGCAAGTGTTGTTTACATTCCCACCCTTGCAGGAAGTAGCTTAGAATGTATTAAAAGCCATATGCCCTTTCTCTGGCCGATATGTGCTACATGCACTCCCAACGGAGTTATGTTAATTCCTAATTTATCAATTAAAATTAATGTGGTACCACCTCGACCGGCTCGGAGGCCGGCGGCTGCGCACCCCGGTGGAGCACACGGGGGACGGCACGGCGGCACCGGTCAGCCTTGACCGCTGGTTGGCCCACAATGTTTCCTTGACTGGTCAGTGGGGCTCGCGCCCCTCCCCCGCCGCTTCACCCCGAGACGGCCGCCCGTCTCGGTGTTGCCGGACCTTTTGTATGGAATTATGCTAGTTTGTGTGATTCGGACTAATCATTTTGGGCCTAGGTTGATGTATGAGATCTTCTAGGGGCCGGCGCAGTCACGCCGCGCTGCGTACTGTATAGCTGGTTGATCTTGTACTCATGTGTGGATCCTGTAGGCGAGGGTCGATGTCGACCCGTGGATCTTGTGGACTGTCTCGGAATTCTCTGGAAGGTCGGCGCCATATCGGCGCCACTTTGCCAGCTTGCTGGCTAGCCTAGGTGAAATTGGTCCGAGGACGAGAGTCTCGTCCTCTCAAGTGGTTCGATGAATGTATTAAAGTGCGATGAAGCCTGCACATAGAACCTGGGGCAACTATCCATTTGTAATTGGTCTTGCTACTAGCCATTGTAAGTGTGTATTAAGTAGCTTGGCATCAAGTCGCGGTGCCAGATATCTCACGACCCCAGTCGTGAAGCGCAATCTGCATTAGGCCACCTTGATTCTTCCTAATACCGGCATAGTTGATCTTTCGCGACGTAGCTCAGGTTTAGGTGTAAATCCGGGCACGTTACACGAAGCGATTGTGATATTCACAGCTGAGTTTGGTGCCCAAACGTGAAAGTTATGAGCTCCGCCGACCGCCGTCAGCCATGGCTACCACGTGGCTCGTGGCTCAGCTCGTGGCTGTGGAAGCGCCGCCGGGCTCCCCCGGGATAGAGCACTCAAGCTAGTTGTATAGATACAGAACAATAGATATATAGTACAAGTCTCGAGTACGTGGACACCTGTGTAGTACTCCTACACACACAGATCTCGAATGATTTATCTAGTGCAAAATCCGAATGGCTTGCATCACGCCCCGGAAAGGAGAACTTTTGCGGTTGGACTGTAGGTGTCAGCTGGCGATAAGTAAGTAAGTAAGTAAGTACTAGCTTGTGTGTCATGCGCAAAGGCATGCCACGAAGTACTATGCTAATCGAGATCATTAGAAAAAAATTGAGAGAGAGAGACAGCTGGCGACGAATTAATTAACTAGACTCGTGCTCCCGTTGGGGAGTCACGGAGCATTAACCCCGATGGATGGATTAATTAATTAATTAAAAAAGGAACATAACTCCGTTGGGAGTATATGTAGCACATAGCCCATGCAGAGAAGGGGCATATGGCCTATCATACATTCTAAGCTACTTCCTGCAAGGGTGGGAATGTAAACGACCCTTGCTCTCGGTGCACCAGGGCACTTGCAGCCCCATGATCTTCAAGCTATGCCCAGCGAAGCTAGGGGAGCCTGTCATGGGGGGGAAGATCAGCATAGCTAGACAAAAAAGCTAGGGCATGGCGTCTCAGCAGAGAGTTACTCCCTGCATGGGCACAACATAACTAAATAAAGCTAGGCATCATCTGGAGTGTGGCACATCATAGGCACACATGTACATGATTAAATAAAGCGCGTGGCTTAGCTGGGATAGTGCCTCTAGGAGGCGTTCATGTACATGGCCACGGTCTATCTATTCTACACTACTACTGAGCACTGTATTCCCCTAAGCTGGGGCGTCTGGAGTCGCTGGGGCCGCGGGGGTCGCCTGCCAGGGCTTGTGGCCGACGTAGATGGCCGCCCCCTTCCAGTACACCGGCTGCCCCGCCTTGGTCTGCCGGAGCTGGAGGTAGGTCGGCCATAGCTCCCGTCGCCGTTGTTGCTGCGCCAGGGTCAAGTCGTCATCAAGGGTGAAGAGAGTCTTCTCGAGCCGCTTGCGGCGTCTGAGAAAAGAAATCTTGTCCGCCGGGGTCTTAAAGGTGAGAAGGAGCGGGGGCGCCCCTGCCTTACCCCGCGCGCGGGGAAGGCGGTGGGCGACCAGCTCGATCTCACCGTGCGACCAAGGATTTCTCTCTCAAACGCACGCGTAAGCTTCTCGGAATTCTCACCTTCCTCCATCATTGGTGAAGTTCTTGACAATGACGTTGAGGCTGCGCTTGGCGAGCAGCCTCGGCCTCCTCGCGGAGGTCAAGCGTCTGCCGTTGGAGCTGCATGGGCTGCGACGGCGGAGGTGGTGGAGGTGGTATGTTGCTTAAGCATGTCCGCCCAGGTGGTGATGGGAGGAGCATCGCAGGCCAGGCCAGCAGGGGCTGGCTTGGCGGCAATTTCCTTCACCGCCTGGGCGGTGAGGCCTGCGGTGTTTTGCAGGACCTCGATGGCGATTGCATTGTCTTTAAGGCGCTGGTCAATGTCGAGGAGCTGGGCTTTGATGTCGGCGGTGGAGGTGGAGGTGGCAGTGGAGGTGGAGGCGACGGCGGTGGAAATATGAGGAAGTTCAGCAGTCAGCGTGCCACCGATTGCGGCTACGTCGGCAGCAAGGGGGGTCACGTGCTGCTGAAAGGCTTCCGTGAGGATGGAACGGAATGTGGCTGCGGAGATGGTGGGGGACCAGATCTCGCCGTCAGACTTCGATCTGGCTGGAGGAGTGAGCAGAGAATTGAGATGCTGAAGGTCAGGCCGGTTGTAGTGGAGGCCCGTCAGTGCTCAGCAGATCTCGGCATTGAATCCTGCGGCCATTTGGCTCGAGAAGGCGATTGATGCTGTGAAGGTGGAGGCACAGCTCAAGGAGCGAGGCGTAATCCCCGAGGAAAATGCCCTCTAGAGCAGTGCACGGGGCAATGTTGTACCAGTCGTAATCGTCGACATTGAAGGTTTTTAGCTTGAAACGCGGTTCACGTGGAAAGGATGAGCGGCTGCGTTTAGGTTCTGGCGATGCCGATGGCGAGGCCGCGGAGGAGTGAACCACTAACGCTTGGCTAGGGTCACCGTGGCCTGCGAGGCCGGGAGGCGAAGCTACAGCCGGAGCTGCAGGCGCATTGGCTTGGCTCATCGCAGTTTCCAAACTGCGATTCGTCGAGAGGCGTTTGCTCATCGTATATTATTGCGTAATAGCTTCGGAAAATTATAGCAGCATGTGCGTCGTAGAAAGACGCATCGATTGTGATATTCACGGCTAAATTCGGTGCTCAAACGTGAAAGTTATGAGCGCCGCCGTCAGCCATGGCTACCTCGTGGCTCGTGGCTCGTGGCTGATGGATGGATGGATGGGTGCAAACAGTCCTACCGGTCTATCTATAGTACATCAGCTACCTACGACATCTATCTAACAGCATTCTAACTACAACGATGACTTAGGATGCCTTAGGATCAGGAGACGTCCGTCCTATAGTCAGCAAAAGTGGGTGTGAGAGGTCCCCAGTTCGATTCCGGCTTGGATTCATTTGCAGATCGCGTTTTCCGCGGACCGGCACTGAACGCAAATGGTTTTCACCTTTGCGGCGTGCCAAAACAGAGTATTAATTAATTAATTAATTAATTAATTAATTAATTAATTAAACTCGTGCTCCCGTTGGGGAGTCACGGAGCACCGAAGTGCTTTTAATCCCTGTGTGTGCACTACAGGAGAAAGGGCAGAGACCCCCAGTCTCCTTCATGCCAAAGGCATGCCCCAGCTGCATTCGGGCGCGCTATAGCTAAACGGACACGCTAACGATCCGGCAGTCTAAGGGTGCAATAAGACCCATGTGAGCATATCATAGCAAGTCCTGAGCGTGGGCAAGTAATCTGAACATAGCCAGGGCGTAGCATGGCTGTACTAGGACTAGGCTAAGGCTATGGCTGGTTGTGTACCGTGCGTTGGCGGCACGTGACTAGGTGTGTTGGCACAGCTAGGCAACATTCTAGGCATGGCTGCCTTAGCGGCAGTGACGCCAATGGTTACAAGCTAGGGCTATTGCTATTCTAGCCCGCTGGGGGCGTCCACATCTTGTGGTTGATCATCAGGTCCCCGCCCCTCCAGTACACCTTGGGCTTCTGGGGGTCCTGCTTATGGCGGAGGTATTCCGGCCACAGGTCGCGTCGCTGCTGTTGCTGAGCGGGGGTGAGGTCGTCATCCAGCGTCCAGGTGAGGTCGTGCAACCGCTTGCGACGAGAGAGGAACCGCTGCTTATCCTCAGGGGAGGGGAACTGGTGAGTAGGACTGGTGGGGGAGCCGCCTTGTCCCGTGAGTGGGGAAGGCGGTGGCACCCACGCAGTTCTACCTCACCTACCAGGCCCATGAGGGTAAGAAGCTGGTTCCTGAGCTCGTCAGCAAGAGAGGTTTACGTCTCACCTGGTTTCTGGGGGAAGCGACGTAGCACCACTCGGCACTCGCGGCGAGCGCGGTCGGTGACCTCCCGTTGCTGGGCCTGGCGGTGGTCCTGGACAGCTCCTGGAGCTTTGTGGCGATGAAAACAGAGTATAGATGGGGGCAATTGATTATGGGATAGCTTAGGCATAAGTGAAATGATAAATAATTATAGCGCACGGCGTTACAGTACGTACCTTCAATTAGCGCACCTTGTGGCCATCAGCTTGCGCCTTAGCCGACGTCTTGAGCCCACCTCGTGCCTTTGTAGCATAAGCTATCTGTCAGCCTACCTAAGATATTGCATAGGTTGTACATATTGCACCCACGTACTATGTTACGCCCCAGCACCATGCTGTGGAGAGAGCACTCTGTGGCCTGCCCACTTGCGGCAGTGAGAAAAGCTCTAGAGCCCTGGCGCCCTCCCTTCTTGTTGTGTGTATCGGGTTGAAGGTTCCTTTACTCTGTATCGGTATTGGCACCCACGTGACGCAGTCACGTGCTTATTCATTAATTATAACAATCCCTTTTCAGTGGTTTTCCATGTGCGGGTATTTCCTCGTAAATGGTGGGAGAGCGATCGCAGCAATCATGCTCACCACTAGACACTCCCGGCCAGTTAGGCTCGAAACACACGCCCTGATCAAGCAAGCTGTTTCCGGCCCCGCCGTCTAGGTCATCTAGTCGCTCTACAAGTAAGCTAGCCAGCCATAATTTCAATGCACAAGGTTACACATTTTGATCCATCACCATTCATATTCATCATCCTGAACGACTCGAACACGCGGACAAGATAACGGCAGGCTCGAGCTACCATGGTCCGGATTCTCCCGATTTCTGGCCTGCGCTGGTTGTCTCCTTGATAATAATCCCCGATAGACCCGCGTGACGCAGTCATGTGCAAAGTTGATAGCTCAATTATTTTAACCTTAATGGCTGTAATAAAATTCAAGGCATGTGCGCCCTTGAAATCAGGATCAGGTGTTTAGGTTTTCAGCTATGTATAGAGACAGGCCAGCTCAGGCGATGCCCAATGACTTTAGTTCCGGACTGCATCCATACTATGACTAGGCCTGCATCCATCTTGCCGTGACTGCATCCAAATGTTCCGTGATGCATGCCTACGTCACATGCTCCAGAACTGCACACCCCGCGCAGCTGGGCCTGTACGCTACATCCAAATGGCCAAGTAATTAGCTAAACTAAACAAGCTCAAGAATGCAGCGTGCTACCAACAAAAGCTGCTCAAGCTATCTAGATGTCGGTCGAGTCCTGCTTCATCCGGAAAATTTATGGTTACTGGGCCGTTGTATGGTGCTGCAAGCTGTGGCTGTACAGCCACAGTCAATACAGCAGCTCCAGGAACCGAAGCTCTTCTTCGCCAGCCTCTTTGTCGACCGTTTGAACCTCAAAAAATTCTGGTTTTGGAGGTTTTTCCCCCTAACGCAGAAGACATTCATGTACATTCAGGAGGGCCACACCCGACATGCGGCAGAGCCAGCCGCAACAGGATTGCCAAGTCAGAAAGCACGGCCAGGAACTAATAGGGACAATATCAATCAATCCATACCACTGTAAAGTTTGAATAGAGCCCCATGAACCCTGCCTTGTCCAACTTTAATGTGTGCAGCATCTCACAACTGACATCGTTTGTTCAAGCAAGGGCGTCATCACATCAGTGCTACGGATAAGGTTACTCCGTAGGGCCCCTCGGCAGGAGAGCGTTACAAATTCGGGCATCCGCTACCAGGGACTTGTCCCAGGTGACAAAAGTGCGCTCCCTTCCTGTCCCACATGCTTCGATCCATGATGCACAACATACAGTACATCCGTCCAAAGCTGCCACTCTCAAGAGGCCATGTGATGAGTATCATCCATGCCTTCCGTGCATGTACACTTACGTACTGACTTGCTTACTTATTTACTTGCTTGCTTCCTTCCTTCCTTCCTTCCTTCCTTCCTTCCTTCCTTCCTTCCTTCCTTCCTTCCTTCCTTCCTTCCTTCCTTCCTTCCTTCCTTCCTTCCTTCCTTCCTTCCTTCCTTCCTTCCTTTCTTCCTTCCTTCCTTCCTTCCTTCCTTCCTTCCTTCCTTCCTTCCTTCCTTCCTTCCTTCCTTCCTTCCTTCCTTCCTTCCTTTCTTCCTTCCGTACGAGCTAGCTAGCTGGCTAGCTTGCTTGCTTGCTTGCCTGCCTGCCTGCCTGCCTGCCTGCCTGCCTGCCTGCCTGCCTGCCTGCCTGCCTGCCTGCCTGCCTGCCTGCCTGCCTGCCTGCCTGCCTGCCTGCCTGCCTGCCTGCCTGCCTGCCTGCCTGCCTGCCTGCTTCCTTGCTTGCTTGCTTGCTTGCTTGCTTGCTTGCTTGCTTGCTTGCTTGCTTGCTTGCTTGCTTGCTTGCTTGCTTGCTTGCTTGCTTGCTTGCTTGCTTGCTTGCTTGCTTGCTTGCTTGCTTGCTTGCTTGCTTGCTTGCTTGCTTGCTTGCTTGCTTGCTTGCTTGCTTGCTTGCTTGCTTGCTTGCTTGCTTGCTTGCTTGCTTGCTTACTAACTTATGTGTATCATAGAAGCTGAAGGTCCTTGATATACCATCCTTGCTCGTCTACAAGAGGGAGATGGAATACCAAACGCGATGAGGTTGTTTATTTGAACCGACAAACAATAGGGATAGGCTCATATGTTTGAAACTTAAATGCAAAGGTTGATGCAAAAGCGAAGAATTTGTTTGCGGCATGCTTAGCAATCCTGATTCTGGTGACAAAACTGCCCGTGTCAAGCTCAACAACGCCACCCTATTGAAGGCGCCCTTGCCCGGCTAAGAGAGCCCGCCCATTGTTTCCTCGCACACAACCACCAACCCAGCTGTAACTGCGACCCTGGCATTCAAGGTCATGTGGTCCCAACACCACCCTTGCCTGAACCCTCCATCCCAGGCACAGGCATCGTGGCCCGCAGGGCGATTCTGACGCAGACCACATGCATCGGAAGTAAGGATGAGTGACTATGGAAGTAAGAACGTGTGAATGTAGGAGCTGGATAACCTCATCGTTATTCTTCCATGCGCAAACGTCCCTTCCTTGCACTGAAGATTTTACCTACCCGGCGAGACGGCCCCATCACAAAATGACAGGAGCATTGGCGAGGGGCTGGAAGAGACGAAACTTACCTCCTCGTACGCGGGATAGCGCAGAACCGTCTCGTCAAGCAGCCAGCCGTAGGCTCCTTGGTTGTAGACGTAAAAACTGGCCGGACAACCCCCGCAAACACATTAGCGAGAGAGAAGGTGGAGCACTGCTCTGTTAGGCAGGGAGGTTAGGCAGGGAGAACTTGCCTTGACAAACAGGAGCAACGGGGCAACCAATCATAGGCTTTGTGACATGCTAGGATGAACACGTGGCATGGCAAAGTTCCAACAGGACAATCCACTGCAATGGCACGCTGATGCCACCGAGTCATCCGCATGGCCATTGAAATGGCACGAACGTTGGAAAATAGAGCACTAAAATCAGCATCTCCAATGTTCGCAGTGTCAACTAGGTATGCACTCTGGCATAACGGCGGGTGGCCTTCACAGGGAAGGCTTGCAAGCAGCGCCCATGAAGGACCATGCCACCTATGCAATCCGCCCACACTGTCACACAGCAGGCCCAGCACAGGACGAAGCAACCCGCCGTGGTAGGGATGCGCAAGGTGTTCAGCGCGTTCAAAGCCAGGAATTCTCCATGCAGTGTGTGCAGAGAACATGCATATCCAGTCCCTGCAAGGGCAATCCATGTGCCGCCTGTCATGCCATGCCCATGTGCCCCCCCCCCCCCCCCCCCCATCCCGCCCTGGTGCTGCTCGCTGCTGGTGAAACCGAAGGGTATTACTTGTGAACTTTAAGCATGCCTGAGCATTGTTTGCCACCTGCCCACCAGACACATGCAGACTCTCGACCTTGTACTACCAAGTACAGAACTCAAGTTGTCCGCCCCCCCTCCATTCCCTCTCCCCTTTCCCCCCCATACTATGAATGTCACCAAAGCCCCCTGTGATATTGTCAAACATAGAAGTAGGCCAACTTTGCGTTATCGGGTTATAGCTAGCCACTAAGAAGAGGATTTCAAGCAATACTACAACAGCCCTCCAGCTATGCTAGCGAGGTGCCTTCTGTTATTGCTTCCGCCCCTTTGCACCTAAGGTACCCTGTGCGGCTCCAAAATGTACATCTCAAATCTCAATGTGAGCAAGCAGTGGAAGTGGCATCCTTTGCACGTCTCAAAATAATGCAACACGCCTGGAATACCCCAGATGGTTGTGCAGACAAGGATTTCTAATAAAGCTGCAGAGAGCCAACGGGCGCCCGCCTCGGGCCTCTCTGAAAAGTTGGATGCATGCCACCCAGCACTGTGGGTGGCCTAGACACCACTGGGCTCACAGCGCACAGCTGAACTCACACGGTATTGCCCATGCTCGGATCACCAAGAATTCTCACACACAGTGCACATATTCGCGGGACTAGCCAGGAAAAAAATTGTAAGGCTCGCCAAGGCCACACATCCCCCATGACCCCCCATGCCACACAATGCCCCGCCCCGCGTCCATGCTTCCAGCAGCCGTACCGTTGGAAGCCGTTGTCTGTCGCCACCTGTGCCGCCCAGCGAGCGCGCCGGTTGGTGCGGCCTGCATGTGGGTCAATGCTTGTTTATGTCAGCACACCCAAGCACAGCCACATGGGCGGGAGTGAGCATGTCTCGAACAGGACGCCCGTGAGTGAGATGGTGAGTGCTACAGGGAAGTACACATTAGAGGGAACCGACAGCTGGCCCAACCCATGCAGGTGCGGCGCCCTGGCCGTCAACATGGCAGCAACAGGGGGCATGATAGGTTATTGCCAAGTCCGCCAGGTCTTCCCCCCGTTGACTGCCCCCAAAGCTTCCAGCTCTACCCCCCATTGCTTCCAGCCCTGACCCCCCATTGCTTCCAGCTCTACCCCCCATTGCTTCCAGCTCTAACCCCCCGTTGCTTCCAGCTCTACCCCCCGTTGCTTCCAGCTCTACCCCCCATTGCTTCCAGCTCTACCCCCCATTGTTTCCAGCTCTACCCCCCATTGCTTCCAGCTCTACCCCCCATTGCTTCCAGCTCTACCCCCCATTGCTTCCAGCCCTGACCCCATCATGCCATGTATTTTTTTAAGGCTCCCCGAATATCACATCGGTCTACCTCAGCTTCTCCCTCCCAACAACATCACTGCTGCCTTGCAATGACGCCATGCCTGACTTTCAACGGCACCTTGCCTGCCTTTTGACAATGACAAGATGCTTGCCTCACAACAACACCTTGCCTACCTTTTGACAATAACAAGATGCTTGCCTCGCAACAATACCTTGCCTGCCTTTTGACAATAACAAGATGCTTGCCTCGCAACAATACCTTGCCTGCCTTTTCACAATGACAAGATGCTTGCCTCGCAACAACACCTTGCCTGCCTTTTGACAATAACAAGATGCTTGCCTTGCAACAATACCTTGCCTGCCTTTTGACAATAACAAGATGCTTGCCTTGCAAAAACACCTTGCCTGCCTTTTGACAATAACAAGATGCTTGCCTTGCAAAAACACCTTGCCTGCCTTTTCACAATGACAACATGTTTGCCTCGCAGCAACACCTTGCCTGCCTTTTCACAATGACAAGATGCTTGCCTCGCAACAACACCTTGCCTGCCCAGCACCAACACCGGCGCAGAAACCTACAGTGCAGCACGACGACGTCCGACTTGCCGAACTTTGGCACACCGAAGTCCTCAAGGAACTCCTCTGGGCTCATGGCGAGCGCCAGAGGGAAGCGGTCGGCTGCAACCATACGGTGGTGACAGATGACAGAACCAATAAGAGGGGGCGAGTGTGTGAGGCAGAGGTCTGCGGTCAATGCTTGTGCAAGGAAAACGCCCCCGTCTCAAGGAGGGCTTTCCTAATTAAACTCATGCGTGGAGGCAGCAGACGGGCCACGCCAACGAGTGCCGAGCACGTACATTGTGCATCATCACACGCGATGTACTGGCACCACATGCCAACCTGGCGGCATCTCGTAACGACACCAAACTTCGAAAAAGGTAACCCGTCCCTGAAACAATGACAGTGCCGCCATGGCTTGTTACCCACAGCCCACGAGGCAAGCAGCAAGGCAAAGAGCCCATGCCTGCCAATGGCTGTGCCAGCCCACTAACTGTGCAGCACCCCCACCCCATCCCATGACCCGCAGGGTCCCTGACCATATAGACCCACAAACCCACAAACTTACCTTGAATTGCAAGGCCCTGAACCCAGCACCCCATAATCATAAGCCAAGATGAACCTTGTTAGTGTAGAGAAAAAAGAGCTAAGTTAAGCCCTTACTAGATAAGCAAAACTAACTGCATTACTCAATTGGTAAATAACTATGCCATTGCCACCACGCTCCAAGCAACCCAGTCCTTACGCATCTGCCACACCGTGGTCCCCACCTGGGATGTGGACGGACCCTGGGATGAACCCGTACAGGGACCGCTCGTCGCTCCTCCGCAGGTCCACCAGGGTCACCCAGGCCTTTTCCGGTGCCTTGGCGCCCGCCGGCGTCGGCCTGACCACGCCAAATGTCTTCTCACTGACACCCGCCACGTCCAAAAGGACCGCCAGCGCGTCCCTGGCAGGGGCATGGTGGGCCACAACGGAACACAGTGAGCGGCCGACACAAGGAACCATTTGAACCACCGAAAAAAGGAGACATGGCATATGAGCGGCGTGCGAAAGCACACATGAGAGGACATTTGACTCCATCTTTATCTAACAATGATTACACCAACCACAATTCATACCACGGAAGCTGGTGAATGCACAGATTTGCCGGTGGGCCGCATGCATGGCAGAGAGCCATCAGTGCAACGCGCATTTGTTGTCCGACATCCCTGGCCAGTTCGCCACATAGTGCATGGATGCTCAAAACTAGGGATAAAAGGTCCCTGACCATAATGCGGCAAAATGAACAACAGCAGCCAACATGGTGGAGGGTGAGGATGCAACAGGCTCAGAACGTCGGAAAAAGCAGACAAGATAAAATGCAGAGCAGGGCGTGGGCAGGCAGGTGAGTGCCCACGAGCACGGGTTGCCTTGACTGCGCTACACAACAGCTTCTACAAATACATCTCTGCAATACAAAACACGGATCCCAACCCAGTCATCATCGACGCGTGACACCCATCCATGGCTAAGCGGTGCAGGGGGAATGACGATGTATAGACCAGACTCCTCCTCTCACTCATCGCACACGCACGCATGCACAACCAACCGGTTGAGCGCGCGGAACTCCTGCTTCTCCTCGGCCAGCTGAGAGGATGGGCCCGCTGCCGAGGGCGAGGGCACCGGGGGGCTCATACGGCCGCTGAGCATCTGGCTGTAGGCCACCAGGCCGCCCTTGAGCACGGCACAGCTGCGGGGGCAAGTCCAGGGCATGCGCCAAATGGCGTTGTCCGATCGCGCGTTGGGGAGGGTGACTTGGGTGTTGGATAGCGTACACACACGGGCCACAAGCCACGCCGCAGGCATCGAGAGCTGGCATCCTATGGACAGCGGAGAGGGCGAGGCATTGCCCAGGTCTAAGGGAGACCCAGCGCATCCGTTGCACCAGGCATAGACGAGCAAGGAAGATGCAAGGGAGGCCTTGATGCAGCCTACTGCCTCGATGCCATGCGGCTGACACCGCAGTATCAGGCCGGGTCCACGCTGCAGGTAGCATCCATCACTGTAGGTGGCTGCTTCCATGAGATACGGGAGAGTTCCCTCGGCGCATGCGCCGGTTCTCACGAGCCATTGGCACACAAGCGGATCCCACGACACTCACCAGGGACGTGCCTGCGAGACCTCAGCTGCTGCCACTGCAAACCCACACCTGCACATTGAGAGTCGACGGCAACCACCGGCAAACAGAGCACTGCCCGCTCCCACCTGCTTCGAGCACAGGCAAATGCATCTATTGCGGCACAAGTAAACTAGCCAGCCACGCATCGAGTAGCCTCCCTGGTCCCAGCCCCTTGCCTCACCAGCACCAGCGCCAGCGCCAGCACAAGCACCAGCACCAGCACCAGCACCAGCACCAGCACCAGCACCAGCACCAGCACCAGCACCAGCACCAGCACCAGCACCAGCACCAGCACCAGCACCAGCACCAGCACCAGCACCAGCACCAGCACCAGCACCAGCACCAGCACCAGCACCGCCACCGCCACCCCCACCCCCACCCCCACCGCCACCGCCACCGCCACCGCCACCGCCACCGCCACCGCCACCGCCACCGCCACCGCCACCGCCACCGCCACCGCCACCGCCACCGCCACCGCCACCGCCACCGCCACCGCCACCGCCACCGCCACCGCCACCGCCACCGCCACCGCCACCGCCACCGCCACCGCCACCGCCACCGCCACCGCCACCGCCACCGCCACCGCCACCGCCACCGCCACCGCCACCGCCACCGCCACCGCCACCGCCACCGCCACCGCCACCGCCACCGCCACCGCCACCGCCACCGCCACCGCCGTCGCCGCCGCCGCCGCCGCCGCCCCACACACACAGCACCTTGCCTACCACCAGCACCACCCCCGCCCATTGCCTCTTGCTTGTCAATGCCCCCTACTGCGAGCTACCACCGCCCTCACTAGTGGTGCCCCAGCCCCTTGCCCCACTGCATATAACCCAGCCGCTTGCCGCATCAGCCACAACCGGGGCCTGACCGGTGTTACCCGAGCAGGTTTTCTCACCCCCTACACGCGACCCCCCCACCCCCCAACCATGGTACCCCGTGGTAGCCCCTCCACCCGACCACCCCCCTCACCGGTGGTACCCCAGCGCGCTGGCCGCCTTGGCAGCCTTCTCCGCGCGCTCGCCGTAGGTGGAGATGAAGACGAGGAAGTCGGTGTAGAGCGGCTGGCGGAAGCGGAACCTGCAGGGGGAGGGTAGGGAGTAGGGGGTAGGGGGTAGGGGGTAGGGGGTAGGGGGTAGGGGTAGGGGTAGGGGTAGGGGGTAGGGGGTAGGGGGTAGGGGTAGGGGTAGGGGGTAGGGGTAGGGGGTAGGGTAGGGGGTAGGGGTAGGGGTAGGGGGTAGGGGTAGGGGTAGGGGGTAGGGGGTAGGGGTAGGGGGTAGGGGTAGGGGGTAGGGGGTAGGGGTAGGGGTAGGGGTAGGGGGTAGGGGGTAGGGGTAGGGGGTAGGGGTAGGGGGTAGGGGGTAGGGGGTAGGGGCAGGGGGTAGGGGTAGGGGTAGGGGGTAGGGGTAGGGGTAGGGGTACGGGGTACGGGGTAGGGGGTAGGGGGTAGGGGGTAGGCGGTAGGGGGTAGGGGTTAGGGGGTAGGGGGTAGAGGGTAGGGGGTAGGGGGTAGGGGGTAGGGGGTAGGGGACAGGAACGGGGAGGGGGGAGGGGGCAGAGGGAGGGGAGATGCAAGGGGAAGAAAGTGCTCGTGAACTTTCGGCAGAGTGCTTTGGATTTTCAATTGTGAAGCCTAGTCCAAGGACTTTGATGCCTCCTGCTGCTCAAAGGAGCGATTGTGTGAGCCCGCAAGCGGGGTAAGGTGCAGCTGGAAGGGAACTACTATCACGTCACTAGTACTTTCCCCCGAAAACAGACAGCAGAATAAAAACTGCAAGCACGGAATCTCACCTTCCCGTGTAGGATTTCGACGGAGGCCGTTTCAGGGCTTCCGAAATGTCGGCTTCTGCAGCACGAATGCACAAAGAAATCCCACACGTGGCAGAGCCGTTTCAACAAGTGGCACACCATTGATGCTTAATCTCAGAAGCACAGCAAAGAAAAAAGGCGCGAGGAATCACCTTGCATGGAAAGTCGCAGCATGACCTCATTTTAAGGGCTGATAAACAAAAGTGAACCAGCAGTAGTTGATCAGGAAGTTACAAAACCTTTTCGGAAACGAAAGACAAGCAAGCACGTCGGGGTCAAACAGGCGTGACTCGCACTTACCGTCTATGTGGACGCAAGGATTAGCAGAGGTGAACGGGATGGGATAGAGAAGCGCCGGCGCGCTTCGTTTGGCAAGCTCCACATCGGAGGTGGGCGGGATTGACGTTTTGGCAAGGGTCTCCTTGCTGCGAACATCTATGAATGTGTGCGGAAAAGGGTCCAGCTCGACAAGCAATTCCAAAGCTCTAGGGGAAAGAAATGCGTAGGTTGGCTTCCTCTCACTATTGCTATCTTCGACGACGCTTTCGCGAGAAGCAAAGAAGACGCGTAGCCTGCGGATGCCCCAAGCTATCAGAGATAGCTGGAGGACGGAAAGGATGGAGCCCCCAACATTATGAATCCGGACGTTGGCGACGTTCATTATATCGCTAAAAACACTGCTTTTTTCTCGTAAGTAGGGGCGTTTCAGAGCAGACAATTTCTATGGTCTTGGAACTCGAGTGCGCTCCTGCAACTGACATTCTTTGTTGTATCGGCGAGAGAAAACCCGGGAGACCCCTAGGATTGTCGAGTGTGCAACCCTGCAGAAAGGTAAGCACTCCACGGTTCGTCGAACTACCTGGCTCATGGCAGACAGCTTGTCAAGACTGACACAGGCTTCACAATGGTACAGCATGAAAAAATGAACTTTCTGTACGTGAACAATAAATGGGCCTGCGGCCGCCCGGCAGTGTCATTGCAGAATGCCAAGTCGGTTTCCTGTACTTGGCCTTATTGTCTCAGTAAAAGCTGGATAATCGCAGTAATGAGTATAATCGCAATATGCGAACCACGAATATGGATAAGGGCGGGGGTAATATCACACGGTACTAAGTACTAACGTACTGCGATCGAAAGCCGCAGTGTTCGAGCGTGTTTGCCTGTTTGGTTGGCCGTGGGCCGTGGGCCGTGGCCGACTGGCCGCGCTGTTTTAGTTGGACCTTGCTAATTCGAGCTACCGCAGGTTTTCGTGTCACTGTCCCATTGTTGCGGTGTCATCTAAAGCGGTATATACCGGGACTGATGTACATGTCGGTACAAGGGCACGGGAATAAACTCATGACAACTCAACTCAACTCAACATACCGGGACTGCCCTCGGGCTTTTCTAAAATTCTACGGTAGGCCAGGGGTAGGCTAATAAGGCTATACAATCTCTGCCTGGCTATGACCGGCGTGGGATCCAACTGACTGAACTGACTGACAGTAGGCTATGGCACACCTTCAAATTCATGAACTTGTCGCTTGAAGCCTAGAGTAGGGTAATTCAATGCCCCAAAATGGCCCAATGCGAGGACTGGAGTCAACGCGAGTCGGAAGGACACCGTCGTAGTCCCATGGTTTCCCAGAATTGAACCTTAGCCATGAATTTGGTCCTGAAGGTCACCGCAGTCTGGCTTACGGCTCTACTGTGCTCTTATGGGGTGGAGGGCTGGGGCCTGCCTAGTGATGATGTTAGCTCCAATTGGACCGGTACGCGTCATTTATTGGCCCCATCCCTCGTCAGAGAAGAGTTGCAGCCAGTGCTTGTCGGCATCGGAGTACCCACCAGCGGCGCCACGGCCTTTTATACGTACTTGAAGAGGCTGCCATGGGCGCTGACAGCTCAACGGATGCAAATTCAGTTTTTTAGTCGTATAAAACCCGCAAGCCGGGCGGGTCGTGAGTATTTTGATAGCATCACCAAGGGAAAGGATGTTCCTGCCGAGGAGCGGATGACAGTCTTCCGAGCCCGAGAAATGTATTTGCAGTACTTGCGGCAGTGGCAGCGGTCCGACATCACAAAGGTGTCAAAGTCGGTGGCATGTGATCACGACTACCGATGCACAGCTCCTTACTTAAACGGCAAGGGGGGCATCGAGTTTAGCCCGGGTTACATGGTTGACCGCCGCGCCGCGTGGAACATGATGGTCGTCCTTCCTCACGCCCACACCATGAAGCTGGTGGTCATCCTCCGCTCGCCCTCCCAGCGCGCCTACTCCTCCTTCCTGCGCATGGTCAGCGAGCCGGAGCGCTTTCTGCCCCTGGTCCGCCAGGAAGCCGCCATCCTCAAGGAGTGCTACATGAGCACGATGGCAATCCGGGATGAGCGGAGCTGCCGGCCTGGGCACCGACAGCTGGGTAAGCACACGCTGAGCGCTGGCCTGGCCTAGCATGTGTGCGTCTCATCGGGCAAACAGGGATGGCTAGTAGTCTGGGCACACGTAGGCAGCACATGCGGCAGGCAGGTTACATGGGGCCTGCGCTACGCACAGAGACAGCGAGGCGTGCACCAATGGGAAGAGAGGACCCCATACAGCTTCTAGTACGGCAGGACACGTAGCCTGCAATGCGCGTGGTGGAATGCTTACCGCCAGGGGGTTGACCTGCGGTGTTATAGGGCTGATGCCCAGAGCTCAACGGAACAGGCTGATCGCATCACCTCTCTCTCCTTAGTCTATAGATATGTCTATTCATTAAGCCTACATATCGATGTGTAGTGTACCACCTCTCTCTCCTTCGTCTATAGATGTGTCTATTCATTAAGCCTACATATCGATGTGTAGTGTACCACCTCTCTCTCCTTCGTCTATTGATGTGTCTATTCATTAAGCCTACATATCGATGTGTAGTGTACCACCTCTCTCTCCGTAGTCTATAGATGTGTCTATTCATTAAACCTACATATCGATGTGTAGTGTACCCTGGGGGCTTCCTTCCTCCCAAACACTTTGCCCTGCCCAAACACCTGTTTCTAGTTGCCTTCCGCCCCATCCTCATTAGGTTTTGCCCCCCATCGCGTTCATGCACATGGCGGTGTGTGCCATGTGATATTAATGGATTCTGGCTATAGGTCCACACTCAGGACACTCATTCGACTCTTGTCCGTTGGGCGTGCGCTGAATCCCCACCCCCTGGTCCTTTCCCACTGACGGCTGGACCCAGGTGCCGCCGTTGTTTGGAGACCAACCATCTATTTGTGTGCGGGTCTATGGCATGGTACTTAGGCGGGTCTATGGCATGGTACTGATAGCAGCCGGCCAGGCTCATGAGTGGCCTGTGCGTGCTCGTGCGTGGCCTGTGCGTGCTCGTGTGTGGCCTGTGCGTGCTCGTGTGTGGCCTGTGCGTGCTCGTGTGTGGCCTGTGCGTGCTCGTGTGTGGCCTGTGCGTGCTCGTGTGTGGCCTGTGCGTGCTCGTGTGTGGCCTGTGCGTGCTCGTGTGTGGCCTGTGCGTGCTCGTGTGTGGCCTGTGCGTGCTCATGTGTGGCCTGTGCGTGCTCGTGTGTGGCCTGTGCGTGCTCGTGTGTGGCCTGTGCGTGCTCGTGTGTGGCCTGTGCGTGCTCGTGTGTGGCCTGTGCGTGCTCGTGTGTGGCCTGTGCGTGCTCGTGTGTGGCCTGTGCGTGCTCGTGTGTGGCCTGTGCGTGCTCGTGTGTGGCCTGTGCGTGCTCGTGTGTGGCCTGTGCGTGCTCGTGTGTGGCCTGTGCGTGCTCGTGTGTGGCCTGTGCGTGCTCGTGTGTGGCCTGTGCGTGCTCGTGTGTGGCCTGTGCGTGCTCGTGTGTGGCCTGTGCGTGCTCGTGCGTGGCTTGTGGATGAGACCACGTCAGTTGCCTGGCATTATGTACGCATCCCCCATGGTGCCCTGCTGTTGGCGGCGGGCCAGTACCACCACGTCCATCCCATGGTGGCTGTTTCCTTGCCAAGCTTTCGCATCAGTCTTCTCCATGCCTCCAGCCTCAACTCCTCTCCTCCCTCCCCCCCACTTTCTTCCCCGTCAACCACCTTCCCTCGTGTGGCCCCCTGCCCCCAGACCTGTTCCAAGAGTGTGTGGGCGCGTACGTGCGCAAGCACAAGCTCAAGGAGCCGTGGTTCTCGTGGCTGTCGCACCAGGACAACTTCCCGCGCGCGCACTGCTCCAGCCTGTGCCGCGCGCTGCAGGTGTTTGCGGGCATGCTGCTGCCGGGGCTGTACGCGGACGCGCTCAAGAACTTTTTGTGTGCTGGCTTCCGGCCCGACCAGATCACCATCATCACCACGGGGGAGTTGGCCGAGGACCCCCTGCAGGTGCTCGCCCGTGTTTCCTGGTTTGTGGGCAAGCCGCTCACCCCGGCCGAGGAGCAGGCACTCGCCAAGATGCCGTCCATCGGAGGAGGGGTCATCTTTTGGGGAGGGAAGGGGGGCCCGCCCCGCCGGCGTGGTGCCGGTGGCCGCTCCTTGTCAGGTTTCTTTGGGTCGGGTGGCAAGCGCGGCGGGGCAGCGCCAGCAAACCCGCGCAAGATGCCCAAGGAGGTGCAGTCGTTCCTGGACAACTTCTACAAGGAGCCCAACCGCGAGCTGTTGCGGCTGCTGGCATCGCATGCGTTTGATTTTGACGAGCAGTACGTGCGCGCCGAGTTTGGGGACTAGCGGCCGCGCAGGTGCATCCAGGTCAAGGTCCATCAAGGAGCATGCCCATCCAGGTGGCCCACACCCGGCTGCAGTGGCGGTGGTTCTTGTGCTCGCACATGGCTGAGCTGCATGGGTCATGGTGGTCCTTGAGCCCGAACACGCTGCGCTCGCGGTTTACGACGGCCTCTTGATGGTAAGGTGTTCCTAGCGCAGGTACACAGTTGGGATCCAGCCACCTGTATACCGTGGTGGGCACCTCGCTAAGCTGTAGACCCAGGCAGGCGGTGCAATGGGATCACCTTGGTGAGGTCGGAGGCGTGGCATGGGTGGGATACCAGGGGGGCAGGCACAGGGAGTGACCTCGCAGGCCTGCCCCGATTTGGCTGCTCCCACTTGGCGCAGGTCTGTGGATGGCGTTGGTGTGCATCGACTTGGTGCAGCTCTCCCTGCTCCTCTGGTACCTGTGCTTGGCGAGCCATGTCCAGTGGCGACAGACAGCATGGGGCGACACAGTCTGGCCTTTACCTTGGGTTGTTGGCCCTGCCATCAAGTGTCCAATATCAACTGCCATGTCTACGATTACTGCTAGACCTGGAAGCTGCTGCCCTGGAACCGCCCTGGAAGCTGATGCCGCTTGGGCGTGCACCCATGGACGTCCCAGAGCCAATGGTGTTGGCATGCTGCGTGTGGCTGCTCATCCGGTGGCAACTTGGATAGGGACTTTGGTCAGGACGTGAGGGGGCAGGGTGCCCTCGGTTTAAGTTCCTGCGGGATGCCAATATCCGAAGTGCGATGCGCATGGATGTGGCTGATGGGTTCCCGCTGCAACGTTTTGGAAAGGATGGTCCGCTTTTCACGATGGTCATTTATTGCTAACATGAGTGGCTCAGGACAAGTCCAGGGGAGGTGGCATGGCAGAGGTGGTTTGTTGAGCGATGCCGCATCGCATGCGGTGCCGTGCTTGTGTTGATATTGGGACAACCACGCATGGCTTTCTGGCCAGGTTGCTGGCCGGGCTTGCTAGCCTGTCATGGGGAAGCATGTGGGTCATGCCCAGTATTTTTGCTAAGGTACCGGTTCCGGTAATTCTCCGGTAATTACTCGTGCCCCCCCGGCCGACCGGTAAGCCCCCCCCGGCCGACCGGTATGCTATATGCCGAGCAGGACTCCCCCCCCGGCCGACCGGTATGCTATATGCCAAGCAGGGAACCCCCCCCCGTCCGACCGGTATGCTGTGTTCAGAGCAGGAACCCCCCCCCCCCCTCGTTCGACCGGTATTAACCCGTGTTTTTTTACAACGCGATACATCGTGTTGTAGGGTTAGAACGCGATGTATCGCGTTGTAATCTGACACGTGGCAAACCTAAATTAAACATGCGATTTTTGGTCTGAAACTTTCAACATAGGTCAGAAACATCTCATAGAATTCAAGAAAAAATCCTGGTATTTTTGTTTTTTTTTGTGTGACAGCTGCAAACAAATATGTACCACTGAAATCAGGCATTTTCGCGGGACGAAGGTGAAGACGACGGCGATGGCGGCAGATAGATCTCGCCAGTTTTGGCGCGAATTTCAGTGGCTGCTGGGTGGCACGACTATGATGATCATGCGTTCAAAGGTTGATAATTAGGTTTCTACGAGTTTGTTGAGGTACTGGGGCAAAGGAAACGTAGTTTTTTCCAGTTTCTCCCCCCCAACTTTCATGCCCCCACCATTCCCCCTTCACCACGGGGTGTGGCAAGGTTGTGTCCTCTCCCCATTAATTAATTAATTAATTATCAACATCACTCCGTTGGGAGTAGATGTAGCACATAGCCCTGAGAAGGGGCATATGGCTTTTAATACATTCTAGGCTACTTCATGCAAGGGTGGGAATGTAAGCTACCCCTGCTCTAGGTGCACCAGGGCACCCGCACCCTCATGGTCTATCACGCTATGCCCGGGTAAGGGGGGAGCATGCCTGTGAGGGGGAAGATCATCATGGCTATACAAAAACTAGAGCGTGGCATCTCAGCAGAGAGCAGCTCTCTGCATGGGCACAGCATTACTAAACAAAACTAGGCATCGTCTGGAGTGTGGCTCATCATAGGCACACATGTACATGACTAAAAAGGCTAGGCCTAAGCTGGTATAGTGCCTGTAGTAGGCGGGCATGTACAAGGCCACTGTCTAACTATTCTACACTACTGCTGTATTCCCCTAGGCTGGGGCTGGAGTTGCTGGGGCCGCGGTGGTCGAGGGGGTCGCATGCCAGGGCTTGTGGCCGACGTAGATGGCCGCCCCCTTCCAGTACACCGGCTGGCCCGCCTTGGTCTGCCGGAGCTGGAGGTAGGTCGGCCATAGCTCCCGTCGCCGTTGTTGCTGTGCCAGGGTCAAGTCGTCGTCCACGGTGAAGGGAGTATTCTCGAGCCGCTTGCGGCGTCTGAGAAACGAAATCTTGTCCGCTGGGCTATCAAAGATGAGAAGAAGCGGAGGCGCCCCTGCCTTACCCCGCGCGCGGGTGAGGCGGTGGGCGGTCAGCTTGATCTCACCAAGAAGGCCCATGCGTGCAAGGATTTTGCTCTCAAACGCACGTGCAAGCTTCTCGGAATTCTCACCTTCTTCCATGTCCAAGTTCTTGAGTATGGCGTTGAGGCTGCGCTTGGCGAGCTCGGCCTCCTCGCGGAGGTCAAGCGTCTGCCGCTGGAGCTGGGCTGCGACGGCGGAGGTGGTGGAGGTGGTATGTTGCTTAAGCATGTCCGCCCAGGTCGTGATGGGAGGAGCATCGCCGGCCGGGCCAGCCGAGGCTGGCTTGGCGGCAATGTCCTTCACTGCCTGGGCGGTGAGGGCTGCTGTGTTCTGCAAGACCTCGATAGCGATTGCATTATCCTTGAGGCGCTGGTCGATGTCGCGGAGCTGGGCGGTGATGGAGTCGGAGGAGGGGATGGCGGCGGTGGAGGAGGCGAGGAGGGTGGAGGTGGCGGTGGAAATGGTGGAGAGGAGGGGGAGCTCGGCAGCCAACGTGCTGCCCATGGCCGCCACATCTGCAGCGATGGGGGCCACGTGCTGCTCGAGGGCCTCCTTGAGGAGTGAGCGGATGGAGGCTTCGGTTAGGGTGGTGGTGAGGGGCTTTGGGGGCCAAAGCTCCTCGATGGAGCGTCCAAGGAGGGAAAAGAGGGCGAATTGCTGAATGTGGGGGCGGCGGGCGTTGGGGACGGCCCTGTCGAAATCGCGCCTGTGAAGGGAGGCATCGACAAGGCGACCTTGGTGGGAAAGCTGCTTGCATAGTTC
The DNA here is from genome assembly GCA_009746045.1 of Mesostigma viride. Lineage (NCBI taxonomy): Eukaryota > Viridiplantae > Streptophyta > Mesostigmatophyceae > Mesostigmatales > Mesostigmataceae > Mesostigma > Mesostigma viride. The sequence goes on from RPFO01000123.1 coordinate 1,545,192, forward strand.
TATAAGAGAGGCACGCGTCCCGAAAAACACGTAGCCCAGGATGCGTTCGGGTGTGAGCTTGTCAAAAAAGCCGGGCTGGCTGGCGTCAAAGTCGTACTCGTCCAGCAGCCCGTCAGGGCGACTGCGCTTGGGTTCGGGCGACGCTGCTGGCGAAGCGGGCGCAGCAGGGGGCTGGACGATCACTAGAGCTTGGCCGCTAGTGGCGCCGCTGCCTTCTGGGCCGGTGGGCGAAGCGGCAGCCGGAGCTGCAGGCGTATTTTCATTGCCGAGCGCAGCCGCCAGGCTGCGTTGCGTCGATGGGCGTTTGCTCATCGTATATTGCGTAATAGCTTTGGGAAATTATATCAGCATGTGCGTCGTAGAAAGACGCATCGATTGTGATATTCACGGCTAAATTTGGTGCTCAAACGTGAAAGTTATGAGCGCCGCCGTCAGCCATGGCTATCTCGTGGCTCGTGAATGAACCTCTTACTTACTGCAGGATGTGCCCTGTCCCCACACCTGTTCATTATTGTCGTGGATCACGTCATGCGCCGAGCACGTGCGCGCTTTACTGGTTCGAGCCAGGCTTGGACATCCTTAAATAGAAAGAGCACGGCGGGGTCGAACCTGGCTACCGCCTGGCCGACCTGATTTATGCGGATGACACCACCCTCATCGCGCGCCCCGAGCACATTCAGACCTGGCTGGACTGTCTGGGCCTGGAGGCGAGGGCGGTGGGGTTGGAGATTAGTGTCAAAACTGAGGCGATGGTGATTGGGGCCTCCAGTACACCGCCGCTGCCGCGCCTGCTCGACGGGACGACGGTCCCGTTCCGCGATCGCTGCAAACTGTTAGGGAGCTGGCTCCCTGACACCGCCGACGATGTGGACACCCGATTGGCCTGGCCTGGGCTAGGCTCCGTTCGCTCAACACCTACTGGCGCTCCAAGGGCCTGGGCGAGCACCGCAAGGGCATGCTCTTCAAGGTCCTCGTCCTCACGGTGCTCACGTATGGCGCCTGAGGCGTGGACACTCACCCCCACCTTGGCATCTAGGCTAGACGGCACAGTTTACAGGATGCTCCGACAGGTCCTGAACGTAGGGTTTTCCAAGCGCCCGTCATCAGAGTCTTTGTATCAGGGCATGCCTCGTATTTCGGCCGAGATTAGACAGCGTAGGATATAGCATTTGTAGGACACCTTGCTCGCACGGTCGCACCAGCCAGGTCGACACCGCCCTTGGTCTGGCAGGCCGGCCAGGCCCCCAGCGGCTTGGCCAGCCAGGGCGGCACATTCTGACCTAGCTGGCCTGGCCCCAAGGGCATTGCCAAAAAGGTAGGGAAACATGTCACGAACTACGTACAGATGTTGCTGGATGACCTACTGGTCCCAGCCCAGTTTGAATATCGCATCCACTCTCTCTCCCTTCTTTGGACTGCCATGCAGAACAAGACGCGGTGGAAGAGGATTGTCAAGGCTCACACTGGCGCCCGACCCTGTGGGCAAGCCACCTCCCCCCAAGAGGAGGAGGCGTTTGATGAGTACGGTAGTTAGGATTTTTCTAGACTAGCTAGATTAGGGTTAGGTTAGTCCGATTACGCGGCTCTCTCCACTCCACCACCCATCAAGGAATATGTGCTACATGATCTCCCAACGGAGGCATGTTATAATTTAATTTTCGTGTAATATAATGTAATTTGCAGCGGACATGATCTCCCAGCGGAGGCATGCATATAATTTAATTTTCGTGTAACTATAATATTTAACTTTCATGCGGAAACCCTGGAAACCGGCATACATATTATTACGTCAAGACTCGGGTCTGCTGCGGCAACATGCTTGGTATTTCCATGGTGTTTCGACTTCTTAACACATCTTTAATTATTCATTCCGAACGCCGGCCCGGACTCTCGGCTAAACCGAGATTTGTGCAGACTTTTATTGGGTGGCTCCGGGCATGATGGTGCCTGCAAATAGCGTAAGGCGTGACCGTGGCTATTGCTACGGTATGCTGTATTTTCCTGGAAATGGACTCTGCCACCGGCTCAATAGTGCTCGCAGGCGTAAGTATATCGTGTTTCTACCTAGTTTCTGCAGGCCAGTTTTCCACTTATTTCTACCGTCGGACCTCTGCCCAGCCTCTCTAAGACCGCCATCCTACTCGGCGTTGAGCACTTGCATGTCACCCATAGCAGGTTGCAGTTGTACGGCAGTATTTAGGTGCTGTATACGTAGTCATCATATCGCTCCGGAAACACACGGAAAATGGCTGACGGCGGTATGGCTGACGGCGGAGCTCAGATCTTTTGCGTCTGAGCCCCAAATTCGGTCAGACCATTTGCATTCGATGCGCTTTTTTCAGACGCACACACCAGTATAATCGGTTACGGCTGAAACGCAGTATTGCCAAAGTTACGCACGTGACCAGCTATGACGACTATCAAAGCAAAACGAGGGCTGGCTGGAAAAGGAGCTGGCACAGCTTCCCAGCGCCCAGCCCAACCCTCTCGCCCTCGCCATTGTTCAGCCGACAGGCTTGCCCGCCAAACCCTCGCCAAGCGCCTCGCCTGAGCCCAAGAAACCCTGCCACGATCGAAAATGGAGCGAGTTCCTCCCCGGCGACCGACAATTCGCCTTCACCCGGTGGCAAGAATTGTCGCCGCAGGCATGCATCGAGGTTCTCCAGTTCCTCGAACAGGAGCGGAAGCTCTTCGTGCCCAAGGTGGGGGCGGCTATCGACTACAATGGAGACATGTCCTGGCTCTATGCTTTGGACGAAGTAGAACAACGCCTGATTATCCTGACCAGCCAATTCCAGATCCGCCTCGGCGACATGCATCACCAGAACGCTCCGCACCCCAGCCCCCGCACAGCCGGCAGCCCCATCGGCTTCCTCCCTCGGCAAGGATGACATCCGCGCAGTGCTGGAGGAGCACGTGACCTGGCCGCTGGCCGAGCAGCTGACATCGCTGAACACCACGCTCATCAACAAGGTCGAGGCCCGGGTCTCCAACGTGGAAACCAAGGTCGTCCACAAGCTACAACCCCAGTTCACGGCGCTACACACCACGGCGCAGGCTTCGGAAACGCATGCTGCACTTGTCTCTCGCCTTAACCAGGTGGAGGGCAAGTGTGGCGTGCTCCTGAAGAAGCTTGAGGCCATCACCGCCCACACCGAGGCCCTGGCCACACAGGTCCCCAAGATAGCGGAGCAGACGGCCACCATTGCATCCCAGCCACCCCGGCAGGATGCTGGCGACCTCCCGCCGCTCTCCTAGCTACGCGGACCTGCTGCGGTCAGCGACCGCCTCCACCACCGACGCCATCGCCACAAAGCTCCAGGAGCTGGAGGACCACCGCCAGGCCCAGCAACGGGAGGTCACCGACCGCGCTCGCCGCGAGTGCCGAGTGGTGCTACGTCGCTTCCCCCAGAAGCCAGGTGAGACGTCAACCTCTCTTGCTGACGAGCTCAAGAACCAGCTTCTTACCCTCATGGGCCTGGTAGGTGAGGTAGAACTGCGTGGGTGCCACCGCCTTCCCCACTCACGGGACAAGGCGGCTCCCCCACCAGTCCTACTCACCTTCCCCTCCCCTGAGGATAAGCAGCGGTTCCTCTCTCGTCGCAAGCGGTTGCACGACCTCACCTGGACGCTGGATGACGACCTCACCCCCGCTCAGCAACAGCAGCGACGCGACCTGTGGCCGGAATACCTCCGCCATAAGCAGGACCCCCAGAAGCCCATGCAAGGTGTACTGGAGGGGCGGGGACCTGATGATCAACCACAAGATGTGGACGCCCCCAGCGGGCTAGAATAGCAATAGCCCTAGCTTGTAACCATTGGCGTCACTGCCGCTAAGGCAGCCATGCCTAGAATGTTGCCTAGCTGTGCCAACACACCTAGTCACGTGCCGCCAACGCACGGTACACAACCAGCCATAGCCTTAGCCTAGTCCTAGTACAGCCATGCTACGCCCTGGCTATGTTCAGATTACCTGCCCACGCTCCTTGCTATATGATATGCTCACATGGGTCTTCTTGCACCCACAGTTTGCCGGATCGTTAGCCTGTCCTTTTAGCTAGCCGCGCCCGATTGCAGCTGTGGCATGCCCTTGGCATGAAGGAGACTGGGGGTCTCTGCCCTTTCTCCTGTAGTGCACACACAGGGATTAAATGACCTAGACGGTGGGGCCGGAAACAGCATGCTTGCATGATCAGGGCGTGTGTTTCGAGCCTAACTGGCCGGGAGTGTCTACGATATATTAATATATGCACGGCTTGACTACGTATTAATTAATTAATTAATTAAACTCGTGCTCCCGTTGGGGAGTCACGGAGCACCGAAGTGCTTTTAACCCCTCAGGGCGCACAAACTCATGAGAATGTGAGGCATGAGAAAAACTCGCAGTCGAAAATCGGCACGAGGACGGTTTAGGGGCTAGTCGCTCTACACGTAAGCCAGCCATAATTTCAATGCTACATATACTCCCAACGGAGTTATGTTCCTAATTAATTAATTAATTAATTAATTTCAATGCACACGGCTACACATTTCCATCACCATTCGATCATCTTGATCATCCTGAACGACTCGAACACGCGGACAAGATAACGGCAGGCTCGAGCTACCATGGTCCGGATTCTCCCGATTTCTGGCCTGCGCTGGTTGTCTCCTTGATATCGTGAGCAGCAAAATTGGTGCGAGAGGTCCCCAGTTCGATTCCGGCCTGGATTCATTTGCAGATCGCGTTTTTCCGCGTTTTCCGCGGACCGGCACTGAACGCAAATGGTTTTCACCTTTGTGGCGTGCCAATTATCAGAATATATCGTGAGGATTGGATGTTGATGGTTTATACTGCGTTGATTGTGCAAGAAGATCAGCTAGGTGCCCATAATCATGGTGTATAATCATGTGTTGTTAGCATCTTGCCACCATTTGCTAGCATGCACTCCAGCGTCATCTTTGCCTGCATGTAAGCTCATGGATCACTCAACCTATCCAAGCCTTTGCATTACACGTGCCTCTTTCTTTCGATCAGTATTGCACGCGGTATGGAATGAAAACCCAGCACCTCCGTTCCCACGATGCATGTGCTCAACACGTTGTGAGAGTGGATGATGCTTTGGCTATAGATATGGCTGCCTGATTCAGTCATATTAGGTCATCCAGTCATGATGTTTGATGCATGTTTGATGAGCACTGTATAATAACTTATACAACACCTATTTTCAACGTTTTGACCCTCCAAGCTTGACTATGGCCCCGTTTATGGGGCTTGTGTCGTTGCGTCATGTTGTGAACTGCTCTCATTTTTCCCACTGCGTTGTACTGCGTTGTGTTTGTGATGCTAATGAAAAACAGCTCCAGTGGCCCAATGGGCCTGAGTTTTGTTCCACAAAGCCTGCATATGTTGCCCATAGCTCGTGCAAGAAGCCAGATTTTTTTCATGAACCATTTGTGAATAAGCACATGACTTGTGACCTAGGGTCAAGCAAATTAATCGCGGTCATGGTCAGACCCCCCTGTATTTGAACTGGTCAGTGTAGATCTCTCCAATGAATTAGCATGTTGTAGGTCTGATACTTAGCTAAAAAAAAACTTTGATTTATTATGGGCTTTCAGGAATTAATTAATTAATTAAAATCATAGCTCCGTTGGGAGCATATGTAACACATAGCCCTGAGAAAGGGGCATCTATGGGTTTGTAATACAATCAGGGCTACAACCTGCAGGTGGAGGATGTACAACTGTCACCTGCTCTGGGTGCACAAGGTGCACCTGCACCGCCATGATGGTTCATGCCTCCTTAACAAGCACAGGCACCCAGGGGGGGCTTGAGGAGAGGGCCTAGAAGGCCTGCATGACATATGGGGTGGAGGGTATGTGGCTAGGCTATAGCTGGTGTACACATGGTGCCCATCTCAGCAGAGAGTAACTCCCTGCATAGGCATCGCATGGCTAAATTCTTAATGCATCATCCATGGGAGGTCCCATTGTAGGCTGGGCGCGGCTAGATACTGAAAGCATCATCCATGGGGGCCATTATGGGCGCACATGCGCGTGGGCCACTTGCAAGGCTAAGCCTATCTAATCTACACTACTGGTATATTCCCTAGCCTGGAGTGGCAGGAGGGGCCTGCCAGGGCTTGTGGTCAACGTGGATGACCGCCCCCCTCCAGTATACCGGCTTCCCCCCTGCACGCTGCCGGAGCTGAAGGTAGGTCGGCCATAGCTCGCGTCGCCGCTGTTGCTGGGCCAAGGTCAAGTCGTCGTCCAGCGTGAAGCGAGTCTCCGAGAGCTTCTTGCGGCATTTAAGGAACGCCAGCTTGTCCGTCATGTACTTAAAGGTGAGGAGCACGGGTGCCGGGCCAGCCTTCCCCCGCGCGCGGGGGAGGCGGACAACCGACATGTCCAGCTCACCAGTGAGTAACATGGGGGCAAGAATGGCGCGCTTAACTGCCTCAAGGAGACTCGTGGAGGTCTCACCTGCCGGCTGGTCGAAGTGCTTGACGATGACATTGTGGCTGCGCTTGTCGAGCTCGGCCGCCTCGCGAAGGTCGAGGGCTTGTTGCTTTCAGGAAAGTATATACATGACCATGAAAAAAAATTTTCCTTAGGTGCTATACGCGTTCTAATAAATAAAAAAAACACGGGTTACATAAATTAAATTAAATTAAATTACAACATGACTCCGTTGGGAGATCATGTAGCACACATTCCCGTGGATGGATGGAGGGGGGGCAAAGCCGCGAATTAAACCGAACTTATCTAACTAGACGCGGTGGAAGAAGATTGTCAAGGCGCACACGCCAGCCCCTGTGGGCAAGCCACCTCCCCCCAAGAGGAGGAGCCGTTTTGATGAGTAGCGTAGATAGGCTTTTCTAGACTAGATATAGCTTAGAGTTAGGTTAGTTCGATTACGCGGCTTCCTCCACACCACCCATCCAACCTGGAATATGTGCTACATGATCTCCCAACGGAGACATGTTATAATTTATTTATTTATTATCTAACTCTAAGCTAATCTAATCTAGAAAACCCTATACCTATTCTACTCAGCAAAGCGCCCCTTCCGCTTGGGGGGAGGGGGCTTGCCCACAGGGGCGGGCGTATGAGCCTGGACAATGGTCTTCCACCTCTTCTTGTTCTGCATAGCATGCAGTCCAAGCAAGAGAGAGGGAGTGAATGCGATGTTCAAACTGCGCTGGGACCACTAGGTCAGCCATCAACAGCTGTGGGTAGGTAATGACATGTTTGCCTACCTTCTTAGGAATGTCCTTGGGGCCAGGCCAGGTCAGGATATGCCGTCCTGGCTGGCGGCAAGCCGCTGTCGACCGGTATAAGCCATTGTGACTTGTCTGGGCTGCCCAGTCGACCGGGAAGCTCGGCCGGGGTTCCCCGGTTTCCCTGTCCGTCAGACAGAACCGGTACTTGAATAGTGACTATAACACAAAATCAATTTCTATTATAGTAAATGTTGACTATTCCCGGGATTTACACAAAAAGTTTGCAAATTGCTGCCATATGCTAACACCTCCACGAAATGTAAACACCGACACAGCAGAGCCCCGCTGCATGCCCGACAAAAACCAGGGCGCCAGGGAATTAATTAAACACGTGGTGGTCCCGTTGGGGAGTCACGAAGCATTAACCCCGATGGATGGATGGATGGATGGATGGATGGATGGATGGATGGATGGATGGATGGATGGATGGATGGATGGATGGATGGATGGATGGATGGATGGATGGATGGATGGATGGATGGATGGATGGATGGATGGATGGATGGATGGATGGATGGATGGATGGATGGATGGATGGATGGATGGATGGATGGATGGATGGATCGATGGATGGATGGATGGATGGATGGATGGATGGATGGATGGATGGATGGATGGATGGATGGATGGATGGATGGATGGATGGATGGATGGATGGATGGATGGATGGATGGATGGATGGATGGATGGATGGATGGATGGATGGATGGATGGATGGATGGATGGATGGCCAGGTTGTAAAATACGTGTGCGGGGTATAATACGTGGACTTAAAATACGCGTATTATACGTGGGGGGTATAAAATACGCGGTGGTAAAATGCGCGACAGTTTTTGTGGTCCAATTGTCAGTCACCCAATTAGCACGCTCCTTGATGATGGTCATGCAGTTATTACAACTGAAATTTGGTGTATATGCTTATATTTATTAACATCTTCCATTTATGCCCTGCAATCCTATCTGATTATGATTCGTTAAATGCAGGGGGGAGCATGCTGCAACGGGAATTGTAAGGAATCAATTAATTAATTAATTGTAAGGAAAGCCATCCACTCTATAATGCATGAGAGGACATAAGACACAACTACGGACCATGCTCTCAAGGTCGCCACCCAACAACTGCCGAGAAGGAGGGGTGACGTGCCCTCCTCTGTACTGGATCATGCCGGCCACCATCTGCTTGAAAGAGGCGCTCTCAGACGCATTGAAGGCAATGCCGTTCTCGATAAAAAATTCGGCAGCCAGCAGCTGGACACCTTTCTCGTCGACGGGAACCAGCCATTTGGTGATGCTCAGCTGGCCTTTGCTGGGAACCGACGACAAGTCAGCCGGCGCAGCCCCTCCCATCTCCGCCATTGCCCTGTTCAAATTGTGCTGCTTCTTGGCGTCTGACTGCTGCGACTTGTTGTTATACATACTGAGAAACTTGCTCCGGATATTCGGTGGAATTTTGTCGCAGGGTAACATCCCTTCCCCTGCGATTCCGGCAAACTGTGCACGGACTCGGAATACGCTGATTGCCCCCGCCCCGTATGAGAACTTCTTGTTGCAAAATGAGCAGAACTTATTCGACACAAACTGCGTTTTGTTACTAACAGCATCTGTGACTGCTTCTTTCTTCTCGAGAACGAAATCCCATTCAGGCCCTTTCTTCCTCATGGCTGCAAATCGAAAATGGCTGCACACTGTCGCAGAGTCGCACTGGCCTCGTCGTCGCTATATTGCATTACACCGTCAGTAGCACAGCTGGCATTTGCTGGCACACTGTTATTATGCGTTATGTACCTAGTCCTAGCTGTCTCCTACCGGCCAAACATTTTTTCGGGGAAATGGGTATATTTTATTAGCCAATTATGGACCAAAGAGGTGAGAGGGGAAATGAGTATCAGCGAATCCTAATGAAGGTGGGCACACACACGTGTGGCGGTGACAGGTGAAAGGCTAATAGGGCGCGTTATTAGACCAGGGAAGCCATTGGACCTGAGTAATGTCGCCTTGAGGCATACTGGTGAATACCTGATTACGGCCAAACATTTTGCAAGGCTTGAGCTTTATGAAAAGAACTGTACGCATCTACTTCTAGTAGTAAAAATCTCAAATGTGCAGTGAGCGCGCCGCGCCCAGAATCTGGGCACTGCGCCAGTGCCCGCTGCCCGCTGGTACCCCCGAAAAATTCTAAGTCCAAACCGCGTGGTCAGACGTAAAATACGCGTAAAATACGTCGAGGCCCATAATATGCTTTATCCCGCATTTTATCGCAAAAGTGCGGCGTACATAACAACCCGGATGGATGGATGGATGGATGGATGGATGGATGGATGGATGGATGGATGGATGGATGGATGGATGGATGGATGGATGGATGGATGGATGGATGGATGGATGGATGGATGGATGGATGGATGGATGGATGGATGGATGGATGGATGGATGGATGGATGGATGGATGGATGGATGGATGGATGGATGGATGGATGGATGGATGGATGGATGGATGGATGGATGGATGGATGGATGGATGGATGGATGGATGGATGGATGGATGGATGGATGGATGGATGGATGGATGGATGGATGGATGGATGGATGGATGGATGGATGGATGGATGGATGGATGGATGGATGGATGGATGGATGGATGGATGGATGGATGGATGGATGGATGGATGGATGGATGGATGGATGGATGGATGGATGGATGGATGGATGGATGGATGGATGGATGGATGGATGGATGGATGGATGGATGGATGGATGGATGGATTAATTAATTAATTAATTAAAATCATAGCTCCGTTGGGAGCATATGTAACACATAGCCCTGAGAAAGGGGCATCTATGGGTTTGTAATACAATCAGGGCTACAACCTGCAGGTGGAGGATGTACAACTGTCACCTGCTCTGGGTGCACAAGGTGCACCTGCACCGCCATGATGGTTCATGCCTCCTTAACAAGCACAGGCACCCAGGGGGGGCTTGAGGAGAGGGCCTAGAAGGCCTGCATGACATATGGGGTGGAGGGTATGTGGCTAGGCTATAGCTGGTGTACACATGGTGCCCATCTCAGCAGAGAGTAACTCCCTGCATAGGCATCGCATGGCTAAATTCTTAATGCATCATCCATGGGAGGTCCCATTGTAGGCTGGGCGCGGCTAGATACTGAAAGCATCATCCATGGGGGCCATTATGGGCGCACATGGATGGATGGATGGATGGATGGATGGATGGATGGATGGATGGATGGATGGATGGATGGATGGATGGATGGATGGATGGATGGATGGATGGATGGATGGATGGATGGATGGATGGATGGATGGATGGATGGATGGATGGATGGATGGATGGATGGATGGATGGATGGATGGATGGATGGATGGATGGATGGATGGATGGATGGATGGATGGATGGATGGATGGATGGATGGATGGATGGATGGATGGATGGATGGATGGATGGATGGATGGATGGATGGATGGATGGATGGATGGATGGATGGATGGATGGATGGATGGATGGATGGATGGATGGATGGATGGATGGATGGATGGATGGATGGATGGATGGATGGATGGATGGATGGATGGATGGATGGGGACACAAAATTAGTTCATTAATTAATTAATTAATTAATTAGTAATAACATACATAACTCCGTTGGGAGTAATATATGTAGCACATATAGCCCAGAGAACTGAGGGGCATATGACCTTTAATACATTCTAAGCTGATATGGTTATGCTTGGTCGGTTCCTAGTATGGTCTAGAAAAAATAATTAGGCTGAATGGGGGCACCTGTGGCATACTGTGCAACTCGTGACTCATTTTAGTCACGAGTCAAAGACGGTTGAGGGGTTAAGATGTGGACGCCCCCAGCGGGCTAGAATAGCTTGCATAATAGCCCTAGCTTGTATCCATTGGTAGTCTCTGCCGCTATGGAAGCCATGCTTAGAATATGTTTGCCTATAGTAGCTGTGCCAACATACCTAGTCACGTGCACTGCTAACGCACGGTACACAACCAGCCATAGTAGCCTTAGCTTAGTCCTTGTAGGCCTCTCCGTGATTTGGAAGAAGATGATGGACAAGGCCAAGTGGGCCCAGGTCATAGAGGACAACGAGCCCCCCCCTAGGGAAGCTGTGGGGAAGCGCCCGCGTGTGCAAACCCACGGGAGGCACGCCAGACAGCTCCCCTAGGGCAGCGTGATGCTGTTTAGATAGACGTGGTAGTAATGCTGTTAGATAGAGGTTGTAGGTAGCTGATAGATTAGACCGGTAGGACTGTTTGCACCCATCCATCCATCCATCGGGGTTAATGCTCGATCCGTGACTCCCCCACGGGAGCACGAGTCTAATTAGTTAATTAATTAATTAATTAGTCAGGACTTGTACAGCCATGCATGCATATTGCATGCTACGTCCTGGATATGATCAGATTACTTGCCCACGCTCCTTGTTATATATGTGCCATGCTCACATGGGGCTTATTGCACCGGCCACAGATTGCCGGATCGTTGACACACAGTTTAGCATGTCCGAGTGCAGCTGTGGCATGCCTTTGGGCAGCTAATTGCTAATTCCCAGCTGCATGCGAGGCTGATGTGGACCATCGCATCTCCCTCGCCTGGCACGCTTTACGCCAGTACCGGGCCCTGTGGCGCAAGCCCCTTGGCAAGATCGAGAAACAGGACCTGTTTAAGGTCCTCGTCCTTCCTGTTCTCACGTATGGGGTCGAGACGTGGACCCTCACCGCCGACCTGGCCCGCAAGCTGGACGGCGCGGTCACCAACATGCTGCGATCCATTTAATTCAGAGTAGGATATGCTGCTCATGTCCGCAATGAGGACCTTTACCAGGGCATGCCATATATCACCAGCACCATTAAGCAGCGGCGCGCCTGCAGCTATAGTAGGGCACCTAGCTCGCACCAACCAGGTAGACACCTCACGTGGCCCTATACCGCGGGACTGCGACCAGCTCAGCCTGGCCGGCACCTCCTGACGTGGACTGGGCCCGGCCCGTGATGTTAGACGCCGCAAGGCCCGCACCTTCAAAGAGCAGCTAGTAGAGGACATGGGGGGCCTAGGCCTCTCCGTGATTTGGAAGAAGATGATGGACAAGGCCAAGTGGGCCCAGGTCATAGAGGACAACGGGCCCGGCCCCCTGTGGGGAAGCGCCCGCGTGTGCAAACCCGCGGGAGGCACGCCAGACAGCTCCCCTAGGGTAGCGTGCATGATGTTGTTTAGATAGATGTTGTTTGTAGTTAGTGATATGTTGCTAGATAGATGTTGTATAGGTAGCTGATATGTAGATAGAATTAGACCGGTAGGACTGTTTGCACCCATCCGTCCATCCATCGGGGTTAATGCTCCGGCCGTGACTCCCCAACGGGAGCACGAGTCTAATTAATTAATTAATTAATTTCAATAATTTGGCATGAAGGAGAATGGGGGGCTCTGCCCTTTCTCCTGTTGTGCACACACAGGGATTAAAAGCACTTCGGTGCTCCGTGGCTCCCCAACGGGATCGAGCACGTGTTTAATTAATTAATTAATTCATTGTACAGACATGATGATCTCCCCCCCCCCCCTTGACAGGCTCCCCTTATTAATTAATTAATTAATTAATTAATTAATTAATTAATTAATTAATTAACCCTTAGTCCGTAAACTACCCGACCTAGCTGTCGGGTAGTTTGACTAACGGTCGAATTTCGCGCCGCGCCGTGAGCGCCGCGCCACCTGTGACGGATGTCGGTGGTCCGGTGGGTCCGGGAACACTTAGGGACGAAGGTGATGCATAGGTTTGCCAGGGGTAATATTCACCATAGCCTGGTAATTACAACGTGCATTGAGAATGTATCACGTGACTTTGGCGGGAAAATTTCGCTCGCGCGCGCGTAATGAGATATGGCTGACTGACAACGTGCCGCTGTCACAAAATTTTTGCGTCTCACGGCTTGAAACCGTTCAGAATGTTGCTCAAAATGACGATGCATGATTTTCGTAGGTCAGGCACCGCCAGATTTATAGGGTTAGGAAAATACAGGTAGGAAAATATGACTTTCCTGGTCGTCAGTTCCAGATGAGTCATAGCTTGTCATAGGTCGATTTTCTCCCTATGGCCGGGCAATCTGCGCCAGCCCGGGCATCCAGTTTGGGTAAGGGACGTCAGCTGCAGCGTTTGCTGAGAATGCGGACTAGTTTAGTGGCCATCTTTGCACGGAACATCGACCTGGTAGCCATGGTGGATCATGAAGTATGCGGCTATGGCGGCCTTTGCCTGTGGAGCATCAGTATGTGTGAGATATTAGGGTCCCGGCCAGCGGAATCCGGGTAGGGCATGAACGAGCCAGGTACGACAACGTATTTGCGTGTTGTTTGCAGCGGAATACGTATCCCATGCATTATGAATGACGATTTTATCCATGCATATTTCAGCAAGTTCCATGCCTGTTGTAAAGAGTGGTATTAGTAGCCCTGAAAGTGCCCAGTTTTGGGCATTTCTCTGGAGTATACCACTCCGTCAGTGCAGGTAGGCAACGTGTTTGTATTCCAGCACTTTTGGCAGCCTTTGATAGCTTGTTATAATGCATTATCGTGCTGCATGTCATAGATAGCTGTTTTGACGCGCGTAACCCACACACATGTATGAGCACGTTATATAGGGGTAATGGGTTATCCGGGTGGTCTGACCCAAGGAAACCCCCATTGGACTATCCAACTAAGTTGTCCATTGTTGGTATTGAGATTCCCTGCCCTCCCTGGGAAGTTAGGGGGGGGTAGACTTTTCCTTGCATGGGGAAAAAAGATCGTCTTTTGGCCAGCTTTGGCTGGAGCTATCATCCAAATGCTTTGTTGATAAAGCCAAGGTATTATTGCATATTCTGAAAGCCCTTGAAGTGTAGATACTCCTAGCATCTTGGTTGGGGGTATTTGGAGTTGTGGCCTGTAAGTTATGATTTTTTTCATTTTCAGGGGTATAAAAGTGCCAAAAATGGGTCAGCGGACTATGGGTATTAATTAATTACTTTATTAGACTCGTGCTCCCGTTGGGGAGTCACGGAGCATTAACCCCGATGGATGGATGGATGGATGGATGGATGGATGGATGGATGGATGGATGGATGGATGGATGGATGGATGGATGGATGGATGGATGGATGGATGGATGGATGGATGGATGGATGGATGGATGGATGGATGGATGGATGGATGGATGGATGGATGGATGGATGGATGGATGGATGGCCGGATGGATGGATGGATGGATGGATGGATGGATGGATGGATGGATGGATGCATGGGTGCAAACAGTCCTACCGGTCTAATCTATCTAGATCATCTACCTACAACATCTATTTAAACAACATCACTAACTACAACATCTATCTAAACAACATCACTAACTACAACATCTATCTAAACAACACGCTACCCTAGGGGAGCTGTCTGGCGTGCCTGCCGCGGGTTTGCACATGCGGGCGCTTCCCCACGGGGGGGGGGCTCGTTGTCCTCTATGACCTGGGCCCACTTGGCCTTGTCCATCATTGAATTGAATTGAATTGTAACATAACTCCGTTGGGAGTATATGTAGCACATATAGCCCTTGAGAGGGGGGCATATGGCCGATCATACATCCTAAGCTACTTCCTGCAAGGGTGGGGATGTAAAGGACCCTTGCTCTAGGTGCACCAGGGCACTTGCATCCCCATGATCTTCAAGCTATGCCCAGCGAAGGGGGAGCCTGTCATGGGGGGGAAGATCAGCATAGCTATACAAAAGCTAGGGCATGGCTTCTCAGCAGAGAGTTACTCCCTGCATGGGCACTGCATAATTAAATAAAGCTGGGCATCATCTGGAGGGTGGCTCAGCATAGGCACACATGTACATGACTAAAAAGGCTAGGCCTAAGCTGGTGTAGTGCCTGTAGTAGGCGGGCATGTACAAGGCCACTGTCTAACTATTCTACACTACTGCTGTATTCCCCTAGGCTGGGGCTGGAGTTGCTGGGGCCGCGGTGGTCGAGGGGGTCGCTTGCCAGGGCTGTAGCCGACGTAGATGGCCGCCCCCTTCCAGTACACCGGCTGGCCCGCCTTGGTCTGCCGGAGCTGGAGGTAGGTCGGCCATAGCTCCCGTCGCCGTTGTTGCTGTGCCAGGGTCAAGTCGTCGTCCACGGTGAAGTGAGTATTCTCGAGCCGCTTGCGGCGTCTGAGAAACGAAATCTTGTCCGCTGGGCTATCAAAGATGAGAAGAAGCGGAGGCGCCCCTGCCTTACCCCGCGCGCGGGGGAGGCGGTGGGCGGTCAGCTTACATAATCTCACCAAGAAGGCCCATGCGTACGTGCAAGGATTTTGCTCTCAAACGCACGTGCAAGCTTCTCGGAATTCTCACCTTCCTCCATGTCGAAGTTCTTGAGTATGGAGTTGAGGCTGCGCTTGGCGAGCTCGGCCTCCTCGCGGAGGTCAAGCGTCTGCCGCTGGAGCTGGGCTGCGACGGCGGAGGTGGTGGAGGTGGTATGTCCATCATCTTCTTCCAAATCACGGAGAGGCCTACATGTGTAGGCCCCCCATGTCCTCTACTAGCTGCTCTTTAATTGAAGGTGCGGGCCTTGCGGTGTCTTGCATCACGGGGCCCGGCCCACGTCGGGAGGTGCCGGCCAGGCTGAGCTGGTCGCAGTCCCGCGGGGGGGCCACGTGAGGTGTCTACCTGACTACCTGGTTGGTGCGAGCTAGGTGCCCTACGAGCTGCAGGCGCCGCTGCTTAATGGTGCATGCTGGTGCCTGGTGATATATGGCATGCCCTGGTAAAGGTCCTCATTGTGGACACGAGCAGCATATCCACATCGTCGCGTCGCTGCAGCAACACGATGTTTTCTGGCATGCATACGCGGGCTTTTGGTTCCCGCCGCGCATTTGCCGGAAAGTGCTGTCCTCCGGCTTTTTGCCTTTGCACGGCCGTGTGCAGTTCTTGGACGTTTGGAATCATGGCATGGCTAACGCAATGGCTGACTAGCTAGACCTTTTCAGTGGTTTTCCATTTGCGGGTATTTCCTCGTAAATGGTGGGAGAGCGATCGCAGCAATGGTGCTCACCACTAGACACTCCCGGCCAGTTATTAGGCTCGAAACACACGCCCTGATCAAGCATGCTGTTTCCCGGGCCCCACCGTCTAGGTCATCTGGTCGCTCTACACGTAAGCCAGCCATAATTTCAATGCACATGGCTACACATTTCCATCACCATTCATCTTCATCATCCTGAACGACTCGAACACGCGGACAAGATAACGGCAGGCTCGAGCTACCATGGTCCGGATTCTCCCGATTTCTGGCCTGCGCTGGTTGTCTCCTTGATATCCTATGCTCTGAAATTGGATCGCAGCATGTTGGTGACCGCGCCGTCCAGCTTGCGGGCCACCAGGTCGGCGGTGAGGGTCCACGTCTCGGCCCCATACGTGAGAACAGGAGGGCCGGACGAGGACCTTAAACAGGTCCTGTTTCTCGATCTTGCCAAGGGGCTTGCGACACAGGGCCCGGTAATGACGTAAAGCGGGGTAAGGCTCCCCTTAATTAATTAATTAAACCATAGCTCCGTGGGGAGCATATGTAACACATAGCCGGCCCTGAAAAAGGGGCATCTATTATGGGTTTGTAAGTACCTTAAATGCCGCAAGAAGCTCTCGGAGACTCGCTTCACGCTGGACGACGACTTGACCCTGGCCCAGCAACAGCGGCGACGCGAGCTATGGCCGACACATCACCTAAAATCGGTCCGTCCGGTTACATGAGATCCTGGGAATTTTGGCGCGAACGCGTCGCGTTGAGGACGACGGGACCAGAAAAATTCCACCTCGCATGGCTGTCGACCCTATGTCCGCCGGAATATATCAGTCAAAAGTCAATTATGCATATTAAGTCGCTGCGATGGATGCAAACGACGCGTAAACTCTCCTGCTTTGCGATGATGCATGGTAGATATATTATTCGCGTATGTTCATGCGTCAAAATTTAATTCGCAAACTGAGACGCTGATTTTTTGTGTCGGCCATGGATCTGGAATTGGCAGCGAAAATGCATGTTTATTAATTGTGGGGGAAACTTTTTTGTTGGAAGCTCACAATTCCCAAAAGGTGGAATCCGAATGGGCTTCAAGTCTACTTTCACGAGCGCTAATCAGTTTTTCGAGAAACGAATCACATTTTCCAGGCTGTCGCATTACCTGCCGGCAGGTCAGATTTTGCTGTTTTCAGTGACGTTTACGACCATCCTTGCTTGATGCGTTTCTTCCTTTTTTTCGGCTCACGGCATGGCGGGGCTTGTTCCAACATGCCTGCGGAGGTGTAAGCTGTGTAGCCATGATTTAAAAGTCACATATTGCTCTCGCGCCACCATCTGTTACTGCTCGACACTGCAAGAAACACTGGTTGCCTGCTCGCAACGCAAGCACAAGCACGACAACGGTGCCCTAATCCACATCCAGGCGTGTATTTCCGAGAAAAACTTCAGGCTTTTGTCGCGGCATACCTTCGGTGTTCCAAGCCGTTCACCGCTCCCCGAAATAGTCTTATGACTCGCTTTTATAGCATTGTGGGTTCGCGTCCGCCATCTCCGCCGGGTGCTGACACGAGATGTTCGCGCTGAACCTGGACTGCAAGGTCGCCCGCTACCGGTTAGCTGTACGTATTTAGCAAGCTCTGGATGATATTGTCATGGTTTTGGTGCAGGAAGGTGCTGTGGGGGGGTCTATCTCACCTCTTTACCTAGCTTTCCTCCTCCTAGCTTGACAGCTAAGTTTGCATCAGGAAGTCATGCTTGTTGACAAAGCTCGATGGATATAAACCTTGGGATGTGCTGTGAAGGTGTTAGCATGCTTGCTTGAAGAATTGAATGCGTATTTGTGCAAGCCATGGACATTTTTTATTAAGGGCAGTAGGTAGCAGCCACGTTCTTATTCAATTGTGTCAGGACGTCTATGTTGCCTTTACTGCACTCTGTCCTAGAGGAGTTTGATGCCACTGTAGATGACTATGACCAGTGGGGTGGTGAGGATGGGCCGGTGTGCTGGGGTGAGCCTGAAGGGCACCTTGGATCACGTGACCCTTAGGCAATCATGCCAGGCTGTGCAGTTTATGGCTTGTGATGTATGGATGCAGCGGGTGAGGCAGGTTGTCGTTGCCGTGGCCTGTGTTAGTGAACTCTATCATCTTTTAACTTACCCAAAGCCCCCCTAGACCTAAACTGCCTCGCCTTCTTTGAGGGGTTGCCTTCTTTGAGGAGTGCCATGTCTTGAAAGGTTTGTTGGGGCCCTGGCATTTCAGAGTAGGTTGAGGTGGAGAGGGGTGGCACACTGCTAGGTGATGGCAGGGCCATCCATGTGATGCACCTTACGTTGGGATGGGGACCATGCATTTGTTCTTGTTGCTAGCATGGGCAGGGTGAGCGGCTGGGAGTAAGGTGTAAGTGCTACTTGCGCCACTGTCCGAAAGGGGAGCTCCATGCGGTGGGCAAACAGCGTTGCAAGCGTACACTTAACACAAATGTGGTCTGATGCACTCAGCTGACCTGCCATTTCTCTTGATGCACCAAACCACACTAAAGGCTTGATATAGCCGGTAGGAAATGCATGTGCATGCAGTGTCAAAAGCAGAGAGGGACATTGTTAGCACATGAGTGTGATTGTAAACCGATGAGTGTGAGCCTCCCCGTGCCATCCCATGCATTTTACACCTATTTTTGGCAATCCCCCATCATGCCGCAGTTATGCACCGCCTATGCAAGGGGGATGAATAGACAGTTATAGGTGTGTTGAGGGATGAGATAAGGGTAAACATGAGGAGCCATGCAGGCTAAAACGGAAGGGCGATGTCAACAGTGTGTTTGCCCAGATTTTGATGTCAGGAGGGGCTGAAAGATCAGTGGCCACGATAAACCTAGGTGGATTACATGAGAGATGACACGACCATGAGAGGGTGGTAGATGAGTTCAACTGAGAAGAGCTAGCATTACATGCACAGATTCTTAATGACCTATGGACTGTCCAAGGGTTGGAGTTCAGTGCACGTTCCAAAGACTATGATGAGCATGACGATGATGGCAAGGGGGCGGGGGGGCGCAATTAGGACAGGCACTGATGCAGAATTATGTTGTACAGCAGCTAGGTGCTGAGCTCAATTGAATAGCAGCCCAAGCCACTGCTGTCCTTGATTGCGCTTTGTATTTCCATGTAGCAGAGAGGCACCTGGCAGATATATATTTGGATTAGCTGCTATAAGACACGCACAGCAGGGGTGCCCAGCAGAGTGGGCCAAGTACTGCAAAGGAGATTGTGTGTGCTGCCGAGCGGGGCCCGTTTAGAAAAGAGACTGGTCAGCCGACAGGCACGACTGGTCAGCCAAGCTCCCCTTCTTGAGGCTTGTAGGCACTATGGTGCTTGTTCCGAATGCCAGCATCTACTGTGATTGATGGTGATTTTGTCCCTTGATGATCGCTTTTTTAGTCTGTGTTGGCTAATGTATCCAGCCCCAGTGGCATGTATATGAATCCCATGACAGCCATGACGATAATTGAGTGAAGAATGCAAAGTTTTCCAAGACAATGGCGCAGAATATGGAGTATTTTTGCAAAAATCGCTCTATTTCTGCTTGCATCCGTCACTTTTAGTGGGCCGGCAGTGGTCCTAATATGTCCAACTTGTGTTCTAGTGTAAATTCAAGTATTGTGCTATTAATGTGACGAATTCTGGCATGATTGGGCCGCATATGTGCTGGCAGGGGCTTCATAAGTTTGAAAATAATGCACTAAAACGGTGTTTTGGCTCATGTATGCCAGAATTATAGCACATAGTTTGGTCCTACATTGCATACTTAAGGGCGGTTTTTGTCTTTGGATATAAATTAATAAGCATGACCATTTCCAGCTGAATTGGACTACATTTACTACTTGTACATTTTACTACGTGTACATTTACTACTGGATAAGCAGCGGTTCCTCTCTCGTCGCAAGCGGTTGCACGACCTCACCTGGACGCTGGATGACGACCTCACCCCCGCTCAGCAACAGCTGCCAGCGACGCGACCTGTGGCCGGAATACCTCCGCCATAAGCAGGACCCCCAGAAGCCCAAGGTGTACTGGAGGGGCGGGGACCTGATGATCAACCACAAGATGTGGACGCCCGCAGCGGGCTAGAATAGCAATAGCCCTAGCTTGTAACCATTGGCGTCACTGCCGCTAAGGCAGCCATGCCTAGAATGTTGCCTAGCTGTGCCAACACACCTAGTCACGTGCCGCCAACGCACGGTACACAACCAGCCATAGCCTTAGCCTAGTCCTAGTACAGCCATGCTACGCCCTGGCTATGTTCAGATTACTTGCCCACGCTCCTTGCTATGATATGCTCACATGGGTCTTCTTGCACCCACAGTTTGCCGGATCGTTAGCCTGTCCTTTTAGCTAGCCGCGCCCGATTGCAGCTGTGGCATGCCTTTGGCATGAAGGAGACTGGGGGTCTCTGCCCTTTCTCCTGTAGTGCACACACAGGGATTAAAAGCACTTCGGTGCTCCGTGACTCCCCAACGGGAGCACGAGTTTAATTAATTAATTAATTAATTACTACTTGTGTGTGGCTGCTATGCCTCCTTATGCCTGGAAAACATCGTTTTTTGCACTTTTCCACGTCACGGTTTGATGCTAAAAATAGGTCAGTTGGCCCCCCAATTTATGTGATGTGAAGAGGGTCCTAGGGGGACCTTAAGTCCAGAATGGCACCCCGATCTGACTATATGTGTGGGAGATATGACCCCATGTAACAAAAAAGGCCATTTTTAGGTGCTGTGGTGGACCTACCTTCAGCTCCGGCAGAGCGCAAGGGGGAAGCCGGTATACTGGAGGGGGGCGGTCATCATCATGATCCACGTTGACCACAAGCCCTGGCAGCCCCCTCCTGCCACCTCAGACTAGGAATATATATACCAGTAGTGCAGATTAGTAAGGCTTAGCCTAGCATGTGGCCCACGCGCATGTGCGCCCATAATGGCCCCCATGGATGTTGCCTTCAGAATTTAGCCAAGCCATGCCTATAATGGGACCCCCATGGATGTTGCATTAAGAATTTTGCCATGCTATATGCCATGCAGAGAGATGGTCTCTGTCGAGAAGCCATGTCCTAGCTCTTGTATAGCCATGATGATCTTCCTCCCTCACAGGCATGCTCCCGGCCCCCTTACCCGGGCATAGCGTGATAGACCATGAGGGTGCAGGTGCCTTGGTGCACCTAGAGCAGGGGTAGCTTACATTCCCACCCTTGCATGAAGTAGCCTAGAATGTATTAAAAGCCCTATGCCCCTTCTCAGGGCTATGTGCTACATCTACTCCCAACGGAGTGATGTTGATAATTAATTAATTAATGGGTTTGTAATACAATCAGGGCGACAACCTGCAGGTGTAGGATGTACAGCTATCACCTGCTCTGGGTGCACAAGGTGCACCTGCGCACCGCCATGATGGTTCATGCCTCCTAAACAAGCACAGGCACACAAGGCGGCTTGAGGAGAGGGCCTAGAAGGCCTGCATGACATATGGGGTGGAAGGTATGTGGCTAGGCTATAGCTGGGGTACACATGGCCTCTCAGCAGAGAGTAACTCCCTGCACAGCCAGGGCGGCACATTCTGACCTGGCCTGGCCCCAAGGACATTCCCAAAAGGGTAGGGAAACCTGTCACCAACTACGTTCAGATGTTGCTGGACGACCTACTAGTGGTCCCAGCCCAGTTTGAGCACCGCATCCACTCTCTCTCCCGTCTCTGGACTGCCATGCAGGACAAGACGCGGTGGAGGAAGATTGTCAAGGCGCACACGCCCGACCCT
The DNA here is from genome assembly GCA_009746045.1 of Mesostigma viride. Taxonomy (NCBI): domain Eukaryota; kingdom Viridiplantae; phylum Streptophyta; class Mesostigmatophyceae; order Mesostigmatales; family Mesostigmataceae; genus Mesostigma; species Mesostigma viride. The sequence continues at coordinate 1,567,320 of RPFO01000123.1, forward strand.
GTGGGCAAGCCACCTCCCCCCAAGCGGAGGAGGCGTTTTGATGAGTAGTGTAGTTAGGATTTTCTAGATAGAGTTAGGATAGTTCGATCACGCGGCTTCCTCCACCCCATCCATCATGAAATATGTGCTACATGACCTCCCCACGGAGGCATGTTATAATTTAATTTAATTTAATTTAATGGGCAAAGCATGACTCGAAATTGCTACGGCTTTTGCAAGGGCGGGTGTGGGCCCATCACGTAGGCATACATGGCCACGTCACTAAGCTTTCTAGTCTACACTACTGCTATATATTCCCTAGGCTGGGGTGGCTGGGGTGGCTGGGGCGGCAGGGGTTGCCTGCCAGGGCTCAGTTGTGGGCGACGTAGATGTCCGCCCCCTTCCAGTAGACCGGCTTCTGCCCCGCCGTCTGCCGAAGCTTGAGGTAGGTCGGCCATAGCTCCCGTCGCCTAGGTAATTAATTAATTAATTAGACTCGTGCTCCCGTTGGGGAGTCACGGAGCATTAACCCCGATGGATGGATGGATGGGTGCAAACAGTCCTACCGGTCTAATCTATCTACATCGGCTACATACTACATCTATCTAACAGCATGCTAACAACAACAACTATCTAGGCAGCCGCACGCTGCCCTAGGGGAGCTATCTGGCGTGCCTCCCACGGGATTGCACACGTGGGCGCTTCCCCACTGGGGGGGGCTCGTGGTCCTCTATGACCTGGGCCCACTTGGCCTTGTCCATCATCTTCTTCCAAATCACGGAGAGGCCTAGGCCCCCCATGTCATCTACTAGCTGTTCTTTGAAGGTGCGGGCCTTGCGGCGTCTAACATCACTGGGCCCAGCCCACGTCAGGAGGTGCCGGCCAGGCTGGGCTGGTCGCAGTCCTGCGGGGGGGCCACGTGAGGTGTCTACCTGGTTGGTGCGATCGTAGGTGCCCTACTAGCTGCAGGCGTCGTTGCTTAATGGTGCTGGTGATATAGGGCATGCCCTGGTACAGGTCCTCATTGCGGACGTGAGCAGCATATCCTACTCTGAAAATGGAACGCAGCATGCTGGTGACCGCGCCGTCCAGCTTGCCCGGGGCCAGGTCGGCGGTGAGGGTCCACGTCTCGGCCCCATACGTGAGAACAGGAAGGACGAGGACCTTGAACAGGTCCTGTTTCTCGATCTTGCCCAGGGGCTTGCGCCACAGGGCCCGGTACTGGCGTAAAGCGTGCCAGGCGAGGGAGATGCGATGGTCCACATCGACCTCGCAGCTGGGGAGCAGGCTGCCTAGCAGCTTAACGCGGTCCCTATACTGGACTCGAGAGCCGTCTAGGAGATAGAGGGGCGGCGGTGAGTTGGTGAGCCCAACCGCCAGGGCCTCTGTCTTCTTGCTGACCTCGAGCCCCACTGCACGGGCCTCGAGGGCCAGGCAGTCAAGCCATGTCTGCACGTGCCCGGTGTCCTCGAAGAGGGTGGTGTCGTCTGCGTAGATGATGTCTGCCAGCCGAATCTCCGTGTCCGCACCGCCATGCCAGAATTTGTTAGCAACCTGCACTCCTGGTTCCCTGCCCACGATGCGGGCAAATCGCTTGCGCGCCTGAATCATTACGTATTCGACAACAATAATGAACAGGTAGGGCGACAGCACGCAGCCCTGCCACACACCCTTCTGTAAAGCCCTGCCACACACCCGTCGCCTAAGGCTCCCCTTAGCTGGGTGTTGCTTGAGACTCTGGGGGGTGCAGGTGCCCTAGCTTGGCCGCAGATGTGGCGGCCATGGGGGGCACGCTGGCTGCCGAGCTCCCCCTCCTCTCCTCCACCACCACCGCCACCTCCAAGCTCCTCGCCTCCACCTCCACCACAACCGACGCCCTCACCGCCCAGCTCCTCGCCATCGACATGCGCCTGCAGGACAATGCCATAGCCATCGAATGCTTGCAGAACACCGCCGGCATCACCGCCCAGGCGGTGAAGGACATCGCCGCTCGGCCAGCCTCTGCTGGCCATGCCGGCGATGCTCCTCCCATCCCGACCTGGGCGGACATGCTTAAGCAGCACGCCACCTCCACCACCTCCGCCGTCGCCGCCCAGCTTAAGCAGCAGTCGCTGGACCTCCGCGAGGAGGCCGAGCTCGCCAAGCGCAGCCTTAACGTCATAGTCAAGCACTTCGACCCGCTGCAGGACGAGACCCCCGAGACCCTTGCCATGGCGTTTGAGAACAAAATCCTTGTCCCCATGGCTATCCCTGGTAAGGGCAAGCCGCGGGGGGTGACCCGCCTTCCCCGCTCGCGGGGTAAGGCCGGCCCCTCCCCCTTGCTCCTCACCTTTGACACCATGGCGGATAAGATGGAGTTCCTCAAGTGTCGCAAGCGGCTTGGGGGGACCGCCTACACGCTGGACGACGACTTGACCTTGACGCAGCAACAACGGCGACGGGAGTTATGGCCGACCTACCTCCAGCTTCGGCAGACGGCGGGGCAGAAGCCGGTCTACTGGAAGGGGGCGGACATCTACGTCGCCCACAAGCCCTGGCAGGCGACCCCTGCCGCCCCAGCCACCCCAGCCACCCCAGCCTAGGGAATATATAGCAGTAGTGTAGACTAGAAAGCTTAGTGACGTGGCCATGTATGCCTACGTGACGGGCCCACACCCGCCCTTGCAATAGCCGTAGCAATTTCGAGTCATGCTTTGCCCATGCAGGGAGTTACTCCCTGCTGAGAGGCCATGTGTACCCTAGCCATAGCCTAGCCACATACCTTCCACCCCATATGTCATGCAGGCCTTCTAGGCCCTCTCCTCAAGCCCCCCCTGGGTGCCTGTGCTTGTTTAGGAGGCATGAACCATCATGGAGGTGCAGGTGCACCTAGTGCACCCAGAGCAGGTGATAGTCGTACATCCTACACCTGCAGGTTGTCGCCCTGATTGTATTACAAACCCATAGATGCCCCTTTCTCAGGGCTATGTGTTACATATGCTCCCCACGGAGCTATGATTTTAATTAATTAATTGGGGCACCTAGAGCAGTGTTGTTTACATTAACCACCCTTGCAGGAAGTAGCTTAGAATGTATTAACCATATGCCCTTTCTCTGGGATATGTGCTACATACACTCCCAACGGAGTTATGTCCCTAATTAATTAATTAGCCATTGCAGTAGAGGACAGCTCGGATGAGGATTACATCCCCATCTAGTGCTTAACGGTTGGGGAATGATGCAGACGATATTTGTTTAAACTTTTGTGTAATTATTTTTCTAATGAGATTAGCATAGTACTCCGTGGCATGCCTTTGCGCATGACACGCAAGTACTTACTTAATTAATTAATTAATCTCCCCACGGAGTCATGTTATAATTTATTTTATTTTAATTTAATTCAATATATAATTTAAGTAATACTTCCAGTTTCCCAAGCCGCAGGGAAAATCCTGTGAAAGGCATGAAGAAATGCCAGGTGCACCGGGTTCATTTCCCGAGCAACAGCACACAAAAAAATGACATGTGCATGCACTGCAGCACCTTGGGTCCACAACGTGGTCCACTCATGCAACCGGTAGACAACCAAGGTATTGCTACTAGCCAGCTCCATGCTACAGGGTGAACGCATGCTGAGCAGAGGCCCGCCAACCTTCATTAGTGCAATGCTGCAAATGTGTACCTAAAGAGCACCTGAAGTCTACCTAAAAGCTGGCACTCCTCTCCCCTTATAGGGGGGCCCGCTGTCACTGTCATCGTCGTAATCCTCATCCTCGTCTTCAAACCCCCCATCGATATCCATCCGCGGCATGCTATCCAGCTTGTCCACCCCCCAGCCAGCTGCGGCCCTCTTGGGATGGGGTGGGGCGGCTCCGTTTGGCAACCTTGGGGACGCCCCTTGCAAGTTGATGACATCACCGTCGTCCAGCTCGTCCTCGCCCCCAAACAGTGACGCATCGTTTGCCAAATTGGGGCGCGCCATGCGGAATTTTGGCACACCACCCCGGCCGCTGTCCTCATCACTCATCTCCTCGTCCGACCCGTCCCGCTGCACAGGGGGAGGTTTCGGCCAACCGGTGCCTTTCCCCGCGCCTTTTGTCTCCTCCGCCCCTGCTTTCCCACCCTTTCCCCCCCGCGGATTGCTGGCCGGGCTGATGGCCATCTCCAGGTCAGACCCGGGCACCGCCGCGGAGCCGTGCGAGTAGAACTGGTGCATGCGCTCACTCCCACGGCTCTGCCTGGGCTGGTACACCTCCTCGATGGCCGTGTCCTCGTCGTCGTCGGCATCGCCCCCACCGGACCTGGTCTTCTGGGTGATCTTCTCCACCTTGCGGGCAGGCGCCTTGCGGTCCTTCTTGCCCTTGGCGCGTACGGAGGGCTTCCATTGGTCCTCCTCCTCCTCGTCTCGGTGGTAGCTGTCCTGGATGCTCTTCCATAAAGCGTCCTCCGCCGACAGCACGGGGGGGGGGGGGGGGGGCGTCCTTCTTAGGAGGAGGGGGTGGCTTCCCCTTGGATGCCGTGTTCCCCACACTCGTCCTCGGTTTGAGACCGTTGGACCGGGGAGACATTTTGAGCAGGGAAAGCAGTTGCGGTCCGTCGTGCATGCTGCCCGACTCCTTGTCCTTGTCTTCATTTAGTAATCTCTCCGCCTGGTTGAGAAGGTCGTCTTCCTCGTCCTCATCATCGTCGTCAAACTCGTCATAGTTCCTATGGCCTGGCCCGGGTTTTTTCGGAACGCCGGGCTTGGGCATAATCGGTGGCAACGACGAGGCGGTCGGCTGAGGTGGGGTTGGGGGCGAATGGAATGCAGAAACCTCCTCCATGGGCTCCGCATCACGCCCCGGTGAATCCTGACGGTCAAAGTTGGATACCTCGTCTGCCTTGGACGGCTGTGCGTCGGACGGGGCAACCCGTGCAGTCCAACCAGAGTCATTGTTCTTGTCTCGTGCCGATGCCTTGGAAGGCATGCTGACAACATGATCGTGGCCATTGGCCGCTGAGTTCTTTTTAGGTGAAACGGCTTTCAGGGGGCTGTTGGTCGCACGGAGAGATGCAGGTTTGCTAGGCTTCAACTCCTCATCCCATTTCTCGTCTAGCCCGTCGAGTTCGGAAATCCTCGAAGATGCCTTGGCTTCAGATTGTAATTCCCGCAATACATCCTTCGAATTCTCCACGCTGGCAGCTCGGTTCGGGGCTTTATTCTTTACAGGCATCCCGCCCTTGTTCTTAACAGGGCTGTCATCGTCGACGTTCTCGACTTCTGGTGCAAACAGAAGCGGCATAAACGACGCAGGCGACGGCAGAAGCTGTAAACAAATTATGGCACAGATGAAACCCAAATTGTGCGAAATTTCCGACTATGATATCAAGCGAGCGTCGAGGAGGCGTACCTTTTACTGTCTTTGGTGGTTTCCTTGGCGAGTTCTGCGCTGACACCTTTCCTACAGCAGTTGTTTCGGACACTTTTCCTACAGCAGTCGTTTCTGCTACTACCTGCGCCTGGCTTTTAGAAACTCCACACCCCATTCTAGGCTCGCTAAAACATAATTCTAGGCAAAATTATAGCTTGAATCGCATTCACCATAAAATGCTCCTGCGCAGATTCCTGCAACCCATAAAAGCGAAACCATTATACGCCGATATCCGTTGCACTTATTCAGGATTCGAGACAATTATCGACGACGGTCTGGCGCGAAATTGTTTTTATTGGTTTCATGCTGCATGTTGTCGGACAAAACCATTTCTGTCTTGGTCTCCATTGATGCCGGTCCCCTCCTGCATGGCTGTAAATAAAAACGGTGCAGTTTGGTCTAGGGTGTGAATCTACGTTGGCGTCTTCCCCGTGGTTGGCCAGGTAGGAATGTACTGAATAGGCGTCCACAACTTCCAAAAAAAGAATGGGCCGATTGTTGACTGTTGACGCACCTGGCGTTGGCATTTCAAGATGGGGCCCTGATGAGGCATAAATTTTTCCGTACTGTAAAGTGAATGGGTTGGTGAGTTTGGTCAGAGTCTCAGCTTCTCAGGGGCCGCTGGGCCAGGGTTGTTGACTGGCTCTTGCCGAAAGCGGAGTTTGCCATGATGTTTACAAAAACTCGATGATTGTGATTAATTTTGTGGATCTCTTCAGTCTGTAGTCTGTACAGTGGAGGCGGATACTACGACCGCAGGAGGTGGATAGTACCACCGATACTAAATATATCCGGCCCTCGGCCGCTGTAGATTCTCTGCTGCCCATGTGCGGCGTGGGACACAACTTGAACAACAACAACAACAACAACAACAACAACAGTACTGTAGGAATACCTAGAACACATTCTAACCGCACTAGGATTTGGCCCACAACTCATGACCGTCATTATGGGTATGATCAAATCCCTGGCTTGGTATTTACTAATAGACGGACACAAGTCAGCGACCGGCGCTAGCTCACGATCGCTACCACAAGGAGATTGCATGTCCCCTATTCTATTTCTCTTGGCCCACGCAGGACTCTACTGGCTACACCAGAACGATCCTCGCATTCGGGGCTTCCCGACAGGTAACGGTAAAGGTATATTCCAAACGGCTTATGTGGATGACACAACAAATGTTTGTATCTCTCTGCCTGAAGTGCATGCTGTCATGGATAATATCACTACCTATTCTGTTGCCACACAACAACGATGCAATGTGCTCAAGTCCACGGGACTGCATATCGGCAAAACCAACACCCTACGCTACGCCCTCCCCAACCTGGCTGTGACCTGGGTCAAGCCGGGGGATCACCACCTTTTGCACAATTGTCCCATCGGCTGCACACCCGAGGGACGCTTGGCTGAACAACGTTCTTTCATGTATGATGAAACCAACCACGTGGGCAAGCTTGCAGGCGTTCTCCTTACCGCAGGGCGCTGGGGGGCCGTCCACCGCATGAGCCTACGAGGGCGAACCCTGATCGTCAACCAACTGTTGTTCTCTAAGGTCTTGTATTATTGCCAAGCACACCCACCCAATGATGCCACCACACAGCTCATCCAACGCCTTGGCAGCAATTTTGTCTGGAAACAGAAAGGCTTAATCTCCCACACGGTCCACGGATGGATCAACAGAGAGATGTCCTTCATGTCATGGGTGCACGGGGGCCTCGGGCTCCACAACATACAATGGCGTCTGTGGTCGCTGTATGCTAAACAAGTGATATCCGTTTTTATGGGCGTTAACACACACCCTGGCTGCATGCTTGCACGTGAAACGCTAGCCTCTCTTTCCACCCATGCTAGTGGCACCTCGTGGCAACTGGGGGCGGGCATACTGGGCAGCACCCTTATTTCGTACAAAGGACTCCCATGGTATTGGCAGCGCATATGGACAGGTTACAATAAGCTCAAGCCGGGTCGCCTAGTCTTTCCTACTACTAGAGAGGAGGTGGCACGGCAGCCACTCTTTTTTAATGACTTAATCACAGACGCTACTAACAAGCCCCTGGGCACTCTCCACGGACACAACCCGTATGATGGCTTTCTGCGCGCGTCACCGCCGATTGTCAGGGTGCTGGACCTCTACCTGGGGCACGGCGCTGCGTACCGACGGCTCAGCTACGACGAGGTCAGCACTTGGGTCTCCCACATGCCCTCCCTGCAAGCGTGGCAAACTCTTATAAGTGCGATACCAGCGGCGTGGCATGCATTGATGACTGCCCCACGCAAGCCAATTATAACTGGCGACTGGGTTAGCTTCTACGCCGACGGAGTCACGCCTGCGTGCAAGGGTTTAGTCGTGACGGTTCTGCCACCTGAGGGGCTCCAACTACAACTGCTGGACGCTATTTCTGGCCACAATGGGTGTCTGTATCAACTATCCACCTTATATGCGTACACGCCAGCTTCCCAGTGTCACCGCATACGCGTAGTCCCATGGTCTGTGCCAAGATCTTGCATGATCCAGCCGGACCCATTATCCCCGGTTGAGAGCATTACATGGCTACACGTGGGCAACACACGGCTCGATCTACTACATCTGGACCCGGTTGAATTTGGATGGGTCTTAACCAAGGGGGACATCAGAACCAGCAAATGTATCTTTGAGTACACCGCAGATTGGGGTTATGATATCTTGTTGCATATGTACCATCAGCCCCACCCGGGCCGAGCCCGCTGGGGAATACATTGGCCGGGCTACACTTGGGTTAAGATGATTACCCTGGCGGTAGACCACCCTCTCGTGGACCGCAGGGCCACTGATGTACAACACCTTTTGATGCATAGGGCGATAGGGGTCTGCGCCATGCTCCACGAGCGTTTTGGTCATGATGCATCATGCCTGTGCACGCACCCTAGTGAAACCATTGAGCACAGGTTTCTTTACTGTAATCTCCCTGGGGTTTGGACGTGGCTCATTAACATCTGGGCCGCATGGACGGCATCGCCACCCACTCTCCCAATCAGCGTGCGTACCATCATTTTCGGTATTGCTGGCACACCAGGGTCCGAGCTTTCAGTTTCCCAAGCAGAATGGATATGGCTACGCACTACTATGCTATACGCGATCTGGACCATACGCAACGAGACAGTCTTTAAGGTCCGCGAGGAGTATACCCGCGGCGGCGTAGTCCGGCGCTTTATATACCTATGGAATGCGGCTATGCGCCGCTACTGGCTGTTAGCTCAGGAACAACACAGGGTGTGGGACCCAGGGCCCAATAACGACAAGCCCAGCCCGCTCCAGCTTTTTCATGATCTACTGGGCCGTAATCAGGTATTCACCAGTATGCCTCATGGCGACATCACTCAGGTCCAATGGCTTCCCTGGTCTAATAACGCGCCCTATTAGCCTTTCACCTGTCACCGCCACACGTGTGTGTGCCCACCTTCATTAGGATTCGCTGATACTCATTTCCCCTCTCACCTCTTTGGTCCATAATTGGCTAATAAAATATACCCATTTCCCCGAAAACAGTACTGTAGGAGGCGTCAGGCGAGCATATCGACAATTCGACATGCCCAAGCGGGTCGTACCGGTTTGATAACGTATGTAACTACACGTGTACAGTTGGCCCCATTACAGTACAGTCATTCCCGCTTTAAGTTACGATCGCCGCCAAATCCTGGGCGTCGTAACTTAACTCGGGAAGGTAACCTAACGGTAGAATTAGGCTAGCACCCACCCCCTCCTACTCTGACGGACTTCTATACGGCATTCGACAGCTCTCGTCAAGCCCGATTCAGCTGCAGCATCAAAGGCGCTCAAAGTACGGGATTTCGTACCATTTCTGGATGGCGAGAGGAGTGACATGCCCAGCCAAATTTTCAGTTCACGGGTACTGGGGTCTGGCCCCAAGGCCGCCGGTGGCTGTATTGGTCCCGGCCGGCCCCTAGATAAACTATATAGGGGCTGCGGCTGAAATAGCCTGCCGGCGGGTGGTAGGAGACTATGGCCCCCATATGGCGAGCCTACTGCCACAGGGGATTTGCCACGTGGCAAGTGCTCGTCTGCAGTGTTTGGACTTCGGCGGTCGTTTCCAGCTGCGGCACTACGGCTGAGGAATAATCGGCCGGCATAGGCTTTTCAGTTTTAGGGGGCATAGGAATACGTGTAGCTTCAGGAATAGGAACAGGAATCCACTTCCGACGTTCAGGGCAATCGACAAGCTAAACGAAACCGGGTATCCCGCCTTGTCTTGGTTGCTGCGTTTGCCTTCTGATATAAGTACAGCGCGTTCAGTTGGGGGGGCCGGGCCGGGGGCATATGGGGGCCGGCTCCGTCTCGCCCGGCGCGGCACCGGTGGCGGCCCCCCAGGGGGGCGCTAGCATACTGGGGGCCAGCACGTTTCATTCCGGCGGTTGGCATCGGACCCTGAGTTCAACATGGGGCCGGGCCGGACATTTCGACCTGGCCCGCCGGCGGTGGCGGTACTGGGCCCCCAAATAGCATGGGTGTACTTGTCAGTCTTTTCCGGGTAAATGGGTATTTTTCTATTAACCAATAAGAAGATCGTTAGGTTAAGAGGTACCGACCACGTATCGACCAGATGGTTACCCACTACTGAGGGCCGGGTAGTGTGATAGGTGAAAGGTTTAGAAAGGAGCATTATGTGACCAGGGGAGCCAAGTGACGCGCGTAAGGTCACCGTGAGGAATGCAAGTAAACGGCACCCTGTTGCGTCCCAGGAGCGCATGGAAGAGCTCCAAGGGGCTAGGCCTGTCATTGTTGGGCCCGGGGTCCCACACCTTGTATTGTCAGTTCTTGCGCCAAGAGCCAAGCGCGACGCATTGTTGAGTTCCAGAGGAAGATAAACCGCCTCACCACGGCGGCTTTGGTGTACTCATGCCGCATGTTACGCCGCGGATATCTACCTCCACCTCTACCTCTAATGGGCCTGATACTACCTAAACTGGTCAGGCCTCCTCTACTCAAACCTCTGGCGAAAGACGAACGTGACGGAGCTGATCTCAATGCATTAACGTATGTGTTACTATAATACGCCATACAACCATTTACCAAAACCCGTTTACTCCAGGAATAGAGGAAGGAAACACAACTACACTGCCGTGACTCAAGCCTAAATGTGTTAATTCATTTAACACACGCCGAGTGCACACACAAGGGGTAGAACGCACATAAATGGTCACCAACGGTCCAACACGCTCGGGCCGACATGGCCCTCGCCTACAGATGCACGCTGGTCCACTACATCTACTGATGCACGCTGGTCCACTACATTCTACCACAGGATCAGGACCACTAGTAAAGTACGCGGCGCGGCGCCCAACGGCACCCAATGTACCACAGTACTGTTACGAGGACAATAATGTCCCGGTAGGAGCCTAAACGTAAACCTAGGGACAACCGAGGCAAAAGACCTAATTTACGTCCGTAACTACAACGAATTATTACGCGACGTAACACCTCCCCCCCCACAAAGGTAGGGAGCCCTCTCCCTACGCACAGGGAGGAAAACAAGGGGTAGGAAACCTAATGCACCCAGCACACACTAACACAGTCGGCAGACCGTCCAAGATACAAGACACCAACGTATTAACTCGGTCTCCACCACCACGCCGGGAGGTGTAGGGTTAGCCAGCACCAAGCCTGGTGGTAGGTTCCCCTAACTGCCTGGAACAAAGTCCTTGCCGGGGGGAACGGCACTGGGCAGGACACACAGAGTAAACAAATCAGTACCAAGGACCAAGAACGACCAGCCAACTGGCCAGAACATGAGGGCGACTCTATATACCGGAGGGACAACACCCTCAGGTCGGGCCTAAGGCCCTCTATCTAATGGCCATCCGTCTGGTAGGTACCACGGGAGGCCAGCAGGACATCCAGGTAAGCCTGGTAGTGAGACACATCCTCAGCATTGTCGTGCCTATCTACAGTGAGGAAAACATCGGCCCACACGCCGTCAGGGAAAAGTCCCAGGAAGGCCCAGTAGTACCTATGCTGTGTAAGAACGACCTGGCCCCGGGCCCAGTCCAGGAAACCGCAGGCAAAGAGGCGTAGGAAAGGCTCTACCGCGATCAGGCAGAGAGCCCGAAGGAGCAGGCGATGATACCGGATCCGAGGGCGCATACCCGTCGGGAAAAACAGATCTACCAGGGGCTCCACGTTGGACGGCCACAACCGGATATGCCGAATCTCGCGGGAGCGCCACCGGCGGGCACACTGTCGCGACCCGAACGTCTCGAGGTAGTCGCTAGCCCGGGGAGGAGGATGACCCCGAGAGTCCAAACCCTGGCCCGGGATGGGCGCTGGACGACGGGCATCCCACTCTAGGATGGGCTGAAGGACGGTGCTGTACGTGGCACCCGGCACCGCAGGAAAATCTACCGTAAGAGCATCTGAGGCCATAATGCCCAGAGGCGGAGGGTAAGCCCACTGGAACCCGCCGTAGGTGTCCAAGTCATTGTGGCGCCGAGCCCAGCGGTACAGGACGCGCCGAACCAGGATCTCACCCTGGAACACCGGATCAGCTAAAATAACCATGTCGAAAGGAGGCCGATCAGTCTCAACTGGTAGGCCACGGTCCCGCGGCGCCCGACACACCTGGGAGAACCCGTAGGACATGGGCGAAATGGCAAGCTCGGCGGAGGCGCGCGGCAGGTCACACTGGCGGCAAGCGAGCGCAGACATACCATACCCGAAGACAGGCGTGTCGCGCGACTCCGGAGTCGCATGCACCACAGAAGGGGCCCGATCCCGATCGCCCTCTGACAACTCCCGAAGGGAATCGGCAGCGCGGGTGGCGCGCGGGTCAGAGCCACTGGACCGAACAACCGCAGCCAAAGACCGCGGGGCCGAAGGGGCAGGGGCCGACGAAGGGGTAGGAACCGGCACAGGCGCAGAAGGCGCCGGTACAACAGGGGGCCGCGTCGGACCCGATGCCGCGGGGGTCGCGACGGACCCGCCTCCGCAACTGGCGCGCCGGTCTCTGGGGGTGGAGCACCACCAGGCCACATGTTGAAAATAGGACCCGTGGGGACAGGCAATCCGGCATACGACTGGTTACCGTCCAAGCTCCAGTCAGGCACCGGGATCCTCTGCGGAGGACCGCCCTCCCAAAGCCTGGGAAGACCGCCCGGGTCGCTGAAGAAACCCCGCGAGGGCGGCGCTGACGTGGTGGGCGGCTCGGACGCGGCGGCGGCGGGCGCGGCCACTGGGACGGCGGACTCGCGCCGAGGCGCAGGTACGTCAGTAGCAGGCGCAGCGGTAGCCGAAGGCGTAGGAGCTGCAGCACCAGAGGGAACCGCAGCCGCCGAGGGCTCGTGCGACACGGTCGGACCCGTAGACGTCGAGGCGACCGAAGGGGAAGGGGGCACAGCTGCAACAGACACCCCACCTGGCGTGGCTGGAGCGTGCGCCTGGGCCGCCATGAAGGCCCCGAAGGCCGCCGTCAGGGACTGGATCTGCGCCTGCATCGCAGAAACTGTCGCCGAAAGAGGATCAGGCAAACCCGAAGGGGTAGGCTCCACTGCAACACACCGGGTCGACCGAGGGGACGACGGGACCGGAGAGGGAGGAGCAGACGCCGAGGAGGCGGACGCAGCGCTCGAGGCAGAATATTCTGGAGTATAATGTACCTCGGATGGGGCGCCCGTAGGGGCAGGACCACCAACTGCTACTCCCGCCGACTGATCAGCTATCTCCATGAATTCTACGGCCCGCAGAAGGTCGCAGGGGTTCTCATCTACCTCAGCATCATCCTCAGCCGGAAGCCAGGGGAACACATCCCGTAGGCAGGAGCGGCCCACAGGGGTGGAAAGGTAGGAGAACACACGGGAGCACTGGAGAACCGCATCTATCTGTCCCAAGGCTGGACAGCGGGAACCACACCCCAACAAACAGTGCCCGGCATCGTCGAACCCGTGCAAAACAAGCTGATGCGGCTCGTCAGGGGAAGGACCGTACCACGTGACCGTGAAGAGAGCAGCCCGGACTAGACTCGCATGTTGGGCCTGGAGGGCCGGCTGCACAACGCCACCCGGATAACTGGACCGCGACACCCAGCGGCCCGGAAGGGCCTCGAAGTACAGCTCAGGGTCCGGTAGGGGCAGGGACGGCAGCGGGCTCTCAGCCGGAGGGGTAGGCTCTGACATGACGGCTGCGGAGGGGAGGGGACAACCAACCACCCGTCGACAGCAGACATAACATAAGAGAGGAGAAAGCCTACAACTAGAGCTTGTGCAGGGTTTTATATTCCTGCAGCAGGCGACTACACCCATCTAGCTCACTCTCCGTATACCAGACCTTATCTACTTCACTACGAGCATACATCCACTTCACTTTATACTGACGCTGGGTACCGCGGCCCTTTTTGATATCTCTATGGGCCACGATGCTTTCTACTTCGTCTTCTACTTCCCCAGTGTCAGGGTTATGCTCTAAAGGGGCAGGCGCTAGCTCTCTACCAGCGAACGTACTAGGGTGGTACAGTTTCAGCTGGCTCCTATGGAAGGTGTTCGAATGTGTCTGCCAAGAGGTAGGGATATCGACTTTATATAGGAAATTTCCTACTCTAGACAAAACATGGAAGGGTCCTAAGAAGGCGGGCCTAAGTTTGACCTTAAGTTCTGCTTCAAACTTATGAGCAAAACGGCCAACACGGGGGCCTTCTACTAATACTAGATCTCCTATTTCTATCTCAGGTGCTCTTCTATCTAAGGAGGCACGCAACCTAGCAAGGTACTTAGACTGAGCTTTTTGGTACCCTGAGATCGCGTGGTCATGAGCAGTTTTCATTCTATCTAGTAAGGACTGTACACCTTCTACAGTATCTCGGGACACATCATCCTTGTCCCGTAGAGGACTAGCTAAGAGAGAGGTAGGGGTAAGGGCTGTCTACCAGTATCTAAGAAGAAGGGCGTATATCCATGCGCAGCTTGGGGACAATTGTTGAGGGAGAACTCTACCAAACATAAATAATCCTCCCAATCACTACCCGAGCCATTAACATAGTGCCTAAGCGCTTCTTCTACTACCCTATTAAGACGCTCTACTAAATGAGAGGAGGAGGAGTGGTAGGCAGTACCGTAGGTAACCTTGGTACCGATGGCAGCGAAAAACTGCTGCCAAAAATCTGAGGTAAATAATTTATCCTTATCACTAATAAACTGCCTACTCAAACCATGATATCTATATACATTATTGAGGTATAGGCGTGCGCAATCACGTGCTGTGAGTTCTAAAGGACACGGCACAAGATGGCACATACGAGTAAAACGATCTATGAACACAAGGATTTGGGCATTGCCCCTATCATTCTTTCTAAAAGGTCCTACAAAATCCATCATGATAGAATCCCAAGGCATGATGGGGTCAGGCAAGGTCCTAGGTTCTGCTATCTGTCCTACATTATTGGGTTTCATTTCCTGGCAAGATTGACAAGTTCTAACATACTCATCTACATCCTTATAAAGGGAAGGCCAGTAATAAGAGCGGGCTACTAGGTCCCGTACCCGTTTACCACCCTGATGAGCAGCTAAGTCATGCAACTCAAAGAGCAAGGAGGAGCGACAGATAGGAGGGACATACAGGCGCCATTGAGGGGGAGAATCTGCTATCTGCACATATAAAAACCCACCTACAAATTTACAAGGGTGCTTGCCTAATTGTTGGGGATGTGCAGCAATGGCAGCTAATGCTTCCGGCTCAGTGGCCGTAAATCTACTAATAAGGCGTTCAAGATCAGAGGTAGGCATCGCTACAGAAGTATCCAGAACAGGTTTAAAGAGATCTCCTACCGCCTTGCCAAAGAGAAGGGGAGGTCCTAGAGGGACTACGTTTTCATAAGACTTTCCTGACCTAGTCGCTATATGGCTAAGCGGTATAGAAATTTTATTTTTCCCCTCCCCCCCACCGAGGCCACGGGAAGGGCCTCACACGGGAGAGAGAGTCCTACGTGAGAAAGGAGATCAGGCATGCGAACAGCTGTATGAAAGAGGTAGGCATAGGATTCATCATCAGGTAGTTCACCATAAGGGGTTACACCCATAGTAGTAGGAACTAGAGTAGTATTGAGAACATCAAGGTCCTCGAAGAAGGAATAGTCTGCACGACGAGAGAGTGCATCTGGTACTATGTTATCTACACCCTTGACATACTGAAGTTTAAAAGGGGAAAACTGTGCTAAAAATTCCATCCAGCGCGCTTGCCGAGGGGTAAGGTTGGGTTGGGAGAGAAGATGGGTAAGGGGACGATGATCCGTTTGGATAACTAACCTATAAGGATCTAGCTCACAGGGTTCATTCAGGCAGACATCAAATTGAGCACCTTTAAGGAAGTGCTGCCACGCGTGGCAACAATACACCACAGCTAAGAGTTCCTGCTGGTGTACGGGATAGTTACGCTCCGCAGGGAGCATTGTCCTAGAGATATACTCAATTGGCTGTAAGCCCTGACCCTGATCCTGGAGAAGGACACCACCTATAGCTACTTTACTAGCATCTGTAGCCACAACAAAGGGTTTAGTAGTATCCGGTAGGATGAGTACAGGAGGGGAAAGGAGTAGGGATTTTAGGCACTGAAAAGCCGACTGACATTCACTACTCCAAACAAAGGGGATATCCTTCTTTAATAAATGATTAATAGGGGCTGCTATAGTTGCGAAACGCGGGATAAAACGCCTATAGTAAGAAGCAATTCCTAGGAAACTACGTACACCTTTAACGTCGGTAGGAGTAGGCCATTCCTGAATTGACTTAGTTTTATCCGGGTCGGTAGCGACCCCGGCATCTGACAGAACGTGCCCTAAAAATGGGACACTCCTACCCGAACGACTTTAGCACGGCGCGCCCACAAAGAATTTTCAGCCATTATTTCTAATACTTTCTTTAAATCACGTAGGTGCGTTTCAAAATCAGGAGAGTAAATAAGAATATCATCTAAGTAAGCTTGAGCACAAGAACGGTCATGCTCAGATAAAGAAACAGAGGAGAAGGAAGGATCCTTTAGATCAGAGGACACCTGAGGAAGATGAGAATTTCCCATAACAGGTCTAAGCACTTCATTCATTAACATTTGAAAAGAGGCAGGCGAGTTACAGAGTCCCATAGCCGCTACTCTAAACTGGTAATGACCAAAAGGGGTAGCAAAGGCGGTTTTATGGCAATCCTCAGGAGCTATCCGCAACTGCCAAAAACCATCCGCACAATCCAGTACTGTGAAACAAGTGGAACCTTTAACCTTATTAAATATATCATCAATACGAGGTAGAGGGTATTTAGACTTCACAGTAATATCATTCAACTTCCTATAATCAGTAACTAGGCGAAACTTGCCATTTGGCTTAGGAACTAACAGGACACCAGCTGAGTAGGGGGAGTTACTAGGCTCTATCAATCCTGCTTCTAATAATGACACTAAAATCTGTTTTAGTTCCTTTAACTCGGTAGGGCCCATTCTATACATCGGAGAGTGCGTAGGAACTGCACCGTCCTTGATAACTACACGGTGTAAAACAGAACGAGGAGGAGGATAAGAAGGAGTCTTTTCTTCAAAACTTTTGAGGAATCTATCACAGCCATGTATCTTACTATTTCATTTTCAGTAAATCCCACTCCTATTGTATCCACTGTGTTTATATCTATATCCACACTATTATTAGTGATAGGTATCTCCTGTACTTCTAACTGAAGGAACATACATAATAAATATCCATATTCCTTTAGTTCAGAACGCAACTCATCATTGGACATTAATACTTCAGGTATAGGTCTTACAGGAGGATCAACAGGTGTAGGAGGAGTAATATCTACCAAGGATAAATTTTCCAATCTATAATGACGTTCAGGTACCCAGTAAGAGCTATCTGGAAACCAAATGACCATGGTATCATAATTAATAGTAATCTTATTATCCTGGTGCCAATCTAATCCTAGTAATACATCAGCGGTAGTGATAGGGCCTATAGTGGCCGTCAGGTTGACAGTACGTCCTTGTATAACCATGGGAAGGGACACCGTACCCGGGGAATGACTGGTGCGACCATCAGCATAATGAACAGTAACGGGTTTGGTGTGAGGGGTAGGGACTAGTCCTAAACGCCTAACTAGGGCCTCGCTCACAAAGGAGCTAGCCGCACCGCTATCTACCAACACAGAGACATTCAAGAGTTCATCAGCATGCAAGAAGGGGTCTACAACAGTGTGAGGGACGGTTAAACCACCATTCAAGAACATAAGAGGACGCACACGTAGTGGTAGGGAAGATTCAGCTCCTACAGAGGTTATAAAAACAGGCAGGCAAAAATTTTTATCTGGGGTACTATCTAAGGACCTGTCCAGGTTACCCCCGGCTGACAGGCCTACTGTTCCCCCTCCCCCCCCAAATCCATAGGAACTAACCCCGAAGAAGACCCTGGCGAAAAAGCCACTGCTGGAGGGTCACGAGGGAGCGAAGAGGGTGCGGGAGCCTGATTATCATAGGGGAACCCTGGGGCCTGTCTGCACAGCATTCAGCCTACTAGGGGTAGCTGAGGGAATGCGTCCTGAAGTAGGACGAATAGGAGCACGCTGAGGGGTACGAGGAGGGCGAGCGTCGGGATGAGGGGGAGCACCCGAAAGGAACTTGGGGCACTCACGTTTAAGATGACCTACTTCCTTACAATGATAGCATGTGATATGAGAGACATCAAGGGCTGAAAGGTCAGTAACACAGATATCTAATTCTTCTACATAGGAGTTCTCCTCCTCAGGGGTAAGGATAATATTATTAATACGGGAACGGGTAGGAAGAGAAGGGGTGGTGAAGAAATCTGCTACACGCAAGAGATGCTGGCGCACATGCTTGAGGGGCAGATCAGTAAAACGGTAGGCAGAGAACTGGCGCTTGACTTCACGTAATAAGGGTCTACTGAGGCCTTGGAGGAAGCGAGCACGTACTTCTGCACCCGACAAATCCCTAATTCGTACCATCTGAGCATCAAACTCTTTCATATACTCCTTAAATGATTTAGTACCCTGCTGCAAGGTACCAAAGGCTAATCTATCCTGCCAATCTGAATCAGGAGGGACTAAATGGTTCTCTAAACGCTTAAACAATTCTGCTACAGAGTTAGGGTAGGCATGAGAGGCCAAAGACTCACACTGAATGAGGTTAGCAAGCTCAGGAGTAATACAGGTTGTAAGATAGTGAGGAACTAATACAGCATCAGAAAGACGCCATCTATTATGATTCTGCCACGACTCCGTGTTCTGGGTAAGCAACATAATAAAGGTGAAAAACTGTTGAGGGGTAGACTTGACATCCAGCTTGGGAAGGTTAGCAAAGAGGGGAAGAGCAGGGGGCTTAGGGGGATTAGAAGAGTCAGTTTTTCCCATAGGGCCACTATCTTCCACTGCTACATAAGCGGGATAGAAGGAAGGAAGAGGAAAAGTCTTGGGTAGGGGTCTAGAAGGGGCCACCGTTTCAGGCTGGTGCCCATAAGAGAAGGGGACAGTATATTGCTCACGAAGAGAGGAATAGGCAAAATGATCATAATTTCTATCATCTAGGGCATGGTGCTGAAATCACTATTAACTTCTAAATCAGCCACACGGGTAGGGACCTGGGCTGCCTCATAGGCCGTCTCAGGGTAGGACCAGGAAGCAGGTGGGTAAAAGGGAACTGCACTAGGGCGCCCAGAAGGACCGACAGGGGCAGAGGCACGACCCGTGTTAAGAGCAGGCATGGAAGGCACAGGGTGGGAAGGAGGCCTAAAAACATTGTTAGTTAGTGAGGACCTGCTGGAGGGTTGAGCCAAGGTTGCAGGAGGGGCAGGGGCCTGGTTCAGGGTAAGGGAAGGGTCATCACTAAATCTGACTTGCATACGTTGACGTTGTTCATAGGTAGGAGGGGTAAGTGAGGGACGACGGCGACCACCAGCAAAGGAGAAGGAGGTGAGGTACGAAGATTACCTTGAGGAGTGAGATGGTGCACCGTTTCAAGTGAGTCCCGTCGGTTACCACGATTGTTGTTATGGTTGTTAGTATTATTATTATTATTACTCATAGTAGGAGTATTGGTAGGTATAGGCGACATGTTACCACCCACTGGATCCATTTTTTTTAAGTAAATGATCAAATCTAACTGAAAGCAACAAGGATAAAGGACAAGGCCTAATTAAGGCAAGGAAAGAAAAGAAAAAGCTTTTAATGGCTTAAAAGAAGGAAACAATTTAAATCAATCCTTTTTAACAACAGTAATGGATAGGGAACCGAATTCTAAGGTGAGAGGAGTATCTAAGCTAGATGAGGATGCAGCCCTCTTAGGGGGAGACGAAGGAGGGGTAGCAAAATCTAGAGCTTCTACAGGAGGGCGACCATGAGGAGTAGAACGTACGTGTAGGCCTAGATCTGATACGCTATGGTCTATAAGGAATTGTTGAGCTTCCTCGAAGGTAACAAATTTCTTATACCTAATTACATTATATGTACGATTTTGCACTATCTTCCTAGCATCTGACCAAGAGAGGAAAATGGCTGACCATTGAGGGGTAATAACTACGTAATACTTAGCTAAACTATTATCACTAGATGAATGGGAAGGCGCAGTAAAAACACGACGTTGACTCATGATAACTCACCTGGTGTCTTGTGATGTCAAGCTAGACGAGGTAGGGGTAGGCGACTTAGCTGGACGATCTGGATCACCGAAAGAAGAAGGAGGGCGGAATTTCCAGCTCTCGTCCTAAGTCAGCGGCCGGATATCCAGCGCTCGTCCTAACACAGCGCCCGTAACTCTGCGGGTGCGGCCGTCTAATAAAGCAGCAGCACAAGGAAAAAGGTGTAGGTACTGCGACGCTAATCGTCTCCGAACAGTAATACTCCCCTATCTAAGACAGGAAACAACCGTAAGCAGGAAAACAAGGCGAAGGACAGGCTAACTACGAAAGGATTTATCCGCTGCGAGCAGGTCTAGCTTCTAGGTAGAGCGTGTCCCGAAACGGGCAGCACTACTCTCCTAGCTTGAAGGCGACCCGCCCATTACCTATCAAGGAAGTGTCGACTTCTTGTTCCTGGACGCGGAAGGGGTCTTGAAAAGGTGTATGTGGCAAGGGATAGTCGTCTCGTTCACTACCTACTGAAGTTCCTCCGGAACCATTGTTACGCCGCGGATATCTACCTCCACCTCTACCTCTAATGGGCCTGATACTACCTAAACTGGTCAGGCCTCCTCTACTTAACCCTCTGGCGAAAGACGAACGTGACGGAGCTGATCTCAATGCATTAACGTAAGTGTTACTATAATACGCCATACAACCATTTACCAAAACCCGTTTACTCCAGGAATAGAGGAAGGAAACACAACTACACTGCCGTGACTCAAGCCTAAATGTGTTAATTCATTTAACACACGCCGAGTGCACACACAAGGGGTAGAACGCACATAAATGGTCACCAACGGTCCAACACGCTCGGGCCGACATGGCCCTCGCCTACAGATGCACGCTGGTCCACTACATCTACTGATGCACGTTGGTCCACTACATTCTACCACAGGATCAGGACCACTAGTAAAGTACGCGGCGCGGCGCCCAACGGCACCCAATGTACCACAGTACTGTTACGAGGACAATAATGTCCCGGTAGGAGCCTAAACGTAAACCTAGGGACAACCGAGGCAAAAGACCTAATTTACGTCCGTAACTACAACGAATTATTACGCGACGTAACACCGCACTTTGAAAACCATATGCATGGTTGTATGTCACTCCTCCTGCGGCAAGGCTGGGCGCTGCGGGATGCTCGGGTCGGATCATAGGCTCGGCTGATATCGAGGATGCGCAGCTGCGACTTTGCTAGTTCACCTTAAAGTTCAGACTATTCGGCTGAGTTGTTCATCCTGCCGTAGCCTGGCGCCACTTATGTTCTGTGACGCAGTGTTCCACGTTCTGTGTTCCGGAAATCCGGGTTCCCTCACTTCCCTGCCGGCCGAGCTCGGCCTAATAATTACCACTAGTAGTTAATATGTGGAGGATTCAGCATGTCCTATTGATACAGCTACCTATACAAACTGTAATGAAACAATCAATAGTTAGATCACTCCCCGGAAAGGAGAGCTTTTGCGGATGACTGTAGGTGTCAGTTGGCGATGCCCTAGGATCCGGAGACGCCCGTCCTATAGTCAGCAAAATTGGTGCGAGAGGTCCCTGGGCAGTTCGATTCCGGCCTGGATACATTTGCAGATCGCGTTTTTCCGCGTTTTCCGCGGACCGGCACTGAACGCAAATGGTTTTCACCTTTGCGGCGTGCCAAATCAGAATAGTTAGAAAGATAGAGTCGTCTCACTTAGCTATCAGCATAGCGGGTCCCCAATTCCGGAGTCCGGACGTCCGGACTTGGCCCAAAACGGCCTCCTGCCCTCCTCCGCAGCCAAAAGTAGCCTGACGCACTCCTGACGCCTACAGTTTGGCTCAATGCCGCGTTAAGTTACGATGGCACCCAGGCTTAAGTTACGGTCGCCGCCCACACTTCGGCGTCGTAACTTGACGCGGGAACGCAACCATAAGAATCGTAACTTGACGCGGGAATGACTGTACTCAGTAGGCCCAAGCCCCGTGCAGAAGGCCGTGCAGAAGTTCATCAACGAGACGGCACTCATCAGTCAGTCAGTCACGGCAGGACACCCGATGGCAAAATAATATCGGCAGCATTATGGATTTTCTCACGACATTTTGTAATTTTTAATTTGTCAGCCAGCACCGAGCTCAGCATTCCAGCAATACAGGCCAACTCCACGATAAATAATTAGTGCCGCAAACTAGCCAGGAAGCGCTGAAAGGATGACCCGTACATGCGTGTCCCCAAAGCTAAACCCTTTGGCTTTCAACCACCTGATACTCCGATCGAGATGCCCACGGGGAAGACATTCCTGGCCTGATGCTGTACGTTAACCCTTTTACAGGCTTGCACGTAGGGGATAGCACGTGGTTGTTTACGAGAAACAACATATGACCAGGGTACAGCTTATTTCTTTGGGCACGAAGTGTGCGCATGCCTCAATTTCAACAGCAGCAGCCTTATTCGGAGCGTGTGCAACTTATTTCATTACAAAAGCAGTCCTGGAGGCGAATGCATTTTTCAGTTAGTGCCATGTTCTGCCAATCCTCCCATCGGTTACATGCCATCTTACCCATTACGGAGCCAATTGGGTTCAGCGACCTCGGCAGTCGACTTGCCATAGGGGATACATGCCTGCGGCCCGCTTAGTCAGATACCGCTGGTGGCTGACCAGTAAGACGCAGTTTTCCTGAGGATCTTTTCGGGTCAAGACATTCGCTGTTTGCCGTGACCAGCCCTTGCGGGCAAAGCGATAGCGAGGGCTGAATTGTAACCGCTCCTGGGCATACGAGTTCCTCCGTCCGGTACGAAGGAAAAAACTTTCAAATTTGCTACCGCATATGGAGCAGCAACCTGAGCCTGTAGCGGGCGGTGCACGGCACGTTGTCACCGTGCCGCCACCACCGCCGCCGCCTGGTCCACTGGACGCGGTGGGCAAGAGAAACGGTCCCGGAGAGGCCGGACAGGCATCCCACGGGGCGAACAAAGCAGATAGACATGGTGACGCTCCCAGGGATGCCCAGCCAGGGGGGGCTTCTCAGGATGCCGGTCCTATGAAAGGCAAACTGACAAACGGTGGCCCGGGGCGGGGCAGCAGTGCCATGCGCGAACGTGGGGGTGACAACATCCGAAACCGGAATGAGGGGGGGGACCACCGGGGCCGCGGCATGGGGGGGGTTGGGGGGGACAGCCAGCATAGCAGGGGCTCGGGGCCTGACCGGGGGGGTGTAATGCACCGCGGTGGTGGGCCGTGGATGGGACCGCACGACCCGAGGGGTCCGCCACAGGGGGATGGCCCGATGTTCCCTGGGGGGGGGAACCGCATGGAGCGGCCGGGTGGGCGGGAGCGGCCGTGGGGGGAGGGGAAGGGGGACCGGCCGTGGGGCCCCGGGGGTGGGAGGGATCGGGAGCGGGGCAGGGTGCGGGACAGGGAGGGTGGACGGGATTGGGAAGGGGAGGAGGGAAGGAGCCGTGGGAGAGGCAGGGGCCAGGGATGGGGCAGGGTCAATGACCGCCGGAGGGGCTGGGGCAGGGACGTGGGCAGGGACTGGGACGACAGGGAAGACAGGGACAGGGATAGGGAGCGGGCGCAGGATAGGGAGCGGGCGCGAGATAGGGACGGGCACCAGGACCGGTATGGTGAGGGGGAGCGGGACAGGAGGAGGGGCAGGGAGTACGGCAGGGACTATGACAGGGACCGGGGGGGTGAGAGAGACGGCGATGGGGGCCGGGGGCGGGGTGGCCGTGCATCTCCCTCATATGCCCCGATGGATGCAGGGGGTGGCGCGCTGGGGCGAGGGGGCAGCCTCTCTCGTTCGGCAGAGCGTGGCCGTGATGCTGGCGCACGCAGCCCGCACCCACCCGGCAAGCGAGCGGAATGCACGGGGGGGCACGCGGATGTGGGGGCCAGCAAGGCAGGTGCGCAGGACAAGGGCCAGGAGGCAGCGACTGGCAAAGGGGGTGGGCCCGCGATCGCTCCTAGCGACGCAAACATGGGAGGAGCTGACGCATTGCCGACGTTGCCGCCACCGCCGGCACCGCGCCCTGTGGCTGCAGGTGCCTCCGCGAAGCCGTCTTGTGAGGGAGAGCGTGGCACACCGGCCGATGGGGCAGCGGCCAGCACATGCCACCCGGTGCCGAATGGGTTGCCTGACACTTGTGCGCTGCCGCCTGCGCACCAGGACATCTGGTCGTGCAACATGGTGCTGCCGGATGCCCCGCCCCCCACGCCGCCGCCCCCCGTGTCGCCGCACGGCCCGCCTGGGCAGGGGCATAGATTGCACGTTCACTTTGGCGTGGCCAGCGCAAAGGGTTCAGGCAGTGGCATTCCCCCAGGTGCTGCTTCAATGATGGGGTGGGAGGGGGTGGCAGTCAACGTGCCTGCGCATGCACCATGTTGGGATGGGCCCAGTGGCGTCTGGCGACCCCACCTGGCCACGGCACCCATGCACATGCCTCCGAGTGAGATGGCTGGCTCGGGGATGCCACCTGTGTACCAGGGTCCTCCACCACCCATGGGTGGCCCGAGGGCAGGCTTCCCGCATCCACTAGATGCTGGGGCGCCCATTGGTTGGCCTGCCGAGGGTGCCATGGATGGGTACCCACCACCCCGCCCTGGCCAGTGTCCCGACCATCACGACATGGCGACAAGCGACACGGCGATGCGGCGACAGGATTTTGAGTACAAGGCGCGCCTGGCGGTGGATGGGGCGCGCAAAGTGCCTCCGGCCTCGTGGGAGCTGGTGGCTCCGATCACCACGGGCCCTGTGGCGGCGCTCATGCACTACGAGGGCGATGATGTGGACGTGGCCTCGGAGCTGGACGAGCGCGTGCAGTGCATGCTGGAGCACGTCGGCGGTGACGTGATGCGGCTGGTGATACGGGACCACCGTGAGTGGGGTGGGGGATGGTCGTGGTGGGACCAGCATGAGGGGGGTGTTTGGTGGCCACGATTAGACCACTGTGAATAGGGTTTTTAGTGGCCATGATTAGAGCATGATGAGTAGGGTGTTTGGTGGCCATGATTAGAGCATGGTAAGTAGGGTGTTTGGTGGCCATGATTAGAGCATGATGAGTAGGGTGTTTGGTGGCCATGATCAGAGCATGGTAAGTAGGGTGTTTGGTGGCCATGATTAGAGCATGATGAGTAGGGTGTTTGGTGGCCATGATTAGAGCATGATGAGTAGGGTGTTTGGTGGCCATGATTAGAGCATGATGAGTAGGGTGTTTGGTGGCCATGATTAGAGCATGATGAGTAGGGTGTTTGGTGGCCATGATCAGAGCATGGTAAGTAGGGTGTTTGGTGGCCATGATTAGAGCATGATGAGTAGGGTGTTTGGTGGCCATGATTAGAGCATGATGAGTAGGGTGTTTGGTGGCCATGATTAGAGCATGATGAGTAGGGTGTTTGGTGGCCATGATCAGAGCATGATGAGTAGGGTGTTTGGTGGCCATGATTAGAGCATGATGAGTAGGGTGTTTGGTGGCCATGATTAGAGCATGATGAGTAGGGTGTTTGGTGGCCATGATCAGAGCATGATGAGTAGGGTGTTTGGTGGCCATGATTAGAGCATGATGAGTAGGGTGTTTGGTGGCTATGACTAAAGATTAGAGAACTATGGGTGGGTAGCCGGTAGTGGATGCTATTCATCGTGAGTAGGATGTCGTGGCGGACGCAATGGTCTTTGACGGCTGCTCTTGCTTCCATTTGAGTCGATTGCCGCTTTTCTGCACCGTGTGTTTGTTCCACATGGTCACCCCTCGCGTGCCTTCTCTGTGCCTGCCTTGCCTGGCGCCCCCTCTGCGTCGCTCAGCGAGTGATGACGAAGAGGACGCCTCGGCCGCGGTCATGCGGGATAACGGCGACGCCTGGAGAGGAATCGATGTCAAGGAGGAGGAGGGCGACGGTTGGGGCTTGGAGGAGCGTTTCGGTGCCGCCAAATACCAATCCAGTGAGTGGGCCGTGCCCATGTAGTGAGGGAGCTGGGAGTGCAGGGGTGTTTGAATTTGGGGTGGGAATGGACATTTTGGTGGTTGGTGCATGGCAGGTTGGGCGGATGGATTGGCTCCCCTGCAGCTTGTGGTCAGCAGATGTGGGAAGTGCACGTTCACTCTACGCACGCACAGTCACTGTATGCATGCGCAGTCACTGTATGCATGCGCATGCCTCTTGTTCTGTACATGTTGATGTGTCCGTCCTGCGTTTCACCAATTTCACTTTTTTCACTATGTTCACCATGAACGCTATTTTCACTATGTTCACTATGTTCGCCGATACGCGTGTGTGCGCAGATCACCCATGGTTGTATAGAAACGGCCCCTCATTTGTTGTTTTGGCTGTATAGACATGGCCCTCCTTTATTCTTATGCGTGTACTGATGAGCCCTCATTTCTGACGTGCTGATGCCCTCAACTTCTGTTACCATTTTAGAGACACGGGCCCTAATTTTTTCTTATCTGTGTCCTGATGGGCCCTCATTTATGATTTACTGATTCCCTCACCTACCTCACCTAAAGTTACCGTTATATAGACACGGGCCCGCATTTATTCCTATTTGTGTCCTGATGGGCCCTCATTTACTATTTCCATCATATAGAGGCAGGCCCTCATCTATGGTTATGTGTCTAGAACATGCGCAAGCTTTACCGCAACTTCATGCTTCATGAGCGGGTTGTTGTTGTTGGGGGCGGGGGGGGCGGGCACACCGGTACGATCACGTTGTGACTTGCTGATGATCTTGTTTCCCCCCCCCCCCCCCCCCTTCATGCCAACCCCTGCCCCCCATGCATGCCAACCCCTGCCCCCCCTTCGTGCCAACCCCTGCCCCCCATGCATGCCAACCCCTGCCCCCCATGCGTGCCAACCCCTGCCCCCCATGCGTGCCAACCCCTGCCCCCCCCTTCGTGCCAACCCCTGCCCCCTCTTCGTGCCAACCCCTGGCCCCCATGCATGCCAACCCCTGCCCCCCATGCATGCCAGCCCCTGCCCCCCATGCATGCCAACCCCTGCCCCCCCTTCGTGCCAACCCCTATCGACCCCTATCCCCATCTGCCCATGTCCTCCCCCCCCCCCCTCTGCCCGTCTCCACCCCCGCCCCTCTGCCCGTCTCCACCCTCAACCTCTGCCCGTGTTCCCCCCCCCCCCTCTGCCCGTGTCCCCCCCCCCCTCTGCCCCCAGTCTCCACGAGTACCATGATCACGCAGCAGCAGCTCAACACGCTGCGCCAGGTGGTGCTGCGCGATGCACAGGGGGTGCCCCTGGACCGCCTGGAAGGGTACGAGGCCGTGCCGTGGCGGTGCCGCGGCACGGCGGACTGGTTTCTGGCGCATGACCCACAGTACCGGTCGGTGGCCGCGCTTGCCTGGGACGATGAGGGGGGCGGCCAGGGGGGTGGCGGGGGCCAGCCGTTAGAGCGCGACGAGATGCATGTCGCGTCGGTGCGGCATTTCGTTGTGTGCCGCGCAATGGAGAGGGCAGGGGGGCCAGTAGGGCGGGAGACGGGCTCCCAGCGTGGGCCATCAAGCCGGGGTAGTTCCCCTTTTGGCAGGGACCCTGAGGCCCGCGTGCTGTCCCCCACGCTGCCAGGGAACCGGTCGGGTGCCAGTGACGGCCGTGGGGGGACGATGGGCGGGCGCAGCGCGGGGGGTGACGGCGGCAGCACTGGTCGGGGCGTGTACGCAGAGGGGGATGTGGCGGCCCCCATGGATGTGGACGGGTGTGCTGCGGAGGAGGCCCCATCGTGGCGCCTATCGAGTCCAGGGTCAGGGTCCGGGCGTGAGCTTCGCTTGTTGTGTCTTCTCGACCCTCGCCGCCGCCCCCTTGAGGAGACGGCGACGCCTCACTTGGGGCAGCGGATGGTCCCGCGGCGCGACGGCGGGTTGGACAACTTGGCCACCGCTGGATTCGGCACCGAGAGGGAGCACATGGACCTGCCGCTCCCCGCGTTTGCCCTCGTGCCGGAGACAGTAACTACCACCGTGGCGGGTCCAGCTGTCGCGTCTGCGGGGAGCGGAGGATCTCGTGGGGACCTGCTAGTGGCAGGTGGGACCCCCCAGGGTGAGCCATGGCCTGGGGTGCCGGATGCCATCAGCCGGTTGCTGGGGAAATCCCCCACCGTTGCGCCCCCCAAGGCGCCCGCGAGCAAAGACGCAGCGGATGCAGCGCGCCGCGCCCGCAAGCCTCCCGGGCCCTTGTCCTCTTCGCGGCACAGCCCCGGCGTGGCAGTACCAACCCAGGGCAAGTTGGGGGGGTTGCTGGCAACTCAGGGCATGCCGGCAACCGGCATCTCAGCTGCGACCACAGGGGGGGTGAGTAATGCTGCCGGACGCATGGCGCCTGTTCGGCCTGGCTCTGTGGCTGCTCTAACCGCAAAGGATAAACATCCCGGCACGCCTGCTGCTGCTCAGCCAGGCAAGGTGCCACGGCCGCCAAGCACAGGGGGGGAGGTGTCGCAGGGCTCCGTGTGGTCCGCTGATGACCTGGCAGACGTGTCGCGTGTGGCAGTAGCGATGGATGCCCAAGCGATGGATGCACAAAGGCAGGAAGCCGCCGCTGGTGGGCAACGATCGGCAGGCACGACCGCGACCGCAGACACGGGGCGCGCGCCAGGGGAGGTGCCGCCACCGCTGGAGCTGCCGGGCATGGCCAGCTGGCGTGACGGGCCAGCGGTCCGTGCGCAGCTGCCGCCTCTGGTTGGTGGGCAGGGGCATGGCGCGGTGGCGGAGGGAAGTATTAGCATGAGAGCAGAGGAGGGCCGCTGGTTCTACTTGGACGCCCATGGCCGCATGGTGGGCCCCCACCCCATGCGCGTGTTCCGTGCCTGGGCCCGGCATCGGCTGGAGCTGCCAGCATCCACGCCGCCCGACCATGATGCACCGCGCTCATCGCCTCAGGAAGCGGCGGAGAGCGAGCCGCCCCCGCGCAGCTTTGTGCCTGGGATGACACTTCGAAGGGAGGAGGACGGGCTGTGCTTGCCCGCGGTGGCTGGCCGGTTGCATGTGCCACCCATCCGCAGCGAGGCAGCCGCCACACAGGCAGGGCCAGGGGGGCGCGCAGGAGCCGGCGGGGGTGGCCAGGTGATGGGTACTGGCGCATGCGCCTCCGTGGCGGCTGGCAGTGGCGCACCTCCTATTACTGCCATTCCTGGGTGGCAGCGGCTTCGGGTGGACCGGGGGCAGGCGGTGGAGGAGGAAGACGCGCGGATGCCCGTAGCCCCCCCCGAGTATGGCGCGTTCGTCCGTCACGCGCTGCACTCGTTCCTTGTCCGCGACGTGATGGCGTCCGCGTTCGCCCCCGTTGGCCTGTACTTGGAAGCGAGGGAGGCGCGGTTGAGGGGAGCGGGTAATGCTGCCGACGCGGCAGCTGCGCCGGGGACCGCGGCACCCAGGGGTTTGCCATCAGTGGGGCTTGCGCTGAGCACCACGGAAGCAACGGTCGCTGGGGATGGCCGATCAAAGGCGGGCGCGGGCGCATCCATCCCCTACCCTACGACTGTCCCGCGGGATCCGCCACCTGCGGCAGGGTCTCAGCACACGGGCGCGCCGGCCACGGCAGCACCACTGGCGCACGCCTCTGCGACGGCACGCGAGGAGCCTCTATCCTTGGCTGCCCCAGCGTTGCCAGGTCTGTTTGGTGACATCGAGGGGGTGAGGAGGCTGCCCCAGATCTCGAAAGTGAAGCCAGAGGCCGCACCCAAGAGAAAGAAAGAGGGGGCCAAGGCGGCGGGTGTCAAGCGTGGGTGGGGAGAGGAGGACAGCGGCGGCGCGAGGAAGGCTCCGCGGGGACCGCCGGCAGGTGAGTGTGAAGAGGCGCTCAAAAGTGAATGTAAAGAAATGTGTTGTAACGTAAAAGAGAAGATCCTTTTTCCGCTGCATGGTTGGAGCACCGCGGGTTTGGGCGTACTGGCGGGGTGCGTAATGTGCCCCGGGTGGCACAGGGGGTGTTTTGGGGTTGGGACTTAAAAGCCTGCAGGAAGGGGGCAAATAGAGATGACAGGGTGCATAGATTGTGGAGGCATGGGCGCTCTAGAGTGACCACCAAGGAATTTCAGCCCTCCGTAGCATTTCGTTGAGTCAAATCTGTATTACTATAAACATGCCTGCCTGTGGTGGT
The DNA here is from genome assembly GCA_009746045.1 of Mesostigma viride. Classification (NCBI taxonomy): domain Eukaryota; kingdom Viridiplantae; phylum Streptophyta; class Mesostigmatophyceae; order Mesostigmatales; family Mesostigmataceae; genus Mesostigma; species Mesostigma viride. Next base: position 1,597,404 of record RPFO01000123.1, read on the forward strand.
TTCATGGTGCAAACCTGGCATGAACATGCATACCTGTGGTGGTAGGATTGTGCATAACTTAACTAGTATAAAGACCTTGGTAGAAGTGCAAGCAAGTCTAAATACAAGCATGCATACCTGTGGTGGTGTAATCTCCTCAGTGATGTCTCGGTAGCCCTCCCATGACATTAGACCTGTACTGGTACTACTGCTATACATCATGTAACATTTATTCCAGTTTCATTCCCTTGCTCCTGAATCGATGACGCTGCCACCATTCCCCATGGCCCGCTGTGGCACGCCCCATTCCATCCTGCACTGGCCGCCATCATCCGGCACGACGAGTCGATCCCCTGGATGTACCACAGATGATTCCCTAAGGAATCGCTGGAATAAAGAATGACCTAAACAAAACATGCTGTGTGGCACTGGAGTAGGCACGGCTACTCTTGGCCCTATTCCACCTGTGTCCATTCCACCCGCATTCTTGAAACGAGTTCCCCTTCCGGTGTCCATGAGTGTGGCCGTGCCTGGCCCCACCTCCTCTATGTCGGCTGACTTGCGGTAGCCGTCATGCGTGCTGGAATATCTGCCTTCTTCGAGATCGAGCAGATGTCACATTCGCACGATGTATTTCTCAGCCTTGCGTGTGGCCCTCCCATCCCCCCCCCTATCCCCCTATCCACCCCACGCCTATACCTGTTTTGTGCCCGTACTCTTTTTGCGCCTGTGCCCATGTGAACTGCGCCACTGCCCTCGCCACAGACATCGTGGGTGCCAGCAGCAGTGCGCAGCCCACCGCATGGCCTGACGACCGCAATGAGACCGAGCATCCCTCCGAAGCACACAGGGGCGAGGGGCCAGCGGGAGGTGGCAGGGCGTTGGATGCCAGGCACGGTGGGGACACCCTGCCAGGTGGCCAGCCTGACGTTGTATCCGCGGTGCCCCTGGTCGGCGGGCGTGGCGCGCCATCCCAGCCACCGTTCGCAACAGGGGTTACGCGGGACGCGGGCCAGATGCAGCGCCAGGGGTCCCAGGGGGGCATGACCGCTCAGTCGGCTTCTCCATCGGCATCCGGCAAACGAGGTGAAGGGCGCGAACGGGGACAGGGAGGTGAAGGAGGTGAAGGGGGCGAGGGCGGCGAAGCGGACCGAGATGTTTTAGCGTTTATGGCGGAGTTGGGAGAGCTATCTCCTGCCAGCAGGCGCCGGCGGGAGACTGGCCTGTTCCTGCCCCCTGGCATCCTGGGCCATGTCTTCCTGCAGCTGCAGGGTGACCTGGCGTCGCATGCTGCGGTGGCCGCCACATGCCGCAGCTGGCGTGAGGTGCTGCTGGACAAGACGTATCCCAAACTGAAATGTGTCGACCTGAGCCGCCTGGGGCCACGTGCCGCGCATGCGGCGCTGCAGGCCGTCCGGGAGCACGTCCTATCTCAGGTAGGCAGGGCGGGGGGCTGTGTTGTCCCTGTGTTGCGTGGTTGTGTGACAAAAGGGTGTGAAGGAAGAGGATTAGGAAGGGAGACATCAGGAAGGGGGGGGGGGGCAAGGGGGAAGAAGTGGCGGGGGAAGAAAGGGGCGGACTTGACAGGGTGATGTGGTTATTGGATGCGCTTGTGTGTGGCATGGATGTCTCGGCAACTGTAGAGTGAAGGCAATGGCCGAGCATGGGTGCCAAACGGCAAGTGTCTCGCACCTGCACACGTCATTCGGGGCATTCTGTGCATCTCTGGTTAATGAAGGTTCATGAATACGGGGGGTAATGCATGCCGAGCATGCTTCCCGACGGTGCAATGCAGCAGAGGAACGCAGCCACGCTTCAAACGTTGCCACAACATCAGGCGTGGCGGCGCACTTCGGTGGCAATCCCAATCATGATGACTAGGTGGGGAGATACCCCTCCGTTCTCGTCTGGGGCAGTTTGACAGCGCGTTGCCTTGACCTGCCTTGGGTCAGAGGCGTTAGGATCCCTATTTCCTGTATTGTACGGCCTGCTTGGTTTACTACAGCCCAGGACTGGTGAGCCTGCATGGGCCCTTTGGACGCAATTTTATATTTCTATTTTTATACGGGCAGATTGGTTGCCCAGTCAGCATGAGTGAACCGCTCGTAGCAGTCTGCAGCGTGGTAAAAAGGACGCCTTTGCCGGCATGATGTGGTGCCGGCCGATTGCCCCATGGAGATGTCGTGTAATTTGGGATGTCATTTCATCTCCTTTGTGGCACTTAGCTGTACCTGGGTGTGCGGTTGGCTCATTCACGAACTTACTTGGCCCAAGCGTGTGGTTGATGTCTGCATGACATGCCTGATCAACGGTTCCACCCCACCTGGTCCCCCTGTCAGCGTTGGCCGCTCCTGAAGAAGCTGATCCTGACTGGCTGCACGTCGCTAACTGCCGACGACGTCACCTCCCTGCTGGCCGACTGCCCTGGCATCCGCGAAGTCCACATCGACCGTTGCCCTCAGCTATACCGGCTCGCCACTGCCACACAGGGCAGAGCAGGCGCTCCCGTCTTCAAGGGTGCGCCTCGACCGGGCCCCCCGCCGCCTCCGCCCGCGCGCCCCGCTGCCAGCAGGACGGCAGTGCCGGCGGCTGGTAGTTCCCGGGTGCAACGTGAGGGCGGCCGAGAGGAGTCAGTTGAGGAGGCGGGCGTTCGACGCATCATCGCCGAGCTGTGCCGGCTGAATGCCAAGGGGCCACGGGGCGGGGGGGCAGGGAAGACGGTGAGCCACCATGAATGGCTGCCATGTGGCCTTCATCAGATGGCTGCCATGTGGCATTCATGGGGATGGTTGCCACTTGGCTGCACCCTCACTTGTTGTTTGCTCACTTTCTTTTGTTTCTGCTGTGATCTCACGGGCTATTGTTTCTGCTACCCACATGTTTCCCTTGCATGCTGCCACCAGGGTGTTTCAGTGGCCAGAATCCACTCTGGTAGTGATGAAGGCGGCATTAGTGGAACGGTGGAGATGTGCGAGGATGGGAGGGCGGGAGAGGTTGGGGAGTGGTCATGGGAGGGAAAGCGGCTGGGCCTGAAAGAAAGGCGGGGGCGGGGGAAAGGAGGGGTGCTAAGTGCGCGGACCGGGGGGGGGGGGGGGGGGGGTGGCGTGCGTTGGCGGGGACCAATTATAAGCGTGTGTGCTTGTCATCGCGCACAGTGTCCCACGTTTAGTATCAATTTTGTGTGCACCTCGTTGTAACCATGGTTTCTTCCCGGGTGCTGCATGTCTGCGCTGTTTCCCACTGCAGTGCGCGCAGCACGCGTACTGCCCCACCTGGGCCCTGTTTGTGGTCAAGACCGTTGTCATCTCATGCGAGGGCTCGTGCATTTGGCATGTCTAATTCACATACGGTGGAGCCATGAAGGACCATCTGCTTATGCTGGTGTCTAGGCACTTTTGTCGATGGGCAACTGCTTTTTCGCTGGCTGCCTGCCTTTCCAGGTGCCGCTGGAGGACGCCGAGGCGCTGGCGGCTGCATCCCTGGGCCCCCTGGACCTGACCCCCTTGGTCGGCAAGATGGAGGATGGCCGGTTTGCAGGGGGGGGCGAGCCGCACGCGTCCCTCAAGGTGTTCCGCCGTGAGCTGTACCTCTTCTGCGAACGTATCAAAGGGTCAGTGGCCGCCGCTGGGGCAGTCGTGAGGGTCGTGTCCAGGCAAGACGAGCTAGATGGGCTCCGGCTAGTTGGGTTTCATTCCTGCCCCTTTCTCTTGTTGCCTCATGGATGCGGCCCCCTTTCTCTTGTTGCCTCATGGATGCGACCCCCTTGCTCTTGTTGCTCATGATACGGCTTAGTATGATGATCAAAACATCGGCAGCGCACCTGGAGGACGCCATACACAGAATCAGCTTCGGGCACTGACGCGCACAAAAAAGTCTTGTACACAATAACTATGCCACAGAGGAATAGGGCACTATGCCACAGATGAATAGGGCACTATGCCACAGATGAATAGGGCATGCTGAGTTTTGCCCAAGATAGCCATCCAATGTGCCTGCGCATCACGGCGTGGCTGAGCCCAATGTCCATGGGCGCCTCATTAACTCTATGCATCTGAACTGTAGCCTGGTGGGCTGGCATCGTATTACATTGCCTGCCTCGCACAGCCGCCCATTCGATGCAACCCGCCAGTGGCATCCACGTCTTCTCACACCACAGGTAGTATACCCCTATTGTGCACGTGCTTGTTGCCAGCACAGCCTGTGCGAACACTCCGTTTTGCTCATATTTCTTCCCCCACTTCCCTCTTCCATTCCCTTTCCCTGGGTGTGTCGGGGTCTATCCCTGGTCCTCTCCCTGGCACGTGTTGGTCCAGCATGCACGAGCAGGCATCGGAGCCGTACCAGGCGGCGGAGCTGCTCATGTGGAAGGCATGGTACTTCCTGCACCAAGGTAAACATCCGTTGCCCTGCATGGTAAATATCAGGGTTAGTTACAGAACAGCGGCACAACTCGAAAAGCGGGCTTTTGCTTGAGGCATGCTGAGCTTTTTCGGGAGGACATGGAAAGCATGCCTGAACAGCCATGCGGTGTGATTCCTTCTCGTGGCCGGTGTGTTCTGACGTGCAGTATACCACCACCCAGTGGGCCCAGAAATGGGCTGCCACCATCTCGCCTGCATCCTCTCTATTGTGGTTCTTCTCCATAGGGCTGTGTCCCCATTTTGTGGTTCTTCTCAATAGGGCTGTATCCCCATTTTGTGGTTCTTTTTTATAGGGATGTAGCCTGCTTTTCTTTAGGGCTTCCAAGGGCATTCCCCTTTGAGAGGCTGGTGGAACCTGCCTTCTGAATGGGCGTTGCAATAACGAATGCTTCACGCACCCCTTCCGTCGGATGCCCAGCCAGCGACCTCGGCAGATGATGCACAAGCGTTTGTAGCATGCCCGGCGATGTGAGTATTTGTGTCCTATATGATGTCCTATTGTTTTGGGTCCTATATGATGACCTATTGTTTTGGGTCCTTTATGATGTCCTATTGTTTTGGGTCCTATATGGTCCCTATCTGGGTATGTGCGCACACTGAGAATTTCCCCGTGTCCATGGCTTGTAAACCCCTCCCCACAATCCAGACTTCTGCCATCGTGTGTCTGCGTGTCTTTTGCGTCAGTCTACGATTTTATTAATCTTAGCGCCGGCCGTGCCATGTTGCCACCATTCTGGCCTTTTGGACCCGCCCTGTCGCTCCCCAACAGCCTTCCCCGACTTCTCCACCCCACCGCCCCCGCTCCCGCTCTCCCTCTATCGAGAGGACGGCCTCGTGCGTGGCCGCGTGGGTCGGGGTCCTGGCCGGCGCCGCGCGCTGCCCGACAGCGCGCCGTCATCCCGCAACGTCGATGCTGGGCTGGACGACGAGCATCTGCGGCGCATGGGGGATGTGCCGATGGCCCCCCCCACGGCGCGTACGTACCACAACGTGGACCACTACGTGTTCCGTTGGGACGTGGAGCGGGTCACCGGCAAGATGCGTGCGTGCTTGCCTGACGAGATGCTGACTCACGCCACCGAGACGCCCGGCCGGGATTGCCGGTTTGTGCGTGGGGACGCCGCGCCCAAGGTGCTGGGCAGGGAGGTGGTGGAGCAGGAGGTATACGGCATCGACCAGTACACGTTCCACCTCATTCGCGGCAAGCTGCCGACGTCACCTGCGATGGGCGATGATGCCATCCACCGGTTCGTCGACAAGGTGCGGGGTGGCTGGACGGTTCTTGCATGTGCTATGTTGTACATGGACGTTGTTCCTTGCTCGCACTGTATTGTGTGTCTCACCGTGCCATCCAAAGTCCGCCTTTGGATGTGGCATTGTGCCATCTGACTTCCTGCGGGAGCATGGGGGTTCACCAAACCATGCCATCCTTGCATCCGCAGCGCTGCTCCGAGTAGTCTCGGGGTGAACGCCGCAGCAAACTTTGCTCACTAGCTTGGCTGCGTGGGACGTTCCACAAACTCTTCGCGCTGGCTGCGCTGGCGCGTGGTGGATCGTCCCTGCTCGACCCTACCCTGCCCTTCACGCCTGTCACCACCAATACTTTCTCATGTCACCACCAATATTTGTCTAACGTGGGAATATTTTATGTCTTAAATGCTTGCCCCCGTGCCCCCCGTGCTTGCTCCCGTGCCCCTCATGCTTGCCCCCATGCTCCGTGCCCCAGTTCCTAATCCAGAAGCTGCACCACCAGATCCGTGCCGGGGCCAGTGACGGCCCGGCCCCCACCGACATTGACCTGCTGGACGTGCTCCAGCTGGTCAAGGCGGAGGCCGAGGAGGGCACCCTGGAGCTGACACCTGTCACCAGGACGGCCCCGCGTGATGGCAGCAGCGCTGCGGGAAGCACGGGGTCGTCGGAGGCGGATGTGGGCATGACCGCGGAGATGGTGCAGGCGGCCGCGTCAAGCTTGCTGATGGCGTTTGCACCGGGGAAGCTCAAGGCGTGGCGCAAGGTATTTGCAAACAGGCTGGCTGGCTGGCATTCGGGTGTAAGAGTAGCAAGCTTAAGAGAAGCAGGTGGGAGGAGGGAGGTGGGAGGAGAGTAGGTGTGTTTGGGGGACACTGGGGTGGAAGCGCCGGCATTGAGGACTTTGCCGGCATGTGGTAAGCTTTTGGAGAAGTGTTGCTGGAGCGATACGAGCAGAGGCTGTGCCGAGGGTTGACATTATAACATGGAGGCAACTGGGTGAACTGTGGTGAAAGGTGAAGGTAATAACTGCCACCTGCCATGACAGGATGTCAACCAGTTTTCTTGTTGCTGCTGTTGCAATCTCATTTGGATGGGGCGGATTTGTACGAGGAGGCAGTTTTGATCACAAAATGGGTGTGCGGGTGGCATGCAACTCAGGCATGTACCTGGGAGCTCCGCAAGATGCATGCTGCCACACGCAGCAACCAAGGGCCCTTTGTGTGTGCACGCGGAAGTCAGGGTGGAAGGCACGGCCTTTGCAGTTCTAAGGCTGCTTCGGGCATCGCTCATCCTGGGTGTCCTGCTTGCCTCACCTGCAGGGACTGGGCATCGTCTGCAGCGACGCAAAGGGCTTCAGGAAGGACGAGCTCATCGTTCAGTTCTTTGGAGAGGTACGGTGGACAGGGGGGAGGTACGGTGGGGGGTAGTCCAGGCACCGGGAGGCAGCGTCTGCCACTCATGTTTTTAATTGATAAGTGTAGGGTGCTCTCCTGGGGTGCCATAGACTGCCTTCTTGAGTCATGTCGTTGTCCATGGATTAGATGGTTTTCACGAAATGGTTTGGCCTAGCTAGCGGGCTACCAGTATCGCCCTTGTCTGCAGCTCACATGTCCCCACCTGGGTGCATCCGCTCCGCTCCGATACATGGGCTCCTCGTGCTGCCTCCCTCGCGGCCCTCGCCAGGTGTACCCCCCATGGCGGTGGTTCGAGAAGCAGGAGGTGGTCCAAAACCTGCAGAAGAGTGTCAAGGGGGCGATGAAGGTGCCCGAGTTCTACAACATGATGCTCGAGCGCTCCAAGGCACGTGGGCGGTATATCGTTTCCTAGTCTAGTGGTGGTAGATACAGACGAGACTAGACTTACCCGATTGCGACGCAGGGTCAACGCCGGAGAGTTGCAGGATAACAACATGAGAGGCGTAGGTGAGGTAGAGGGTAACGTCCGAGTTTAGAGATTGTGGGACGAGGGGCGCAAAGGTTCTTGCGGTACCTGCCGCTCGGCACAAGGGAGCACACGCATTGCCACCCTTGCCGAGTGCTGCGTGGGTCTCTCGCTGTCAGAGCTTCCGTGCTGGAGTTTGGTCTTTGGGAGCTTGATGCAGGTCTCCTCCATGGGGTTGTCCTCCATTGGGTTGTCCGTGGGTGGGGGGGCCATTGGTTTGTCCTCCATTGGGTTGTCCTCCATGGGCGGGTGGCCCGTTGGGTTTTCTTCAATTGGGTTGTCCTCCATTCCTTCCATCCAGCACTGTCACCATGGCTCATCCTGGGCGCTGCCACATCACCTCCCCATGCTACGGCACCCCCCTATTGATCCAGCTCCTTCCCAGTGCAGACCTCACCCACCGTATCCCATGGACCCCTGTTTGCCTGCCTTGCCTTGCGTCCTGTGCCCCACAGTCGGACGTGCGAGGGTACGACCTGCTCTGGGTGGACGCGATGCACTGTGCCAACTATGCAAGCCGCATGTGCCACTCGTGCACGCCCAACTGCGAGACACGGTGGGTGCAGGCGCCAGAAGGCACTCATGGCAGGCGCCACGGTGGTGGTTGGCCAGGGCAGTTTGATGCCATCGAGCGGTTCCCCAGGTGTCTATTTCTTGCGGTGTATCATCTGTTTATCCTTTGTCAATGTCTGCCTCTTGCCTTGGCTCCACCACCATCCTACCATGGGAGAAAGCGCCCATCCGTGTGCCGACATAAAGCCATGCCCTGTGGACTTAACTTGACCTCTGTGCTGCTTCGTGCCTGCTGTGTACGCTTGTGTGTGCCGGCAGGGTGGCAGTCATGGACGGTCGCTACATCTTGGGCATCTTCTCGCTGACCGACATCCAGGAAGGGGAGGAGCTGACCATCAACTACCACTCTGTCAGCGAGGTCGGGTCCGATGATCAAGACTTGCTCATTTAATCATATTTACTTACTCATTTGAAGACATTGTACTCCCCGTCCCTCTGTCAGCGAGATGGGGTGGCCTATGCACATGGTTAAGGGAGGGGTGGCCTGTGCGCATGGTTAGGGAGGTGTGGCCTATGCGCATGGTTAGGGAGGTGTGGCCTATGCGCATGGTTAGGGAGGGTGGCCTATGCGCACGGTTAGGGAGGGATGACATGGTTAGGGAGGGGTGCGTGAGACAGGGAGGGGTTTGGGGGCTGCGGGGGACGCGGGGGACGCGGGGAGTCGAGGGTAGGGAGGCGACCCCTTGGTGCTCAAGGCATCCATGAGGGCACCCAACAGGTGTCGTCCCCCCCCCACACAACCCACTACCACCACCACCACCACCACCACCACCACCACCACCACCACCACCACCACCACCACCACCACCACCACCACCACCACCACCACCACCACCACCACCACCACCACCACCACCACCACCACCACCACCACCACCACCACCACCACCACCACCACCACCGCCACCAGCAGCAGCAGCAGCAGCAGCAGTGCCACACTGGCAGTACCTCTGACGCACACTTCTTGCTCCGTGACCTACGGGGGAATATGCATGCGACATCAAGGAGGCAGAAGCATTCAATCGTGGCCACGATCGTGCTCCGGGACCTACGGGAGTTTATGGCGTGTCCTCGTATGCGTATGCGTGCACTCCCTTCGTTTGGCATTCGTGCCCCCCTTTCCCTGCGCGTCTGCTGCCCTTGTCCCAGGTATCGCCCGAGCCCACCTTGTCCCCACCATCATCGCGTCAAGCTAGCATGACCGCTTACCCCCACAGCTTGCCTGGTGGTTGCCTGGCCTGCGCAGGTATGATATTGTTGCTCACCAAGCCACTTGTGGGGCTGGTATGGGATGCCTGCCTGGTCTGCCTGGGCCGGTTGGGGTGGGTGGGTGCCTTGCTCCGGTCCATGTGTGCAGGTGTGGGACGAATGCCAAGCCGCCATCTGTCTCTGCAGCAGCAGCCGGTGCTGTGGCAGCTTCATGCATTACCGCGGCGAGGAGGCGTTCAACCAGGTAAGCACGCCGCAGCGCATGGCCCGCTGATGGACCTCCCGACAGCAGGTTTTCTTTTTTTCTTGGGCAAAGCAGGAGAGGATAGGTATCGTGGTCTTCTACGTGGTCGTACATGCCAGTTGCTCCTGCGGTCTGCAGACAGTGTGCGAGCAACCCTAGTAGTCGCGTGTGCTAGCAACATGACAATGCTGCCCTGACCTGTACCTGTATGCGTGCATGTGCGCGTGCGTGAATGTGTGTGCGTCTGCGCGTGCGCGTGTTTGTATGTATGTTTGTGTGCGTGCGTGCCATTGCCAGGTCATGAAGGAGGAGCACACCTTCCTCGACCGCAACGCGCTTCTGCTTGCGGCGTGCACACAGCAAGAGCTTACCCCGGCCGACGAGGCCAACCTGGCGGCAGCCCACTTTGGGGAGAGCGTGCTGGACGGTTTGCCCCCGTGGGCCAAGAAGTACGCAGCCAAGCTGGTGAGTGGAGGGGGGGCATGCGATGGTGAGCGGTTGGGTTTGTGGGGGAGTTGGTGAGAAGGGGGGCATGCGATGGTGAGCGGTTGGGTTTGTAGGGGGTTGGTGAGTGGGGGAGCATGATATGGTGAGCGGTTGGTTTTGTAAGGGACTTGGGTCATGCGCTGGTGCGTGGGGCAGTGATGGTGGGCACTGTTGGGGAGTATGAGCGCACGCTGGGGAGTGGAGGCATGCGATGAACATCGGACAGGGCTTGGGGGACATCGGAGGAGTGGGTGGGCCAGTGGCTACCACGGCCAGGAGCTGCTTGCCGGGCTTCATGGGTGGGCGTTGCATCGTTTGGCGGGCGTCGCGTTATATGGTGGCTATGTTGTACTGGCATTTGGTTGGTGGGGGCACAAGTGGGAGCTGTGATCCTTGTGCGCGTCGTCTACATCCTCTTCCACTGCCAGGCTCTGCTACTTGACGAGGTGTATGACCGAGGCATGCATGAGAAGGGTCCAGTGTTAATGGAGATGTACGCTGTAGATCACATTGTAGTAGCCCATTGTTAATCTGAATAGACCCCACTAGCTTAGTGTCGGTTTTTCATAGATCCGCTGATTAATATGCAAGTGTCGTGACGGCTGCAAGTGTCGTGACGGCTGGGTGCTATCTGGTGCTACCCTTCTGCTCGCCTTGCAGGTGCTAATAACCTCACGTTTCTGCCCGTGTGGCATGCCCTCATTGTTGCCAATCATGCGCCGTGTGTCCTTGTCCGCGGCTCGTTCACCCTTCACCTGGCTGATCGGCTCAGTGGACCAAACGGATGGCCTGAGGCTTTTCTTACAACATGCACCTGCCCCCACCCACCCACCCACCCACCCACCCACCCACACGCCCACCCACCCACCCACCCACCCACCCACCCACCCACCCACCCACCCACCCACCCACCCACCCACCCACCTGCCCCACCCACCTGCCCCCACCCACCCACCCACCCACCCCCATGATTACCCACCCACCCACCCCACCCTTCATATTCATTCCAATCGCTGCGTACCCCCCCAGTGCGAGTTTGTTTTCCTGGAGAAGCAGAAGCTCCCGGCGGAGCTGCTGAAGATCACCGACATTAATGACGGTTCGCAGCTCTACAATGAGCGGGAGGCCGCCATCGAGGTGGGGGGGGTGGAAAGGAGGCGAGGTGGTTGGGAAGGGGGGGGCAGCGTTACTGAGTGTGGGGGGGAGGCACGGGGGGGGTTGTGGGGAGAGGCCTGGGGGGAGTGGGTGGCGGGTAGGGGGAGATGGGGGCACAGGGCATCGGGCAATCTGGCAGCAGCTGCCCTCTGCTTCTAGTGCAAGGGTGGTGGGGCAGGGAGAGAAGAGGGAGGGAGAAGGATGATATCACGGCAAAGAGAGAGTGTCGGCCTGAGCCGTGCACTAGCGAGCCATCTTCTCATTGTTTGGCCTACCCTTCCCATGAGACGTTTTCCGGTCCACTGTCCCCACGTAGGCTTGTCGGACATATCCTCCTGATCCGCACGCGCATGCTTGTGTCGTTTTCGAGGGTGGGGGCTCGCCTGCTGAGACGTCACCGCCACTGACATACACCCCACCAGAAAGCAGAGGACGCTTGGATTTCACCCAAGTCCCTTCTAGTGGCCTCATCCATGCGGGAATTGAATGCCCACCATGCTCCCCCCCTCCCCTTGGCCTGCCCCCGCTTGGCCTGCCCTCCCCTGGTTCCCCCACCCAGGTGGACGGCATCACCGAGGGCCGCCTGCAGTCGATCGCGATCACCCTGGACAAGGTGCGCTACTGCCTCGCGCACAGCGGGCAGGGGTGGGCCTCCTCCGAGGCGCCGCCCCCGATCCGCGAGATGGCGCCCCGCGCGCTTGTGTCCGCCCTGGTTACTGGCGACGACTCGCTCGTGGGCGCGCTGCTGGCAGGCGCACGCACATACGTGGGCGCGCGAGCGCTCGAGGACATGGAGGCTGAGCTGGCCGTCAAGGCCGAGGAACTGCTGGCGTCCGCAGCGGGGGGGGATGCAAAGGCCACGGCCAAGCTGGTCAGCGCCACGCTGCTCTGGTGAGGAGCAGGGGGGGGGCATGCACCACGTGTGCGTGTGTGGGTGGTGGCGGTGGCGCGCGCAAGTGTTTTGTGGAGAGCGTGGGGGGGGCGGGGCGGAGCATGGAGCGGATTCGTGGCCACAAGGGGGCCCAGCCTCAGCGCATACAATCCCCACACCACTCGACCAAGCAACGTTGTTTTTTGAATCCCTCAGCGCTCAACATGTGGTTTGTGTAGAGAAGTACCCGGGCATGCCCATAAGGGGACGAGGGTTCATTGGGAGGCAACCTTCCTCAGTGGGGTTGGGGCGACCACACACCAAGGGAATGGGGTCGGGGCGACCACACACCAAGGGAATAGGGTCGGGGCGACCACACACCAAGGGAATAGGGTCGGGGCGACCACACACCAAGGGAATAGGGTCGGGGCGACCACACACCAAGGGAATAGGGTCGGGGCGACCACACACCAAGGGAATGGGGTCGGGGCGACCACACACCAAGGGAATAGGGTCGGGGCGACCACACACCAAGGGAATGGGGTCGGGGCGACCACACACCAAGGCAATAGGGTCGGGGCGACCACACACCAAGGGAATAGGGTCGGGGCGACCACACACCAAGGGAATAGGGTCGGGGTGACCACACACCAAGGGAATAGGGTCGGGGCGACCACACACCAAGGGAATAGGGTCGGGGCGACCACACACCAAGGGAATAGGGTCGGGGTGACCACACACCAAGGGAATAGGGTCGGGGCGACCACACACCAAGGGAATAGGGTCGGGGCGACCACACACCAAGGGAATAGGGTCGGGGCGACCACACACCAAGGGAATAGGGTCGGGGTGACCACACACCAAGGGAATAGGGTCGGGGCGACCACACACCAAGGGAATAGGGTCGGGGCGACCACACACCAAGGGAATAGGGTCGGGGCGACCACACACCAAGGGAATGGGGTCGGGGCGACCACACACCAAGGGAATGGGGTCGGGGCGACCACACACCAAGGGAATGGGGTCGGGGCGACCACACACCAAGGGAATAGGGTCGGGGCGACCACACACCAAGGGAATGGGGTCGGGGCGACCACACACCAAGGGAATGGGGTCGGGGCGACCACACACCAAGGGAATGGGGTCGGGGCGACCACACACCAAGGGAATAGGGTCGGGGCGACCACACACCAAGGGAATGGGGTTGGGGCGACAACACACCAAGGGAATAGGGTCGGGGCGACCACACACCAAGGGAATGGGGTCGGGGCGACCACACACCAAGGGAATAGGGTCCCCGCGGAAGGTCACCTGCGCGGAGCGTAGGCACAACAGGCCCGGTGGCTGTGTGTTAGGCGCTCCCGTGAGAAGGCTTGGTGGGATCAGCAGGGCAAGAGGGGGGCCTGCAGCTAGTTTGCCAGACGGCTGTGCAAAGCAGGTCCAAGCTGATTCCCCTTCACGAAATTCTTGAAGAGATTTTACCGCTTTTGTCTCCCGCCACGCACGTGATGTGATCCCTTAAGTGCTACCTTTTAAACCGTGTGCCGCGCACCCCTCGAACCCTGATGGACCTGTGCCACCACCCGGCCAGGCTGCGAGACGAAATGCGGCGCCTCACGCCCAGCCCCACCGCGCGTCACGACATGGCGGCCGACGTCTTGCACATCTACGGGCACACGGATACCTTCTTCGAGGCGCCGGTCAGTGGCATGCACGCCCTCTGCCAGTGGATACGCATGCCGTGGACCTTGTCCACACATGCGGACAGGGTAGCTCCCTTCCGATGGGTTTCATTTTTTTTTCTTCATGGTTGTTGCACAGGTGGTGGCAGGGAAGAGGGGCTGGTTCCTGGCTACTGCTGTTCAGGTCTATATCTTCCCTCGTGTGGGAAAGCTCCCGCTCTTCCATTCATGAATAGCTTTCCTGTAAGAGCTAGAATCGCACCGAGTGGCTGGCAAATTTATCTGGTTGCCCTGCCAACTGTGCACGTGCTGCCCGTCAGTCATGATGGTCCCTGGGCCCCCATGAGCCGTCCCTGGCAATGTCACTGTACTTGGTGCGGTGCATAGCCAGCAAGGCATCCCCGCGTGTTCCTCTCATCCTTGTATGCACCTGTCACTGGTCATCTTCAGCATGCCTTTGTGTGCGTTCATCGATCCTGCTGGCAATGTCACAAGCGCAGGCGCCCATCACCTCCGCCACCGCTGCCATGAAACGCCCGCAGACTGCGTCATTTCCCTGCCTTCATGGCCACCATTGCCATTGCGACCATGATGATCGCGGTGTGTCTTACTAATTATGCCTAAGCAATTGATTATATGTCACGGCGACGCGTGCGCAGGGCTACGATCCGTTTGAGTCGGAGCCGGTGGAGATTGTGGAGGCGGACCTGTGCGGGAGTGGTGGCGCGACGCCGGTGGACGTGCCCCCCGAGCAACTGCGTAAGAAGTACGGCCGCCACGACGTGTGGGGCCTGCTCATCTCGTGGGACCACACAGGAAATGGCGAGCTGGCGACCGCGCTCGGCAAGGTGGGTGAGCCACAAGGTGATGGCGTGGTCATGATACAAGGTGGCTGGGCCAGTTGTTATAGCCTATAGTAAGGTGGGTGAGCAGTTATTTTTAGCAAAGGTTTTGGGCAGCCGTCACTGATGTGGGATTGTGGGTGGACAGCGAAGCGGGTGGGCTGCACTTAGCTGGTGGTCAGGCAAGTTACTGTAGCCAGGTGGCTGCGCTTGTGATTACAGAACAGTGGGTGGGTGAGGTATCACAGCGAAGTGGGCGGGCGAGGTACTGTAGCCAGGCGGGTGGGGCAGCAGCCAGTCAGGTGGATGAAGGTGGGTGGCGGATGAAAGATAGCCACCGTACGTGTACCAGGAGGACTGCCGAGGACCTGAGAAAGCTGCAGAGCCCCCTCCAGCCCAAAGGCGGCCACGCACTACCTGGCGGCCCCATGTTGTGGGACATTGTAGATTTGCAAGTTGCAACCAGTGGCTGTGTTGCTACTTCATCCTGGGATATGGAGGGGAGATGGACGTGTTGCCGCGCACCATTAAAGCGTTGCCAAGAAGAGACGATGGACATGACCCCTTTTTGACTGGCACAGCTTGGCATCATGAGGGAGAACACCCTGGAATGAGGCACATGGGACCCACATATTCTCCTGCCAAGAGTATACTCATGCGGGGTCTCTTTGGCTACATCGACTGGATGATGTGCTATGCATTATCATGCCATGCTCCAAGGGTACTACTGCATAGTGGACATATGCACGGCTGCCTAAAAGTCCCCGACCCCGGTGCATCTCCTGTCTATGTATCGTGCAGGAACACACGCGGGGCCTCTTGTTGCTGCCCGATGTCACCAGCTGCTACGCCAGGGACCCCCAGGTGCCGCTCACGAAGCAGTACGGCCCCAAGACGCGCGATGCATGGCTGCAGCACATGGTGAGGCCCAAACTCTTGTCGGGCGATGGCTCATCTCACCTTTGTATAGTGGGGCCCGCATTATGCACATGTCATGGGCGGCACATGCAAATCCATGCACACTGCAGGCTTGTTGGACCACACTGGCATTAAGGCTGCAAATGGGTTGTCAATCGTGGCAGGTGGCAGGTGGCAGGCGCTTTGTTAATGCATTGGAAGGTAGTGGTTTAGCCAGGTTTGGGCAACGCTTGTCCCTTTAACTGATTCCACGTTCTTTTGCTTGCTCGTGTATCTCCAGGTGACCGAGAAACACAAGCCGTGGCCAAGCAACCTCCCCTGGGCGTACAAGTCAGGGATCCATGGCAGCCCCGTATTTAATGCCGTATACCAGAAAAAGGCAGTCCCGGCCTCATTAATGAATTGGCTTCGCCAGCACCAAGTGGACAATGTTGGCATTTATGACAGGGCATGAGGCAGCACGAGGTCATCGAAGCCGATCGCAAAAAGTCGGGATGCTTGCCTGCAATGCTTGCTTCCTCTTTGCGAACTGTTGTGTTAGATCTACTTGGTAGATAGCCTGCATCAATTGAAATCCCAGCTTCCCAGTTCAATTGGACAACGGCATTATGTTGCGCTGAACATTGTACAAATGGCAATCTAAGTAAGCACTTGCATTTATGTGCATAGGCATGCCACGGAGTACCGTGCTGATCTCATTAGAAAAATAATTACACTTCAGTTTCAACAAACAGACAAATATCGTCTGCGTCATTATTATTATTAGTAGTATTAGTATTATTATTATTAATTTAACATATCTCCGTTGGGAGGACATGTAGCACATATCCCTGAGACGGCCGGGGCATATGGCTTTTAATACATTCTGGGCTACTTCCTGCGAGGGTAGGGTGTAAACTACACCTGCTCTGGGTGCACGAAGTGCACCTGCACCACCATGATGTATCAGAGCTCAAAGGCCTGGCATGGGGTGGAAGATTAATTAATCAATTAGAAGCATAACTCCGTTGGGAGTACATGTAGCACATATCCCGGAGAATGGGGCATATGGCTTTTAATACATTCTGGGCTACTTCCTGCAAGAGTGGAATGTAAGCAACACTTGCTCTAGGTGCCTCAAGGGCACCAGCACCACCATGCTGTCTCGGGTTCAACCCAACTAAGGGGATCCCGGCACGGGGGAGGAAGATCATCATGGCTATACAAGGGCTAGGGCATGGCTTCTCAACAGAGAGCATCTCTCTGCGTAGGCATAGCATGGCTAAATTCTTAATGCAACATCCACATGTGGGGGTCCCATTATAGGCATTGCTTGCAACCATGGGGGCCATTATGGGCGCACATGCGCGTGGGCCACATGCTAGGCTAAAAAAATTAAAATTAAAAAAAAATAAACTATAACATGCCTCCGTTGGGAGATCATGTAGCACATATTCCATGATGGATGGGGTGGAGGAAGCCGCGTAATCGAACTATCCTAACTCTAAGCTATCTCTAGAAATCCTAACTACCGCTACTCATCAAAACGCCGCCTCCGCTTGGGGGGAGGGGACTTGCCCACAGGGTCGGGCGTGTGCGCCTTGACAATCCTCTTCCACCGCGTCTTGTCCTGCATGGCAGTCCAAAGACGGATGAGAGAGTGGATGCGGTGCTCAAACTGGGCTGGGACCACTAGGTCGTCCAGCAACATCTGGATGTAGGTCGTGACAGGTTTCCCTACACTTTTGGGAATGTCCTTGGGGCCAGGCCAGGTCAGAATGTGGCGCCCTGGCTGGCCAAGCCGCTGGGGGCCGGCCAGACCAAGGGCGAAGCCTGCTAGGCTAAGCCTGACTAATCTACACTACTGGTATGGATTCCCTAGTCTGAGGCGGCAGGAGGGGGCTGCCAGGGCTTGTGGTCAACGTGGATGACCGCCCCCCTCCAGTATATACCGGCTTCCCCCCTGCGCTCTGCCGGAGCTGAAGGTAGGTCGGCCATAGCTCGCGTCGCCGCTGTTGCTGGGCCAGGGTCAAGTCGTCGTCCAGCGTGAAGCGAGTCCTCGAGAGCTTCTTGCGGCATTTAAGGAACGCCAGCTTGTCCGCCATGTACTTAAAGGTGAGGAGCACGGGTGCCGGGCCAGCCTTCCCCCGCACGCGGGGGCTCCAGGCGGACAGCCGACATGTCCAGCTCACCAGTGAGTAGCATGGGGGCAAAAATGCCTCAAGAAGGCTCGTGGATGTCTCACCTGCCGGCTGGTCGAAGTGCTTGACGATGACATTGTGGCTGCGCGCCGGGCGATGTCGGCTTCCTCGCGAATTATAAGGTCGAGGGCTTGTTGCTTGAGTTGTGCCGAGATGGTGGAGGTGGTGGAGGTGGTGTGCTGCTTAAGCTAGCAAGTCCGCCCAGGTGGAGGGAGCATCGCCGGCCGGGCCAGCAGGCGCCGGCTGGGCGGCGATGTCCTTCACCGCGCCTGGGCGGTGAGGCCGGCGGTGTCATGCAAGCTCTCAAGGGCGGTGGCGGTGGCTTGAAGGCGTTCAATGGTCGAGGTCGAGGAGCTGGGCTTTGATGTCGGCAGTGGAGGCGGAATGGCAGTGGAGGTGCATGGCGGTGAGGTGAGGAAGTTCAGCAGCCAGCGGGCCATGCACCCGCCATTGCTGCGACGTCAGCAGCAAGGGGGGTCACGTGCTGCTGAAAGGCTTCCATGAGGATGGAACGGAGGGTGGGGGCGGAGATGGATGGAGCCCAGATCTCGCCGTCAGTGCGCTGGAGAAGGGAGTTGAGGATGGTGTGCTGGAGCTGGGGGCGGGGGGGGGCACCCGAACAGCAGGCGGATGTCGTTCCAGCGGCGGCCGTCCGGGAGGAGGAGGCGATTGTTGTCGTGGAGATGGAGGCACAGGTAGTAAAGCGAGGCGTAGTCCCCGAAGAAGATGCAGTGCAGAGCACGATCGGACGGAGACATGTTGGTCCAGTCGTGATCATATCGACCTGGAAAGGTCGGAGCCGACAGCGCGGTTCCGAGAGGCGTGAAGACCCTCCTGTTTTGTCGGCGGAGCGGGCGCGTTTAGGGCCAGGCGATGCCGATGGCGAGGCATTGAGCCCGGGAGGTTGCTGGGCGACCACCAGTGCACGACTAGTGTCACCGCTGCCTGCCGGAGCTGGCAAAGCGCTGCAGCCGCAGCTGCCGCATTTTCATGGGTGAGCGCATCCGCCAAACTGCGTTGCGTCGACAGGCGTTTGCTCGTCATATATTGCGTTTTAGATTCGGAAAATTATATCAGCATGTGCGTCTTAGAAAGACGAAGCGATATAGTGATATTCACGGCTCAATTCGGTGCTCAAACGTGAAAGTTATGAGCTCTGCCGTCAGCCATGGCTACCTAGTGGCTCGTGGCTGTTGTCCGTGGTTGTTGTCCGGGTGGCTCGTGGCTGTTGTCCGAGTGAAAGATCCATCGTGGCTAAACAATGGCAAGGGCAGATTGATGGCTTCTCAGCAGAGAGTATCTCAGACTCTGCATGGGCCGAAGATCTAGCCGCTAAACTACCGCCAAGCTCGTCTGCCATTACAATATAGCGGACAGCTCGGATGAGGATTATATCCCCATGTCTAGTACTATGATGAAGGTTGGGCGTGACGCAGACGATTGAGCCATGTACACGTGTGCCTATGATGTGCCACACACCACTGAGATGATGCCTAGCTTTATTTATTTTTGCTGTTCGATGCATGGAGCTATGATGAAGCGTGATATATTCTGATCAGGCACTCCACAAAGGTGAAAACCATTTGCGTTCAGTGCCGGGCCGCGGAAAACGCGGAAAAACGCGATCTGCAAATGAATCCGACCAGAATCGAACTGGGGACCACTCGCACCAATTTTGCTGACTATAGGACGGAAGTCTCCGGTTACCATGGCATCGCCAACTTACACCTACAGTCATCCGCAAAAGTTCTCCTGTCCGGGGAGTGATGCAAGCCTTTCGGATTTGGTACTAGATAAATAACTCGAGATCTGTGTGCAGGAGTACTACACACGTGTCTGCACGCGAGACTTGTTCATGATCGTGATATATATTCATTGAGAATGATAAGTTAGGGAGGTGACATTGGCATGCAACATATAAGGAAAACCCCGAAAAGAAGAAGAACCCTAAAGAAATTAAAAGTAATCTCGGTGACACGTGCACGGACATCCAAGAAGGATCACGCCAGCTACATACACAAGGTACAAGTTACTAACTACATAACAAAACTACGACACGCAGCAACATCGCTGCCGGCCCACCATGCATGCATGCAGGCCTGGGAGCCTGGATCTAGACCGCTTCGGGGTCGCGACAAAGTCGGCCCGGGTGCGGCGGAATTAACACATCAGCCACGGTGCGAATGGGGGCGAGTGGCAGGCGCTGCCGCCAATACGAGGACCACGTGCGGGCAGATGGCACGGGGCGGTGATCTGAGGCCCTCGAGGTCGTCCTTGAGGAGTTCGGGGCCATGGGCCCCAACACGGCGGAGTTTTTCCACGAGTGCTGCCAGCGCCGTGAAGACCGCCTCGACCTCGAGGGTCAGACCGCCCGGCGGGGCCCGTGGTCTGCCTGCACGTGGTCGTCGTATTATTAATTGGCGGCAGTGCATGCCTGTCACTCGCCTTCACTCGCACCGTGGCTGATGTGTTATTCCGCCGCCCCCGGGCCGACTTCAGTTGTCGCGACCCATGCGGTCTAGATCCGCCTCCCAGGCCTGCATGGTGGCCCGGCAGCGATGTTGTTGTTGTGTGTTGTACGTAGTGCTGTGATGACAGTAGTTAGTTAATTAATTAATTAAAATCATGGCTCCGTTGGGAGCATATTAATTAATTAATTAATTAAACTCGTGCTCCCGTTGGGGAGTCACGGAGCACCGAAGTGCTTTTAATCCCTGTGTGTGCACTACAGGAGAAAGGGCAGAGACCCCCAGTCTCCTTCATGCCAAAGGCATGCCGCAGCTGCAATCGGGCGCGGCTAGCTAAAAGGACAGGCTAACGATCCGGCAAACTGTGGGTGCAATAAGACCCATGTGAGCATATCATAGCAAGGAGCGTGGGAGCATATGTAACACATTATTAGCCCTGAGAAAGCTATCGGGCATCTATGGGTACGTTTGTAATACAATCAGGGCAACAACCTGCAGGTGGAGCTGCATGGATGTACAACTATCACCTGCTCTGGGTGCACAGGGCGCACCTGCACCGCCATGATGGTTCATGCCTCCTTAACAAGTACTGGCACCCAGGGCGGCTTGAGGAGAGGGCCTAGAAGGCCTGCATGACATATGGGGTGGAAGGTATGTGGCTAGGCTATAGCTGGTGTACACATGGCATCTCAGCAGAGAGTAACTCCCTGCATATAGGCATTAAATTAAATTAAATTAAATTATAACATGCCTCCGTGGGGAGGTCATGTAGCACATATTTCATGATGGATGGGGTGGAGGAAGCCGCGTGATCGAACTATCCTAACTCTATCTAGAAAATCCTAACTGCACTACTCATCAAAACGCCTCCTCCGCTTGGGGGGAGGTGGCTTGCCCACAGGGTCGGGCGTGTGCGCCTTCGGACAATCTTCTTCCACCGCGTCTTGTCCTGCATGGCAGTCCAAAGACGGGAGAGAGAGTGGATGCGGTGCTCAAACTGGGCTGGGACCACGAGGTCGTCCAGCAGCATCTGAACGTAGTTGGTGACAGGTTTCCCTATACCCTTTTGGGAATGTCCTTGGGGCTAGGCCAGGTCAGAATGTGCCGCCCTGGCTGTCCAAGCCGCTGGGGGCCGGCCAGACCAAGGGTGGTGTCGACCTGGCTGGTGCGGGCAAGGTGTCCTACAAATGCTATCCTACGCTGTCTAATCTCGTCCGAAACACGAGGCATGCCATGATACAGAGACTCTGATGACGGACGCTCGGAAAAACCTACATTAAGGACCTGCCGGAGCATCCTGTAAACTGTGCCGTCGAGCCGAGCTGCCAGTTTTTTGGGGAGGGTCCACGCCTCGGCGCCATACGTGAGCACCGTGAGGACGAGGACCTTGAAGAGCATGCGCTTGCGGTGCCCGTTCAGGCCCTTCGAGCGCCAGTAGGGTGTGAGCGAACGGAGCTTGGCCCAGGCAAGGCCGATGCGGGTGTCCACATCGTCGGCGGTGTCAGGAAGCCAGCTCCCCAACAGCTTGAAGCGGTCGCGGAACGGGACCTCCGTCCCGTCGAGCAGGCGCGGCAGCGGTGGTTTATACTGGATGCTCCTATCACCATCGCCTCAGTTTTGACACTAATCTCCAGCCCCACCGCCCGCGCCCGTCCAGGCCCAGGCAGTCCAGCCAGGTCTGAATGTGCTCGGGGCTCTCGATGAGGGTGGTATCATCCGCATAAATCAGGTCGGCAAGGCGGTAACCAGGTCTAACCCCGCCGTGCTCTTTCACGTTAAGGATGTCCAAGCCTGGCTCGAACCGAGCAGTAAAGCGCGCACGTGCCCGGCGCATGACGTGATCCACGACAATAATGAACAGGTATGGGGACAGGACACAACCTTGCCACACCCCGTGGTGAAGGGGGAATGGTGGAGTGGTGCCCTCCGCAGTCCGCACTACTGCCTGTGAACCCTCATACAGACGGCAAATGGCAGCAATAAACGCAGGTGGTACCCGATCCAGAGCTAGGATGGCCCAAAGAGCCTCCCAGAGAACCGTGTCAAAGGCCTTGATATAGTCAACAAAAATGAAGACCAGCGGCAAACTGTCAGGGGGAAGTCGACGCACCTCCTCCATCAACCGGCGCGCGACAAACACAGCCATGACAGTGTTACGACCACGACGGAAACCCATCTGAGACATATCATGGCTGAGACATATAGGCATATCATGGCTAAATTCTTAAAATGCATCATCCATGGGAGGTCCCATTGTAGGCAGGGCGTGATGTAGTTAGTTGCATGTACATACCTTGTGCAGCTGGCGTGATCCTTGCATGCGCCCGTGTCAGATTACATACTATTATTTTCTTTAGGGTTCTTCTTTTCAGGGTTTTCCTTATATGTTGCTGCATGCCAATCTCACCTCCGTAGTTCATCATTCTCATGCAATGAATATATAATATATAGTTTTGTGATGTATATATAGAATATATAGTTTTGTGATGTATATAGTTAGTGGGTTTTGTGATGTATAGTTAGTTGTACCTTGCGCAGCTGGCGTGATCCTTGGATCGATGTCCGTGTCAGATTACTATTAATTTCTTCAGGGTTATTATCCCAGTTATCGGGGTTTTTCCTTGTGTTGCATGCCCATTAAATTAAATTATAACATGCCTCCATTGGGAGATCATGTAGCACATATTCCAGGTGGGATCAGTGGGTGGAGTGGAGGAAGCCGCGTAATCGAACTAACCTAACTCTAAGCTATATCTAGCTAGTCTAGAAAAGCCTATCTACGCTACTCATCAAAACGGCTCCGCCTCTTGGGGGGAGGCGGCTAATTGCCCACAGGGGCTGGCGTGTCGGTGGGCCTTGACAATCTTCTGCCACCGCTTCTTGTCCTGCATGGCAGTCCAGAGAAGGGAGAGAGAGGGGATGCGGTACTCAAATTACTGGGCTGGGACCAAGTGCTATAGGTCGTCCAGCAACATCTGGGTATAGGTCATGGCATGTTTCCCTACCCTTTTAGGAATGTTCTTGGGGCCAGGCCATGCAGGTCAAATATGCCGCCCTGGTTGGCCGAGCCGCTGGGGACCGGCCAGACCAAGGGCGGTGTCGACCTGGCTGGTGCGAGCAAGCTAGATCATTGTCCTACAAATGCTATCCTACGCTGCCTAATCTCATCCGGAAATACGAGGCATACCGTGATACAAAGACTCTACTGATGACCTACGCTGAGAAAACCCAACATTCAGGACCTGTCGGAGCATCCTGGTTATCGTGCCGCGGTCTAGCTTAGCTGCCAGTGTTGCCGTGAGTGTCCACGCCTCGGCGCCATACGTGAGCTCACCGTGAGGACGAGGACCTTGAAGAGCATGCGCTTGCGGTGCTCGTCCAGCCGCCCTTGGAGCGCCAGTATAGGTGTTGAGCGAACGAAGCCTAGCCCAGGTCAGGCCAATGCGGACGTCCACATCGTCGGCGGTGTCAGGGAGCATGCTCCCCAACAGTTTGAAGCGGTCGCGCGGACTGATGGGACCTCCGTCCCATCGAGCAGGCGCGGCAGCGGTGGACAACTGGAGGCCCCAATCACCATCGCCTCAGTTTTGACACTAATCTCCAACCCCACTGCCCTAGCCTCCAGGCCCAGACAGTCCAGACAGGTCTGAATGTGCTCGGGGCGCGCGATGAGGGTGGTGTCGTCCGCATACTTAAATCAGGTCAGCCAGGCGGTAACCCGTGCTAACCCCGCCGTGCCCACGCTCGTTAAGGATGCATGCCCATCTCACCTCCGTAATCTATCATTCTCAATGAATATATATTAATTGAGATCATTGATGATAAATTACGGAGGTGAGATTGGCTAGCTAGATGATAAATTACGGAGGATCCTCTCGCGCGCCCAGATTGCTGCTCTCCCGGGTTGCTGGGAGGCCGGCTGGGACCCGCCCCCCCCTCATGTCCGGTCCCTTCTGGAGGGGGACGACCCCGAGTCGGGCTCCTGTGCCATCTGCCTTGAGCCCTTCCGGCCGGGGGATGGCTTGTGTCGCCTGCCCGCGTGCGGCCACACATTCCATCAAGCGTGCATCGCGCGCAGCTTGCTCCACTCCGTGCCGCGCTGCCCGTTGTGCCGGGCTGTTGTGCCGCCCCCTGGGACTGCGCTTCCTCTCGGCCCGCCCCCGGTCTCGCTGGGTCCCCTGCCGGGTCCCCACCGGGCCCCGGGGCCAGCTGCCTCCCCGACCCCTCGGCCGCCGCCCCCGGCCTCGTTGCCGGGGCCTGGGGTGGTCGCGGGCGCGCTGGCGAGTCCCCCTGGGAGGGGCGCCGGCGTTCTCGATCCCCCTCCGCTGGGGGTCTCCCCGGTGGGCACTGCCTCCTCCGTGGCCCCGGCGGGCATGCCGGGCGCTGGTCGGGTCGTGGTGCGCGCGCCTGCCGGCCCGGCTGGGGAGACGCCGCAGGCCCCACGTCCTGCCTTTGCTGGCGCCGCTCCCCGCCACTCAGCGCCCGCCGACGGCCTTCACCGGTGTGCCGTGCTGCTTCCCACGGGGTCCCCGTGTGCGGGTGTGTTCCACAACCGTAACCTCCTCTGCCAGCACCTTCGCGCTGTGCACCCCGATCTCGGCGCGGCGGATCTGCAGGCCATGAGCTGTTACCGGTGCCCGGAAGCTCACTGCCAGCGGGTGTACTCCATTCACGGGCGCGCTCAGCACGCGCGCGCCTGTGTTGCTCAACGGCCCCTCAACCGGCCAGCAGTCCCGGCCCCCTCCCCCCCTCCCGCCTCGGCTCCCACCGGCTCCCAGCCCCCGCCGCCCGACTACTCGGCCAGTTGGCGTTGGCTTGACACGGTTCCCTGGGATGCATGCGCCATCAACCCGACGTCTACCCTGACCGACCTCCCCCACCGCGCGCGTAGCCTTTTCGCGCAATGTGCAATCGTTTCTCTCCGGCGCATGCACGCCGCTCCGGACGACCCGCTGGGCTTTAAACTGCACATGGTGACCCCCCGCCTGCTCCTCACCCCTCTCGGGCGTGGTGTGCGCGGCCTCCAGGGTGCGGTTATTGCCCGTTGCCGACGCTTTCTGCAGGGGGACTGGGAGGGGCTGTTTGGCGTGCCGCCCCCGCGCACGGCCCGGCTGTCGGGGGAGGTCAACTTCGAGCGGGTGGCCGCCGACGTCATCCGCCTCGTCCGCGAGGGGCAGCTCAGCCGGGCCATGACCCGCTTGGAAATGGCCAAGCTGGCCCCCGCCAATGCGGCTACCCTGGCGGCCTTGGAGGCTCTTCACCCTGCGGAGCCCGGATTCCAGCTGCCCGTGCCGGACCCCCTGCCGGCCCCCCTCCGGCTGGACCGCGACTGCTTCCTGGAGGTGATGCGTGCGGTCCCGCGGGCTTCCTCTACCGGGCCGTCGGGCTGGCGCTACGAGCACTTGGAGGTCCTGGTGGGGCATGGGGGCGAGGACATTCTCTTTGACACCCTCATTGACCTGGCGGCTGGTCGCGTTCCTCCCGCTGCGCGCGAGTGGTTAGCGGGCGCTCGCCTCCTCGCTCTGCTCAAGGGTGTCTTGCCCCCCCCGAGGGCAAGGTGCGCCCGATCGCCTGCGGTGAGGTGCTCCGCAAGCTCGTGGGCAAAGTGATCTGCCGCCAAAAGGCGCCCGAGCTCCGTGCCTTTTTCTGCCCGCCCCTCGCAGCGGGTGAGACCTCGGTGGCGGCCCAGCTGGGGGTGACGACTCCAGGCGGGGCGGATATCCTCATCCATTCGGTGCAGGCCTACCTCGAGGCCCACCCCACCCACGCTGTCGTCAAGGTCGACTGCCACAACGCGTTCAACAGTCTGTCCCGCGCCAGCATGTTTGCGGCCGTCATGGAGTCCTTCGAGGACTTGTACGCTTGGACAGCCGTGTGCTACGGCCAGCCCGGCCAACTGGTTCACATCATGGAGGACGGCACTCGCGGCGGCCTGCTGTCGCGGTCGGGCACCCAGCAAGGGGACCCCCTGGGACCCCTGTACTTTGCCGCCCCCCTCCAGGGTTGCCTCCAAGCGGTCCATGCTGCCCACCCGGCGGTCGCTATTCAGGCCTACTTGGATGATATCTACCTTCTGGGCCCTGTGCCGGACACCACCGCGGCTCTGCTGGCACTGCAGACCGCGGTGGCCGACATCAACCTCCAGTTGACCCTGGCCAAGTGCGCGGTGTACTCGCCCCAAGGTGATTGCTCCGGCTTTCCGCCCCAGCTCTTGGGCCGGGACGAGCGCCTCCATGGGTTGGATGTCCTCGGCGTTCCGGTTGGCGACCCCGCGTTTGTCATCGATGCTCTGCGGGCCGCCCTCGAGGCACGCACTGAGGTACTGCCCTTGATTGCGCGCCTTCATGATTCGCAGACCAAGGGTCTGCTTCTGTGGTTTTGCGCTCACCCTCGCGTCGTTCACTGGCTCCGGGGCGCTCTTCCGGCTCAGGTCCGGCTGGCCGCCGAGGGCCACGACGAACGCATCCAGTCGGCCTTGGCGCAGCTGGTCCCGGGCCCCGACCTCCCGCCACATGCTATTCGCATTGCCTCCCTGCCTGCACGGATGGGTGGCTGCGGTCTGACTCGTGCCGCCCGGCTGGCCCCAGCAGCATTTTTGGGCTCCGTCGCTCAGTCGTGGGCGGAAAGCTGCCGGCTCCTGCCCCTTTTGGCAACGGCAGCGCCTGACCTCCTGGACCCCAGCAGCCCTTTGCCCTTCGTCACCGCCATCCAGGAGGCCTATGCTGAGATCCAGCAGGCCTGTTCTCCCGTCCGTGCCGCTCAGGCGGTACAGCGCCACCTCCCTCGCGGCACTCCCTCGGTCGCCTCCGTTCAATCTCCCGCCGCATTCCCTGCTCGCGTCATCGATAAACACCAGAAAACCTACGCGGGTATTCTGCACACGGCTGATTGGATTGCTCTTTTCGCGGACCTCAACGCCCAGGGACGTGCGTGGCTGTTCTCGCTTTCCTTGCGGAGTGTGGGCTCGGCGTACCTTCGTGCTCTTCCCATGGCCCCCCCATTCGCCTTGGCTCCCAGCCACTACTCGGTGGCGCTCCGGCACCAGCTATTTGCCCCGCAGCCTCTTGTTCCGGCCGGGCGGCCTTGTGGTAGCTGTGGGCAGCCGCTGGATCCCACGGGGACTCACTACCTTGCCTGCATGGGGGGCCAACAGAATCAGAATTGGTATTTGTATTTGCACACTGTCC
This sequence comes from Mesostigma viride, assembly GCA_009746045.1. NCBI lineage: Eukaryota > Viridiplantae > Streptophyta > Mesostigmatophyceae > Mesostigmatales > Mesostigmataceae > Mesostigma > Mesostigma viride. The sequence goes on from RPFO01000123.1 coordinate 1,624,811, forward strand.
TCCTGACGGTGGTGCTCGCCATGATTCGGTCGGTTTTCCCCCACGCGAACATCCGGTCCGAGGATGCGGATGGCGCTGCCTTCTATTCCCCCAACCACCGGCCTGACATCGTGGTGCTGGACTTTGAGGGGGGTGGCCGGCATCTGCTTATTGACGTTTCGGTGGCGCGGCCCTTGGCTCTTAGCCACGTGGCTGGGGCCTCCCTCACGGCAGGTTACACGGCGGACCGGGCGGAGCGGGCCAAGCTCCTGGCCTACGGCGACGTCGGGCACCATCGTGTGGTGCCCTTTGTCCTGGAGGAGTTTGGGGCCATGGGGCCCCTGACCTCCGCCTTCTTCAAGGAGTGTTGCCGGCTCCGGGAGGACCGGCTGGACCTGGAGGGCCAGCGGGCCCCATGGTCGGCGCGGACCTGGACGTCATATTGGCGTCAGCGCTTGTCGGTGGCGCTGACTCGGGCCATGGCTGACATCATGCTCCGCCGTACGCGGGCTGATTTTGCGGTGCAGCAGGGCTATTAGGTTCCTCCCGTTAGGCGTTTCCATTGGTCTTATCGTAGTATAGAGCTTTGACATGGCTCTGTTTATAGGTTTATAGCTGGGCGTTTGCTTTGGTTTGAGTGATTTCACTCTGCTGTAAGTAATTATATTTTTAATATATATATATAATATATGTTCATTTATGTACATATTGGCGCAAACACCTTTCGGTAACCATTACCCAGGCTATGGCTGACATCTTGCTCCGCCGCACACGAGCTGACTTTGCGGCGCAGCACGGCTATTAGGCTGTTTTACTTCATTCCGCGGTGTGGATCGAGTGTCCCATGCCGCCGCTGTATAGTTGTTTTGTCGTGGTATCTCTTGTTAGGGCGCTGGCTTTGTTTATTTTTACGTGGCCCTACCTAGGAGGCCGGGTGCCTTTACTCTGCTGTAAGTAATTATATTTTCTAAATATCTCTCTATATATATTACCTTGTTGCTTTGGTTTGAGTGATTTCACTCTGCTGTAAGTAATTATATTTTTAATATATATTACCTTGTTGCTGCGTGTAGTTTTGTGATGTCTAGTTAGTTGTACCTTGTGCCGCTGGCGTGATCCTTGGATGTCTGTGTCAGATAACTATTAATTTCTTCAGGGTTATTCTCCCAGTTATCGGGTTTTTCCTTATGTTGCATGCCTATCTCACCTCCGTAATCTATCATTCTCAATGAATATATATTACCTAATGAATAATACATATATATATATTCATTGAGACTGATAAATTATGGTAGTGGACCTTCGCGATTCCCTCAGGGCCGGCCTACTTTGCATGCCTTCCACCGGCCTGCAGGTTAAGGCGGGCGGTCACAGAGGAGGCGGTAGTAACATGCATGGCCACACCTCGGAAACTCGATCTGGGCCGCAATTGATGTGCTCTTGCATGGATGCATGGCAGTAAACTGGGACTGGAGATTGGGACAAGGTGCCACTTTGGCTTCAATGTTATTGACGGTGATGGTGTTGAGCGCGCCGTTGACAAGGCGCGCCGAGTCAAGGGTGCGAGCTCAGCCCAGCAATCGGCGCCAGCTCAGTGAGCTCCTCCTTTACAGCTCGGATGGTGTCCAGGCTAAGGGAGGCGCTCTTTGAGAACAGTCCTGCGAGCGGTTTCCGAGCCTGATCGTCGGCTGGCATGCAGGTGAATCTTGTTGAGGCCCGGCCTACGAGAGTCACTCGCCTCACGGATTCCAGGATGCCAAAGAACTGGATGGTTACCAGCACCAAATTGATCGGCCGACGTCCCATCCGGGGTATGGGCAGTACGTGCGTGTTTACTTTCTAATTTGGCTCTGGCGCGACGAGCTTGGTGCATGTGGAGCATTGTGTCAAGTTGTGAGGTAAACCGGGTGGGATAGCTGGGATCGTCAGCGCGAGATGAGCGTTCGCGCAGCGGTTGCGGTTTACCTATTGTGTAGTGGAATAAGGTCGATTTGTTTGTTCGAGGCTGCGTTTTGCCGGCTCGTACCGGCCTGGTGGTGGTGCAAGTAAGTAAGTAAGTAAGTACTTGCGTGTCATGCGCAAAGGCATGCCACGGAGTACTATGCTAATCTCATTAGAAAAATAATTACACAAAAGTTTAAACAAATATCGTCTGCATCATCCCCCAATTAACCCCAATTATGTCCCTGGTCCTCTACGGAGGACTGAGTTGAACTCAGTCCTCTCTAGAGGACCGAGTTTTTGGGTTTCGTAGAAAATTCGCCCCGGTCAGAATGTTTGACAAAAAAATTCTCTCAAAATTTATTCAAATACTACGTGAAAAGATCTTTCTTGGACATATTTTTGGGATTTTTTTGGATTTGGTATGCGCGGCTAACTGTACGGTCAAAGTACAGGTGGTAAGGGTACTTTTCCACGTGAAACGCGAGTTCCGGAAATGCACGACCTAGCCATGGCGGCTCGCGCCCATGCATGCAGTTTACGTTTGCGGACGAGTTAGCCGTCCAAACTCAGTAAATAGATTTAACATGCCCTAAAGATGATATAAATCAATTTTTAGCTCGCGGGGATGCGATTTACCCGGTGTCGGCACTGTTCTTGCTGGAAAAAACTGCGATAAGGCAGGTCGACGGAATTGATTACTGCGCTTGCTTTCCGGCGCAATTTCAATGGCTGATAGGTTTCTTTCTACATTTTAACATGAATTGTATTAGAATATATTGAGTGACAGTATAGATTTGATGATCTCGACCATTCTGTCACGTCATGGTCTATGTGCCGCAAAGTGCCACTTTTGCGGGCACCGCCTGGGCCAAGGTAACGCCAGCCGTGCCAGGTAAAGCCGGATAATCGTTGCCTCTTCGTTCCTTGATGTTCGTACATGAGTTTAAGCTTGCGAGGCGTTGTCAGGTTCAAGTCTTGATGCTCTTTCTTGACCGTTGCCTGCCCCTCTCTAAAACCCCCTTTTCAGATGATGTTAGCAGGCATTTGCCTTAACCCAGTGTAGTTGTGCAGGGTTTTAGGAGCTGTGCAGGTTTAAACACCTTCATAGATGTTAGTTATTCTTTTGCTACGTTCATACTGCATGATTGTGTGGCCACGGGCTGCGTCAAGGGTGCATTCAAGCTTTTACGTGTGAGTGAAAAGTCTTGGTGACAAACCACTGCCATCATGTGCCAGCAACTATGTTGGCCACATCATGGCAAGGCAAAACAGTTATAGCCATATCTATTGTTGTTTGAAACAATGGAAATATGCTTAACCTACCCATTATATTGGTGGTTGACACTTATAACATAACCCTTTGTTGGTAGGTATCCAAGCCCATTCCCTACATGCATGCATAGGCTCTCACTACATGATAAGGTATGATATACCTGAAGTATGATGATGCAAGTGTGTTGTCCTGTAATGCTTGAAGGGAAATGAGTTGATTGGGATGGTTGGTGGCCACGGTGATGTAGTATGACCGCACTTACATGCTAGCAAAGTTAGCAAAAGCCCCATTCCTCTCCTGAGGACTGAGAGTTTTTTAATTGTTTCAGGCAGTTGCAGTGGCCAAATGGAGCCCAGTTTTTTGCCACGCTTCAAGAACTATGTTGTTTACATGCCTATATTTTTTCTTCATGCACCAGGATTTGATTGAATTTTTCCCACTCGTTCTTATCCCGAAAAATGCAAATTCGCGAGGGGCGCCCAACGTCCGTGTAATTTTCAGGTGTTCGGGTCAAGTTTTCACATATGCAGTATTTTTGCCAACAAAATGATATCTAGTACACCCCAGATCCACATCAAAACATTTGGGATGGACCCCCCACCTAGTCGCTACACGCGGTTGAAAATTGTCAACTCAGTCCTCCTGTGAGGACTGAGTTGGGACAGACGACGAGTTAATCATGCGGGCGCGGAGTACGGATAGTCCCAGAAGCCCTGCATCTTCAAGCAGCTGTGTCACATAGGTCCGGGTCGCGCCGCCGCCGGTGCCTGGCGCGCGCAAGTTTGCCAGTGGGTTGCGATGGGACAAGGGGACCCTGCCATAGGAGGAGGTGTCTACCTGGTTGGCCCGTCTTAAGCCCCCCGGCAGGGCCCACATCGGTATTCACCCAGTCTGTGCGGGCAAGATGGCCGGTGGTGGTGCCCATCGTCACAAAAATTTGTTATAACCGTAGCTGATTATACTGGCGGATGCGTCTTGAAAAGACGCATCGGATGCAAGTAGTCTGACTGAATTTGGGACTCGATCAGACGCTAAAGTTTTGAGCTCCGCCGTCAGCCATGTCCGCTCGTGGCTCGTGGCTGATCGAGGATTGAGCGCGTGTTTAATTACAATTGGTTGTGGGTGAACCCTTGTACGTGTGCCCGCCCTGAAACCCTCAGGCTAGCTCCATGGCCGCATCGAGAGGCCTTTATATTCTCCCACTAACCGGCAGCTCAATTACGAGTTCCAAGCCTGTTTGTGGCCTCCGGACTCGTGATATGACGGGGCAGCCTTATTGCAATTACCGCTTCGCTTTAATTTGCTACTTCCTGTTGTCTTGCACCCACAGTTGGGCCGGCCTGCGCCATGCACATGATGCAGAGAGAGGCCGGCCTCTGTGCCGGCCTGCCCATGCACTTGAGAGGCAGTGCTCAAGAGAAGCTAGCTAGGGCCGGCATCTTCGCGTTGGGGAAAGGGGTTGAAGGTTCCTTTATTGGTACCCGCGTGACACAGTCTACATGCTTTTAATTCAATCTTAGCAGTTGTTAGATTGGTACGTGTCCAGAGGTTATTGGTCCTGACTGCATGGATATCCGCTACACTACCGCCTCGTCTGCCACTACAGTAGAGGACAGCTCGGATGAGGACTACATCCCCATCTAGTGCTTAACGGTTGGGGGATGATGCAGACGGTATTTGCTTAAACTTTTAAGTAATTATTTTTCTAATGAGATTATCATAGTACTCCGTGGCATGCCTTTGCGCATGACACGCAAGTACTTACTTAGTTGTTAGATTCTTATAATAAATTAATAATGACACGAGCTTCTAGCCCGCCAATTCTGCTAGCCAAACTGTCCAGTGTCCACTGCATCACCAGTCCAGCCTTGGCAAAACAACAGTTCTAAGGAAATTGTGCACATGGTTGTGGAAAACACACATTTTCGCACGCCTGGAGTACACTGACCATGGAAGGAGAGATGTTGTGATCATGTTTCTACTGCCATAAGAGGCCAAGAGTCACCAACACTGACAAGAAACCCACTGGAGTGTTGATTCTTGACCATGTCATGCAGTAACAGGCAAAGGCAAATGCGGAGCTCACGCTCATTTGACACCAAAGAAAGAAATTGACTGCCGATTTTGGAAACAGTAGGTGCACTTAAAGAAGCAGAAGAGTGCACACTTGATGGTGCAGTGGGGTAGGTGCAGTCGCAGCAAGATGCTAGCACACGCTAATTGTCTTGACCAGATGTCTCGACATTGCACAAGCATGGTTGCAGATACTTGCACCCCAAAATCCGCGTTTGCATGAATAGATGACAGCCGGAAGTCGGTACACGGAAAGGTACTAGCTGACAAGTGCCATCCTTGCAAACCAATGGCGGAGCGGCAAGCTTGATATCGGCGTATCAGCATACAATTAACATGCCCCTGATGTACATTGTATGTTTACAGTTAGGGGGCCTTGCGGTAACAAGCCAAGACTGGCGTTCAATGGTGTCCCACAACCTCACCCCAGCTCGAAACGCATTCACCATGGACCCCATCACTTTACCTGCGTCATTCGCTTCCCTACCCGCACGCGTCTCAGCTGAAGTTTATGCGCCAAGCACAGCCGTTAATGGGTGAGTTCTCACAGCCTGACGCATCCGTCACCGGCTCTCGTCCCCTGTCACAACAAGTCCGCCTATCGGCCATCACCAGCTCATACCACATGACATCATGTTCAGACATCCGATCAGGAACAAAAACATAAACCAATCAGGACCTCCGATTGATCCACAGAGCATAGCCCTGTTGTCACCGGCTCAGATCGGCCATCACTGGCTGAAACATAACGTCACCGGCTGATGTCAGCTGCCATCGGCTGATGCCTACCGTCACTGGCTACTTTCGGTGACAAGCCACCGGCTGAGGTTGGCTGTCATTGGCTACTTTCGATCCGTCACCGGCTGAGGTCCCCAAGCACCGTCTCCTTGACCAGCTCACCCAGCTCCATCTCGATGGTCCCCCGCAGCGACCGCAGCAGCTTGGCGACGGTGAAGTAGGCCACCGTGCTGCTCTTGTAGTAATTGTAGTCGCACGCGTACAGCGGGTAGATGAGCGTGCGCTCCTCCTTGATCTCCACAAAGGGGAGCCCCGCACGCAGCCACTTTGCGAGCAGCTCGGGCCGCGGCACGCAGATGCCCACGGAGACGCCCAGCGACTGCACGTGCTGGCACAACCCTTGGAGCAGGCCGAGCGAGAGCAGGAGGGAGATGGACGTGGTGCCCCCGCGGCCCACGCTGAGGTCTGACGCGACAATTTGGAGCCCCCACAGCTCAATGCGTGCGTCCACATCCACCCGCGCGAGCTCCGCGGGTTCTTGGAACGAGAAGATGCACGAGTGGACCATGTCGGTCCCGTGGCTGGCCATGAGGCAGCCCACGATCTCGCCGTCGGCTGCAGGGAAGCCACGCACGTTGTTGCTGCTGGCGACGCGGCGGGGGGATGGGTTGGGGCCGTTGCTGCTGCCGGCGCTCACGCTCGTGCGGCGCGGGGGCTCGCCGGCAGACGCATTATTATTCGCGTCGCCGCCGGGGGTCACCCGCGGGGACAGCTGCGCGGTGAGGTACATCATGCGGTCGCTGCCGTCAAACGCCTGCTGCGAGCCCAGCAGCTCGAACACCGCGTCGATCTCCGCGCGTGTGCTAGCACAGCGGATGGTGACCACATCCCCCTGAGGCAGCCGCAGCCGAAGCAAGAAGTTATCGCCCGGGCCGCCCACACGGAAACGGTCATCGGCGATGCTACTTAGGTCGGCGCTCCACAGCTTGCGGTGGGTGGGACCGCTGGCCGCGGACGTCGCGGGGCTGGTCCGCGCGGTGCTGCCCTCGGGGGAAACACCGGCCCGCTCTGTGGCCAATGATGCCGCCGCGTTGCCGTCGCTCGCTCGGTTCTCCGCCGACATTGGGGGGGATGTCCGCGAAGATGCCGCCGCGGGGGTTGCTTGCGTCCGCAAAGGCGAGGGTTCTACGGGCTCCCGCCCCCCCGCCTGTTCTACCAGCTCGGGGTCATGCTCTCCTTCTTCCAAGTATACGTGCCAGCTCTGCCGCCGCCGCGAGCTGCCCCCACTGACATTCGACCCCGCGGAGGCCGGTCGCTCGTCCGATGCTTGCGGGGGCGACTCTGGCAATTCCACCCTGTGGAGTGGGGGGCAGGGAGGGAGAGTGGGGGACCCCATGGGAAGGCAAGGGCGCAGGGGAACACAAGGGCACAGGGGAACGCAAGGGCGCAGGGGAACGCAAGGGCACAGGGGAACACAAGGGCACAGGGGAACACAAGGGCACAGGGGAACACAAGGGCACAGGGGAACACAAGGGCGCAGGGGAACACAAGGGCACAGGGGAACGCAAGGGCACAGGGGAACACAAGGGCACAGGGGAACACAAGGGCACAGGGGAACACAAGGGCACAGGGGAACACAAGGGCGCAGGGGAACACAAGGGCACAGGGGAACGCAAGGGCACAGGGGAACACAAGGGCACAGGGGAACACAAGGGCACAGGGGAACACAAGGGCGCAGGGGAACGCAAGGGCACAGGGGAACACAAGGGCACAGGGGAACGCAAGGGCACAGGGGAACACAAGGGCACAGGGGAACACAAGGGCACAGGGGAACACAAGGGCACAGGGGAACACAAGGGCACAGGGGAACACAAGGGCACAGGGGAACGCAAGGGCACAGGGGAACGCAAGGGCACAGGGGAACACAAGGGCACAGGGGAACACAAGGGCACAGGGGAACGCAAGGGCACAGGGGAACACAAGGGCACAGGGGAACACAAGGGCACAGGGGAACGCAAGGGCACAGGGGAACACAAGGGCACAGGGGAACACAAGGGCACAGGGGAACACAAGGGCACAGGGGAACACAAGGGCACAGGGGAACGCAAGGGCACAGGGGAACACAAGGGCACAGGGGAACACAAGGGCACAGGGGAACGCAAGGGCACAGGGGAACACAAGGGCACAGGGGAACACAAGGGCACAGGGGAACACAAGGGCACAGGGGAACGCAAGGGCACAGGGGAACACAAGGGCACAGGGGAACACAAGGGCACAGGGGAACACAAGGGCACAGGGGAACACAAGGGCACAGGGGAACACAAGGGCACAGGGGAACGCAAGGGCACAGGGGAACACAAGGGCACAGGGGAACACAAGGGCACAGGGGAACACAAGGGCACAGGGGAACACAAGGGCACAGGGGAACACAAGGGCACAGGGGAACACAAGGGCACAGGGGAACGCAAGGGCACAGGGGAACACAAGGGCACAGGGGAACGCAAGGGCACAGGGGAACACAAGGGCACAGGGGAACACAAGGGCACAGGGGAACACAAGGGCACAGGGGAACACAAGGGCACAGGGGAACACAAGGGCACAGGGGAACACAAGGGCACAGGGGAACACAAGGGCACAGGGGAACACAAGGGCACAGGGGAACACAAGGGCACAGGGGAACACAAGGGCACAGGGGAACACAAGGGCACAGGGGAACACAAGGGCACAGGGGAACACAAGGGCACAGGGGAACACAAGGGCACAGGGGAACACAAGGGCACAGGGGAACACAAGGGCACAGGGGAACACAAGGGCACAGGGGAACACAAGGGCACAGGGGAACACAAGGGCACAGGGGAACGCAAGGGCACAGGGGAACACAAGGGCACAGGGGAACACAAGGGCACAGGGGAACACAAGGGCACAGGGGAACACAAGGGCACAGGGGAACACAAGGGCACAGGGGAACACAAGGGCACAGGGGAACACAAGGGCACAGGGGAACACAAGGGCACAGGGGAACACAAGGGCACAGGGGAACACAAGGGCGCAGGGGAACACAAGGGCACAGGGGAACACAAGGGCACAGGGGAACACAAGGGCACAGGGGAACACAAGGGCACAGGGGAACACAAGGGCACAGGGGAACACAAGGGCACAGGGGAACACAAGGGCACAGGGGAAACAAGGGCACAGGGGAACACAAGGGCACAGGGGAACACAAGGGCACAGGGGAACACAAGGGCACAGGGGAACACAAGGGCACAGGGGAACACAAGGGCACAGGGGAACACAAGGGCACAGGGGAACACAAGGGCACAGGGGAACACAAGGGCACAGGGGAACACAAGGGCACAGGGGAACACAAGGGCACAGGGGAACACAAGGGCACAGGGGAACGCAAGGGCACAGGGGAACACAAGGGCACAGGGGAACACAAGGGCACAGGGGAACACAAGGGCACAGGGGAACACAAGGGCACAGGGGAACACAAGGGCACAGGGGAACACAAGGGCACAGGGGAACGCAAGGGCACAGGGGAACACAAGGGCACAGGGGAACACAAGGGCACAGGGGAACGCAAGGGCACAGGGGAACACAAGGGCACAGGGGAACACAAGGGCACAGGGGAACGCAAGGGCACAGGGGAACACAAGGGCACAGGGGAACACAAGGGCACAGGGGAACACAAGGGCACAGGGGAACACAAGGGCACAGGGGAACACAAGGGCACAGGGGAACACAAGGGCACAGGGGAACGCAAGGGCACAGGGGAACACAAGGGCACAGGGGAACACAAGGGCACAGGGGAACACAAGGGCACAGGGGAACACAAGGGCACAGGGGAACACAAGGGCACAGGGGAACACAAGGGCACAGGGGAACACAAGGGCACAGGGGAACACAAGGGCACAGGGGAACACAAGGGCACAGGGGAACACAAGGGCACAGGGGAACACAAGGGCACAGGGGAACACAAGGGCACAGGGGAACACAAGGGCACAGGGGAACACAAGGGCACAGGGGAACACAAGGGCACAGGGGAACACAAGGGCACAGGGGAACACAAGGGCACAGGGGAACACAAGGGCACAGGGGAACACAAGGGCACAGGGGAACACAAGGGCACAGGGGAACACAAGGGCACAGGGGAACACAAGGGCACAGGGGAACACAAGGGCACAGGGGAACACAAGGGCACAGGGGAACACAAGGGCACAGGGGAACACAAGGGCACAGGGGAACACAAGGGCACAGGGGAACACAAGGGCACAGGGGAACGCAAGGGCACAGGGGAACACAAGGGCACAGGGGAACGCAAGGGCACAGGGGAACACAAGGGCACAGGGGAACACAAGGGCACAGGGGAACGCAAGGGCACAGGGGAACACAAGGGCACAGGGGAACACAAGGGCACAGGGGAACACAAGGGCACAGGGGAACACAAGGGCACAGGGGAACACAAGGGCACAGGGGAACACAAGGGCACAGGGGAACACAAGGGCACAGGGGAACACAAGGGCACAGGGGAACACAAGGGCACAGGGGAACACAAGGGCACAGGGGAACGCAAGGGCACAGGGGAACACAAGGGCACAGGGGAACACAAGGGCACAGGGGAACACAAGGGCACAGGGGAACACAAGGGCACAGGGGAACACAAGGGCACAGGGGAACGCAAGGGCACAGGGGAACACAAGGGCACAGGGGAACACAAGGGCACAGGGGAACGCAAGGGCACAGGGGAACACAAGGGCACAGGGGAACACAAGGGCACAGGGGAACACAAGGGCACAGGGGAACACAAGGGCACAGGGGAACACAAGGGCACAGGGGAACACAAGGGCACAGGGGAACACAAGGGCACAGGGGAACACAAGGGCACAGGGGAACACAAGGGCACAGGGGAACACAAGGGCACAGGGGAACACAAGGGCACAGGGGAACACAAGGGCACAGGGGAACACAAGGGCACAGGGGAACGCAAGGGCACAGGGGAACACAAGGGCACAGGGGAACACAAGGGCACAGGGGAACACAAGGGCACAGGGGAACACAAGGGCACAGGGGAACACAAGGGCACAGGGGAACACAAGGGCACAGGGGAACACAAGGGCACAGGGGAACACAAGGGCACAGGGGAACACAAGGGCACAGGGGAACACAAGGGCACAGGGGAACACAAGGGCACAGGGGAACACAAGGGCACAGGGGAACACAAGGGCACAGGGGAACACAAGGGCACAGGGGAACACAAGGGCACAGGGGAACACAAGGGCACAGGGGAACACAAGGGCACAGGGGAACACAAGGGCACAGGGGAACACAAGGGCACAGGGGAACACAAGGGCACAGGGGAACACAAGGGCACAGGGGAACACAAGGGCACAGGGGAACACAAGGGCACAGGGGAACACAAGGGCACAGGGGAACACAAGGGCACAGGGGAACACAAGGGCACAGGGGAACACAAGGGCACAGGGGAACACAAGGGCACAGGGGAACACAAGGGCACAGGGGAACACAAGGGCACAGGGGAACACAAGGGCACAGGGGAACACAAGGGCACAGGGGAACACAAGGGCACAGGGGAACACAAGGGCACAGGGGAACACAAGGGCACAGGGGAACACAAGGGCACAGGGGAACACAAGGGCACAGGGGAACACAAGGGCACAGGGGAACACAAGGGCACAGGGGAACACAAGGGCACAGGGGAACACAAGGGCACAGGGGAACACAAGGGCACAGGGGAACACAAGGGCACAGGGGAACACAAGGGCACAGGGGAACACAAGGGCACAGGGGAACACAAGGGCACAGGGGAACACAAGGGCACAGGGGAACACAAGGGCACAGGGGAACACAAGGGCACAGGGGAACACAAGGGCACAGGGGAACACAAGGGCACAGGGGAACACAAGGGCACAGGGGAACACAAGGGCACAGGGGAACACAAGGGCACAGGGGAACACAAGGGCACAGGGGAACACAAGGGCACAGGGGAACACAAGGGCACAGGGGAACACAAGGGCACAGGGGAACACAAGGGCACAGGGGAACACAAGGGCACAGGGGAACACAAGGGCACAGGGGAACACAAGGGCACAGGGGAACACAAGGGCACAGGGGAACACAAGGGCACAGGGGAACACAAGGGCACAGGGGAACACAAGGGCACAGGGGAACACAAGGGCACAGGGGAACACAAGGGCACAGGGGAACACAAGGGCACAGGGGAACACAAGGGCACAGGGGAACACAAGGGCACAGGGGAACACAAGGGCACAGGGGAACACAAGGGCACAGGGGAACACAAGGGCACAGGGGAACACAAGGGCACAGGGGAACACAAGGGCACAGGGAACACAAGGGCACAGGGGAACACAAGGGCACAGGGGAACACAAGGGCACAGGGGAACACAAGGGCACAGGGGAACACAAGGGCACAGGGGAACACAAGGGCACAGGGGAACACAAGGGCACAGGGGAACACAAGGGCACAGGGGAACACAAGGGCACAGGGGAACACAAGGGCACAGGGGAACACAAGGGCACAGGGGAACACAAGGGCACAGGGGAACACAAGGGCACAGGGGAACACAAGGGCACAGGGGAACACAAGGGCACAGGGGAACACAAGGGCACAGGGGAACACAAGGGCACAGGGGAACACAAGGGCACAGGGGAACACAAGGGCACAGGGGAACACAAGGGCACAGGGGAACACAAGGGCACAGGGGAACACAAGGGCACAGGGGAACACAAGGGCACAGGGGAACACAAGGGCACAGGGGAACACAAGGGCACAGGGGAACACAAGGGCACAGGGGAACACAAGGGCACAGGGGAACACAAGGGCACAGGGGAACACAAGGGCACAGGGGAACACAAGGGCACAGGGGAACACAAGGGCACAGGGGAACACAAGGGCACAGGGGAACACAAGGGCACAGGGGAACACAAGGGCACAGGGGAACACAAGGGCACAGGGGAACACAAGGGCACAGGGGAACACAAGGGCACAGGGGAACACAAGGGCACAGGGGAACACAAGGGCACAGGGGAACACAAGGGCACAGGGGAACACAAGGGCACAGGGGAACACAAGGGCACAGGGGAACACAAGGGCACAGGGGAACACAAGGGCACAGGGGAACACAAGGGCACAGGGGAACACAAGGGCACAGGGGAACACAAGGGCACAGGGGAACACAAGGGCACAGGGGAACACAAGGGCACAGGGGAACACAAGGGCACAGGGGAACACAAGGGCACAGGGGAACACAAGGGCACAGGGGAACACAAGGGCACAGGGGAACACAAGGGCACAGGGGAACACAAGGGCACAGGGGAACACAAGGGCACAGGGGAACACAAGGGCACAGGGGAACACAAGGGCACAGGGGAACACAAGGGCACAGGGGAACACAAGGGCACAGGGGAACACAAGGGCACAGGGGAACACAAGGGCACAGGGGAACACAAGGGCACAGGGGAACACAAGGGCACAGGGGAACACAAGGGCACAGGGGAACACAAGGGCACAGGGGAACACAAGGGCACAGGGGAACACAAGGGCACAGGGGAACACAAGGGCACAGGGGAACACAAGGGCACAGGGGAACACAAGGGCACAGGGGAACACAAGGGCACAGGGGAACACAAGGGCACAGGGGAACACAAGGGCACAGGGGAACACAAGGGCACAGGGGAACACAAGGGCACAGGGGAACACAAGGGCACAGGGGAACACAAGGGCACAGGGGAACACAAGGGCACAGGGGAACACAAGGGCACAGGGGAACACAAGGGCACAGGGGAACACAAGGGCACAGGGGAACACAAGGGCACAGGGGAACACAAGGGCACAGGGGAACACAAGGGCACAGGGGAACACAAGGGCACAGGGGAACACAAGGGCACAGGGGAACACAAGGGCACAGGGGAACACAAGGGCACAGGGGAACACAAGGGCACAGGGGAACACAAGGGCACAGGGGAACACAAGGGCACAGGGGAACACAAGGGCACAGGGGAACACAAGGGCACAGGGGAACACAAGGGCACAGGGGAACACAAGGGCACAGGGGAACACAAGGGCACAGGGGAACACAAGGGCACAGGGGAACACAAGGGCACAGGGGAACACAAGGGCACAGGGGAACACAAGGGCACAGGGGAACACAAGGGCACAGGGGAACACAAGGGCACAGGGGAACACAAGGGCACAGGGGAACACAAGGGCACAGGGGAACACAAGGGCACAGGGGAACACAAGGGCACAGGGGAACACAAGGGCACAGGGGAACACAAGGGCACAGGGGAACACAAGGGCACAGGGGAACACAAGGGCACAGGGGAACACAAGGGCACAGGGGAACACAAGGGCACAGGGGAACACAAGGGCACAGGGGAACACAAGGGCACAGGGGAACACAAGGGCACAGGGGAACACAAGGGCACAGGGGAACACAAGGGCACAGGGGAACACAAGGGCACAGGGGAACACAAGGGCACAGGGGAACACAAGGGCACAGGGGAACACAAGGGCACAGGGGAACACAAGGGCACAGGGGAACACAAGGGCACAGGGGAACACAAGGGCACAGGGGAACACAAGGGCACAGGGGAACACAAGGGCACAGGGGAACACAAGGGCACAGGGGAACACAAGGGCACAGGGGAACACAAGGGCACAGGGGAACACAAGGGCACAGGGGAACACAAGGGCACAGGGGAACACAAGGGCACAGGGGAACACAAGGGCACAGGGGAACACAAGGGCACAGGGGAACACAAGGGCACAGGGGAACACAAGGGCACAGGGGAACACAAGGGCACAGGGGAACACAAGGGCACAGGGGAACACAAGGGCACAGGGGAACACAAGGGCACAGGGGAACACAAGGGCACAGGGGAACACAAGGGCACAGGGGAACACAAGGGCACAGGGGAACACAAGGGCACAGGGGAACACAAGGGCACAGGGGAACACAAGGGCACAGGGGAACACAAGGGCACAGGGGAACACAAGGGCACAGGGGAACACAAGGGCACAGGGGAACACAAGGGCACAGGGGAACACAAGGGCACAGGGGAACACAAGGGCACAGGGGAACACAAGGGCACAGGGGAACACAAGGGCACAGGGGAACACAAGGGCACAGGGGAACACAAGGGCACAGGGGAACACAAGGGCACAGGGGAACACAAGGGCACAGGGGAACACAAGGGCACAGGGGAACACAAGGGCACAGGGGAACACAAGGGCACAGGGGAACACAAGGGCACAGGGGAACACAAGGGCACAGGGGAACACAAGGGCACAGGGGAACACAAGGGCACAGGGGAACACAAGGGCACAGGGGAACACAAGGGCACAGGGGAACACAAGGGCACAGGGGAACACAAGGGCACAGGGGAACACAAGGGCACAGGGGAACACAAGGGCACAGGGGAACACAAGGGCACAGGGGAACACAAGGGCACAGGGGAACACAAGGGCACAGGGGAACACAAGGGCACAGGGGAACACAAGGGCACAGGGGAACACAAGGGCACAGGGGAACACAAGGGCACAGGGGAACACAAGGGCACAGGGGAACACAAGGGCACAGGGGAACACAAGGGCACAGGGGAACACAAGGGCACAGGGGAACACAAGGGCACAGGGGAACACAAGGGCACAGGGGAACACAAGGGCACAGGGGAACACAAGGGCACAGGGGAACACAAGGGCACAGGGGAACACAAGGGCACAGGGGAACACAAGGGCACAGGGGAACACAAGGGCACAGGGGAACACAAGGGCACAGGGGAACACAAGGGCACAGGGGAACACAAGGGCACAGGGGAACACAAGGGCACAGGGGAACACAAGGGCACAGGGGAACACAAGGGCACAGGGGAACACAAGGGCACAGGGGAACACAAGGGCACAGGGGAACACAAGGGCACAGGGGAACACAAGGGCACAGGGGAACACAAGGGCACAGGGGAACACAAGGGCACAGGGGAACACAAGGGCACAGGGGAACACAAGGGCACAGGGGAACACAAGGGCACAGGGGAACACAAGGGCACAGGGGAACACAAGGGCACAGGGGAACACAAGGGCACAGGGGAACACAAGGGCACAGGGGAACACAAGGGCACAGGGGAACACAAGGGCACAGGGGAACACAAGGGCACAGGGGAACACAAGGGCACAGGGGAACACAAGGGCACAGGGGAACACAAGGGCACAGGGGAACACAAGGGCACAGGGGAACACAAGGGCACAGGGGAACACAAGGGCACAGGGGAACACAAGGGCACAGGGGAACACAAGGGCACAGGGGAACACAAGGGCACAGGGGAACACAAGGGCACAGGGGAACACAAGGGCACAGGGGAACACAAGGGCACAGGGGAACACAAGGGCACAGGGGAACACAAGGGCACAGGGGAACACAAGGGCACAGGGGAACACAAGGGCACAGGGGAACACAAGGGCACAGGGGAACACAAGGGCACAGGGGAACACAAGGGCACAGGGGAACACAAGGGCACAGGGGAACACAAGGGCACAGGGGAACACAAGGGCACAGGGGAACACAAGGGCACAGGGGAACACAAGGGCACAGGGGAACACAAGGGCACAGGGGAACACAAGGGCACAGGGGAACACAAGGGCACAGGGGAACACAAGGGCACAGGGGAACACAAGGGCACAGGGGAACACAAGGGCACAGGGGAACACAAGGGCACAGGGGAACACAAGGGCACAGGGGAACACAAGGGCACAGGGGAACACAAGGGCACAGGGGAACACAAGGGCACAGGGGAACACAAGGGCACAGGGGAACACAAGGGCACAGGGGAACACAAGGGCACAGGGGAACACAAGGGCACAGGGGAACACAAGGGCACAGGGGAACACAAGGGCACAGGGGAACACAAGGGCACAGGGGAACACAAGGGCACAGGGGAACACAAGGGCACAGGGGAACACAAGGGCACAGGGGAACACAAGGGCACAGGGGAACACAAGGGCACAGGGGAACACAAGGGCACAGGGGAACACAAGGGCACAGGGGAACACAAGGGCACAGGGGAACACAAGGGCACAGGGGAACACAAGGGCACAGGGGAACACAAGGGCACAGGGGAACACAAGGGCACAGGGGAACACAAGGGCACAGGGGAACACAAGGGCACAGGGGAACACAAGGGCACAGGGGAACACAAGGGCACAGGGGAACACAAGGGCACAGGGGAACACAAGGGCACAGGGGAACACAAGGGCACAGGGGAACACAAGGGCACAGGGGAACACAAGGGCACAGGGGAACACAAGGGCACAGGGGAACACAAGGGCACAGGGGAACACAAGGGCACAGGGGAACACAAGGGCACAGGGGAACACAAGGGCACAGGGGAACACAAGGGCACAGGGGAACACAAGGGCACAGGGGAACACAAGGGCACAGGGGAACACAAGGGCACAGGGGAACACAAGGGCACAGGGGAACACAAGGGCACAGGGGAACACAAGGGCACAGGGGAACACAAGGGCACAGGGGAACACAAGGGCACAGGGGAACACAAGGGCACAGGGGAACACAAGGGCACAGGGGAACACAAGGGCACAGGGGAACACAAGGGCACAGGGGAACACAAGGGCACAGGGGAACACAAGGGCACAGGGGAACACAAGGGCACAGGGGAACACAAGGGCACAGGGGAACACAAGGGCACAGGGGAACACAAGGGCACAGGGGAACACAAGGGCACAGGGGAACACAAGGGCACAGGGGAACACAAGGGCACAGGGGAACACAAGGGCACAGGGGAACACAAGGGCACAGGGGAACACAAGGGCACAGGGGAACACAAGGGCACAGGGGAACACAAGGGCACAGGGGAACACAAGGGCACAGGGGAACACAAGGGCACAGGGGAACACAAGGGCACAGGGGAACACAAGGGCACAGGGGAACACAAGGGCACAGGGGAACACAAGGGCACAGGGGAACACAAGGGCACAGGGGAACACAAGGGCACAGGGGAACACAAGGGCACAGGGGAACACAAGGGCACAGGGGAACACAAGGGCACAGGGGAACACAAGGGCACAGGGGAACACAAGGGCACAGGGGAACACAAGGGCACAGGGGAACACAAGGGCACAGGGGAACACAAGGGCACAGGGGAACACAAGGGCACAGGGGAACACAAGGGCACAGGGGAACACAAGGGCACAGGGGAACACAAGGGCACAGGGGAACACAAGGGCACAGGGGAACACAAGGGCACAGGGGAACACAAGGGCACAGGGGAACACAAGGGCACAGGGGAACACAAGGGCACAGGGGAACACAAGGGCACAGGGGAACACAAGGGCACAGGGGAACACAAGGGCACAGGGGAACACAAGGGCACAGGGGAACACAAGGGCACAGGGGAACACAAGGGCACAGGGGAACACAAGGGCACAGGGGAACACAAGGGCACAGGGGAACACAAGGGCACAGGGGAACACAAGGGCACAGGGGAACACAAGGGCACAGGGGAACACAAGGGCACAGGGGAACACAAGGGCACAGGGGAACACAAGGGCACAGGGGAACACAAGGGCACAGGGGAACACAAGGGCACAGGGGAACACAAGGGCACAGGGGAACACAAGGGCACAGGGGAACACAAGGGCACAGGGGAACACAAGGGCACAGGGGAACACAAGGGCACAGGGGAACACAAGGGCACAGGGGAACACAAGGGCACAGGGGAACACAAGGGCACAGGGGAACACAAGGGCACAGGGGAACACAAGGGCACAGGGGAACACAAGGGCACAGGGGAACACAAGGGCACAGGGGAACACAAGGGCACAGGGGAACACAAGGGCACAGGGGAACACAAGGGCACAGGGGAACACAAGGGCACAGGGGAACACAAGGGCACAGGGGAACACAAGGGCACAGGGGAACACAAGGGCACAGGGGAACACAAGGGCACAGGGGAACACAAGGGCACAGGGGAACACAAGGGCACAGGGGAACACAAGGGCACAGGGGAACACAAGGGCACAGGGGAACACAAGGGCACAGGGGAACACAAGGGCACAGGGGAACACAAGGGCACAGGGGAACACAAGGGCACAGGGGAACACAAGGGCACAGGGGAACACAAGGGCACAGGGGAACACAAGGGCACAGGGGAACACAAGGGCACAGGGGAACACAAGGGCACAGGGGAACACAAGGGCACAGGGGAACACAAGGGCACAGGGGAACACAAGGGCACAGGGGAACACAAGGGCACAGGGGAACACAAGGGCACAGGGGAACACAAGGGCACAGGGGAACACAAGGGCACAGGGGAACACAAGGGCACAGGGGAACACAAGGGCACAGGGGAACACAAGGGCACAGGGGAACACAAGGGCACAGGGGAACACAAGGGCACAGGGGAACACAAGGGCACAGGGGAACACAAGGGCACAGGGGAACACAAGGGCACAGGGGAACACAAGGGCACAGGGGAACACAAGGGCACAGGGGAACACAAGGGCACAGGGGAACACAAGGGCACAGGGGAACACAAGGGCACAGGGGAACACAAGGGCACAGGGGAACACAAGGGCACAGGGGAACACAAGGGCACAGGGGAACACAAGGGCACAGGGGAACACAAGGGCACAGGGGAACACAAGGGCACAGGGGAACACAAGGGCACAGGGGAACACAAGGGCACAGGGGAACACAAGGGCACAGGGGAACACAAGGGCACAGGGGAACACAAGGGCACAGGGGAACACAAGGGCACAGGGGAACACAAGGGCACAGGGGAACACAAGGGCACAGGGGAACACAAGGGCACAGGGGAACACAAGGGCACAGGGGAACACAAGGGCACAGGGGAACACAAGGGCACAGGGGAACACAAGGGCACAGGGGAACACAAGGGCACAGGGGAACACAAGGGCACAGGGGAACACAAGGGCACAGGGGAACACAAGGGCACAGGGGAACACAAGGGCACAGGGGAACACAAGGGCACAGGGGAACACAAGGGCACAGGGGAACACAAGGGCACAGGGGAACACAAGGGCACAGGGGAACACAAGGGCACAGGGGAACACAAGGGCACAGGGGAACACAAGGGCACAGGGGAACACAAGGGCACAGGGGAACACAAGGGCACAGGGGAACACAAGGGCACAGGGGAACACAAGGGCACAGGGGAACACAAGGGCACAGGGGAACACAAGGGCACAGGGGAACACAAGGGCACAGGGGAACACAAGGGCACAGGGGAACACAAGGGCACAGGGGAACACAAGGGCACAGGGGAACACAAGGGCACAGGGGAACACAAGGGCACAGGGGAACACAAGGGCACAGGGGAACACAAGGGCACAGGGGAACACAAGGGCACAGGGGAACACAAGGGCACAGGGGAACACAAGGGCACAGGGGAACACAAGGGCACAGGGGAACACAAGGGCACAGGGGAACACAAGGGCACAGGGGAACACAAGGGCACAGGGGAACACAAGGGCACAGGGGAACACAAGGGCACAGGGGAACACAAGGGCACAGGGGAACACAAGGGCACAGGGGAACACAAGGGCACAGGGGAACACAAGGGCACAGGGGAACACAAGGGCACAGGGGAACACAAGGGCACAGGGGAACACAAGGGCACAGGGGAACACAAGGGCACAGGGGAACACAAGGGCACAGGGGAACACAAGGGCACAGGGGAACACAAGGGCACAGGGGAACACAAGGGCACAGGGGAACACAAGGGCACAGGGGAACACAAGGGCACAGGGGAACACAAGGGCACAGGGGAACACAAGGGCACAGGGGAACACAAGGGCACAGGGGAACACAAGGGCACAGGGGAACACAAGGGCACAGGGGAACACAAGGGCACAGGGGAACACAAGGGCACAGGGGAACACAAGGGCACAGGGGAACACAAGGGCACAGGGGAACACAAGGGCACAGGGGAACACAAGGGCACAGGGGAACACAAGGGCACAGGGGAACACAAGGGCACAGGGGAACACAAGGGCACAGGGGAACACAAGGGCACAGGGGAACACAAGGGCACAGGGGAACACAAGGGCACAGGGGAACACAAGGGCACAGGGGAACACAAGGGCACAGGGGAACACAAGGGCACAGGGGAACACAAGGGCACAGGGGAACACAAGGGCACAGGGGAACACAAGGGCACAGGGGAACACAAGGGCACAGGGGAACACAAGGGCACAGGGGAACACAAGGGCACAGGGGAACACAAGGGCACAGGGGAACACAAGGGCACAGGGGAACACAAGGGCACAGGGGAACACAAGGGCACAGGGGAACACAAGGGCACAGGGGAACACAAGGGCACAGGGGAACACAAGGGCACAGGGGAACACAAGGGCACAG
This sequence comes from Mesostigma viride, assembly GCA_009746045.1. Lineage (NCBI taxonomy): Eukaryota > Viridiplantae > Streptophyta > Mesostigmatophyceae > Mesostigmatales > Mesostigmataceae > Mesostigma > Mesostigma viride. The sequence goes on from RPFO01000123.1 coordinate 1,646,252, forward strand.
GGGAACACAAGGGCACAGGGGAACACAAGGGCACAGGGGAACACAAGGGCACAGGGGAACACAAGGGCACAGGGGAACACAAGGGCACAGGGGAACACAAGGGCACAGGGGAACACAAGGGCACAGGGGAACACAAGGGCACAGGGGAACACAAGGGCACAGGGGAACACAAGGGCACAGGGGAACACAAGGGCACAGGGGAACACAAGGGCACAGGGGAACACAAGGGCACAGGGGAACACAAGGGCACAGGGGAACACAAGGGCACAGGGGAACACAAGGGCACAGGGGAACACAAGGGCACAGGGGAACACAAGGGCACAGGGGAACACAAGGGCACAGGGGAACACAAGGGCACAGGGGAACACAAGGGCACAGGGGAACACAAGGGCACAGGGGAACACAAGGGCACAGGGGAACACAAGGGCACAGGGGAACACAAGGGCACAGGGGAACACAAGGGCACAGGGGAACACAAGGGCACAGGGGAACACAAGGGCACAGGGGAACACAAGGGCACAGGGGAACACAAGGGCACAGGGGAACACAAGGGCACAGGGGAACACAAGGGCACAGGGGAACACAAGGGCACAGGGGAACACAAGGGCACAGGGGAACACAAGGGCACAGGGGAACACAAGGGCACAGGGGAACGCAAGGGCACAGGGGAACACAAGGGCACAGGGGAACACAAGGGCACAGGGGAACGCAAGGGCACAGGGGAACACAAGGGCACAGGGGAACACAAGGGCACAGGGGAACACAAGGGCACAGGGGAACACAAGGGCACAGGGGAACACAAGGGCACAGGGGAACACAAGGGCACAGGGGAACGCAAGGGCACAGGGGAACACAAGGGCACAGGGGAACACAAGGGCACAGGGGAACACAAGGGCACAGGGGAACACAAGGGCACAGGGGAACACAAGGGCACAGGGGAACACAAGGGCACAGGGGAACACAAGGGCACAGGGGAACGCAAGGGCACAGGGGAACACAAGGGCACAGGGGAACGCAAGGGCACAGGGGAACACAAGGGCACAGGGGAACACAAGGGCACAGGGGAACGCAAGGGCACAGGGGAACACAAGGGCACAGGGGAACACAAGGGCACAGGGGAACACAAGGGCACAGGGGAACACAAGGGCACAGGGGAACACAAGGGCACAGGGGAACGCAAGGGCACAGGGGAACACAAGGGCACAGGGGAACGCAAGGGCACAGGGGAACACAAGGGCACAGGGGAACACAAGGGCACAGGGGAACGCAAGGGCACAGGGGAACGCAAGGGCACAGGGGAACACAAGGGCACAGGGGAACACAAGGGCACAGGGGAACACAAGGGCACAGGGGAACACAAGGGCACAGGGGAACACAAGGGCACAGGGGAACACAAGGGCGCAGGGGAACACAAGGGCACAGGGGAACACAAGGGCACAGGGGAACGCAAGGGCACAGGGGAACACAAGGGCACAGGGGAACACAAGGGCACAGGGGAACACAAGGGCACAGGGGAACACAAGGGCACAGGGGAACACAAGGGCACAGGGGAACGCAAGGGCACAGGGGAACACAAGGGCACAGGGGAACACAAGGGCACAGGGGAACACAAGGGCACAGGGGAACGCAAGGGCACAGGGGAACGCAAGGGCACAGGGGAACACAAGGGCGCAGGGGAACACAAGGGCACAGGGGAACACAAGGGCACAGGGGAACACAAGGGCACAGGGGAACACAAGGGCACAGGGGAACACAAGGGCACAGGGGAACACAAGGGCGCAGGGGAACACAAGGGCACAGGGGAACACAAGGGCACAGGGGAACGCAAGGGCACAGGGGAACACAAGGGCGCAGGGGAACACAAGGGCGCAGGGTAAGCAACGGGGGCAAACGATGGGGATACACAACCAATCGGAAGTTGCGTCGCGTGCCGCCGCAGAGAAACGGAGCCACTTGATGGACATACCCAAACAGAAGCCCACGCTTATACCAACAACCCAGCGCACCATGGCACAGGAAGGACATTGACTGCAGCAAAAAATGCAGCTGGCCATCACGGTGGTAACAGCACCCGCGGCAGCCGCGACCACCCAACAAAGCGCAGTGCAGCAGCCCATGCTGCTGACATGGAGGCGGCCAGAAGCTGTGACGAGTCATGTCAGCATCCCTCGTTATTCCTGCAACCGTGAATGCCCAAGATGACTGACATGGCTATTAAAAATTACTATCAAATATGGCGATAAAAAGTGGCTATCAACGACGGCTGACCTAACCATTAGACTATTAGATACGCCTACCGAATGCGGCTGGCCTGACTATCAAAGTGCCTATCAAAGCCGGCTGACCCGACTATTCAGGGTGACTATCAACGAGAACTGACCTGACTTCGAGCACCGTCTCGTCCTCCTCCTCCCCCTCCTCTTCCTCTCTTACGTCCTCCGTTGGCTTCCTTGTCCGTGGCTGTGGGGGGAGGAGTGGGGCGATGGACAGGTGGCAGAAGGTAGTTGGCCAGCAGGAGCCATTGTGACCATCCGGAACAGAACCATGCTCCACTGGGCTGGTCAGCTGCTGACCAAAATATAGGCTCAATTGAGATATTTTACAACACCCCTGCGCGCAAACCACACACACATCGCAGCACCGTACGCAAATCTGGGTCTCCTACATTGGCAAACCCATGAATGAGTCCTGCCCCACAGCAAGGCCCCACGGGCAACATGTGCAGTGGCCGAGAAATTAATGCTGGCACACGCTACATGCCTTCCGCGGCCAAGGTGAGGTCAGGTTCATGCCTCATCACAGCTAGGAGACGATTCAAAAGGTAAGACACTAGTAAGAAGCAGGGGACCCCCTGGCTGGCAGCCGCGGTCATGCTGCCACCGGCACGCACCTTGTCCTCTGCTGTGCTCGGTTGCGCGGGCATGTTGGTGACTGGGTCGTTCAGCACCGACTCGTCCAAACCAAATGTGGCGTTCTTGCCTAAACATTGACGACAGACGAGCACGCACACAAGCAAGCGATGACCATGAATATTGTTAAGGCAGCATGGCAGGAAGCTTTTCCCACCAGAAAAATGGGGTAGTCGTATGGGCCGCTCCAGGGAGAGGCACTGGCACACCTGCTGCAGGCCTGTAGCGGGACGGCAGCCATTAGCTGCTCAAAAAATGTAGATGGAGTTGATGCCTCCCCGGTCGGTACCTGAGCCAGGATGGGATGAAGTACGTGGCTCAAAAGTGTGCACACAACATCGATAGTTGTCCGGTAATGGTTGTAGTGTCCACCCCAGACAAAGCAACTGGTCAAAGTGAGCAGGTGTGCTGATGGCCAGTTTCACAAACCAAGATAGGAGGATACCATGTGAAATTAATTAATTAATTAATTAATTAATTAATTAATTAATTAAGAGGATACCATGGGAACAGAATGCAGCAGTAGCCCTCCACGACCACCTCTTAGCAAACAGCCGTGCTAGCCTCATCGAATCGCTCCCCCTGCCGCCTCCACTCGTCCCCCTCACACCTCCACTTGAGCATCTCCTTGAGCTTGCAATCCCATCTCATCCTCACCCATTACTGTACGGGTTTGTCCCACCCCCTTACTACATGGCCCCCCACTCACCTCTCAACTTGAGCATCTCCTTGCGCTTGCGGTCATACTCGTGCGCGCGCAGCCGGCTGGGCGGCGCCCGCTTGTGGTACCGCTTTAAAGCCGCCGCCATCACGCTGTCCTGCGGCGTGTGCAGGTTGTGCGGCTCATCCTGCGGGTGTGCCGTGCAGGGTTCGGGAGCGATTAGGGACCGCAGGACGCAGGGAGAAAGGCAGCACAGGGGCAGTGAGGGTAAGTGAGGGGGAAAAGGTCATGCGAGTTGGCCAGCAGAAACCTGAGGTCATGTGGCTGGTGGAACAACCGATGGACGAATCGCTCTTCAGCTGATGGTCAACGGTGAGGTACGCAAAACACAGCACCTCCTATGGGGATAGCACGCCATAAGCCCGTGTGAACAAGGTCAAGCATGGGAACAAGGGCAAGCTGTATGTGATCCCATGTATCGAGAGCAAGACCTGTGGGTCTCTTTACTGTACCGGCTCTACAGTACTGGCTTCTGCCACTGACAGTCCATGCCAAGCATGGATGCGCATGGATCAAAACAGCGATGCGTGCAATATCCGCACCGTCCACACTGTCTGCCCTTTCTTCACTATCCGCACCGCCCCCTATCCACGGTCCAGCGGCGCACGGCATCGCTGGCACGCGCGCGCCCCTTGCGTGTTTCTAGTGAGGTTTTTTGGCACGCTTGCTCCCCTTGCCACCCACATGCACTGATCCATGCTCACTTTTGTTGCTGCATTTGCCAAACAACCGCTTTGCCAACCCCTTTGCCTCGTGAAGCGGCCACAGACCACACCTCTGCAGGCCGCATACACTAAAGGAGGCCGTCTGCCCGCATACGCCACCGATCAATCGACCTTTCGTTGCTACCTTTGCCACCCACCCAGCGGAATGTCTGCCCGCATACGCCACCGATCAATCGACCTTTCGTTGCTACCTTGCCAAAAAAAGCATGAAGGGCCAGCTGAGATCGCTGGACCACCGTCCGGGACCGCTCACACCGCCACCGGCACAGACTTGCTGACTTGCCAGTCATGTGCCCATCAGAAAGACGTTTTGAAGACCCCCCCCTTGGCCATGCATGCACCCACCCACCCACCCATGCTACGGTGTGGGCCAACCCCCTAGATCACCCACCAGCACAAGCTTAGATTGCACCCACCAGCACAAACTTGCTGACGAGCGGCGCAGGCACCCACCCACGAGCACATTGTTGTGTTGTGCACCCTCCCACTTCCTTCCCAGGCCACCCACCAGCACGAACTTGTTGATGAGCGGCGTGTTGCGGATGCTGCACGCGCGGTGGGCGTACTTGAGCGTGTTCTGCGTCTCCTCAAAGTTGGTGTCGCACGCGCTGGCATGACCAAGCACAGGAGAAACACCACGCACATGGGCACACACAGGCACGGATGTGTGACCACAAGCGCACACATTCCCGTTTCACTAGCGAGAAAAACAGCACATGCAGGCATGTAATCGGCACAGGTGTACCCATATGCCTGCGCCCGGGCACTTCTTACGCGTGCCCACCGGCCTAACCATGCGCGACAGCCCAGCCAGGTGAAACAAATAAAGCTAAAAAAGCAACAGACAGTCAAGCGTTGAACAGCACGAAGGATGGGTTGAAAGTCTTTCCCCTAACCGCAAAGATGCGTGAGCAGGGAAAACGGGGGGGACCAAGCAGTTGCCCACACCAGGTTGTAAGGAATGCATACATGCGGTATAGACAGGAACGTGCCGCATGTGTCAAAGTCTCATGCCCCACATTGACCCCCGCCCAACCCCTCCCGAACCCCTCCCGACCCCTGCCCGACCCCCTCCCGACCCCCTCCCGACCCCCTCCCGACCCCCTCCCGACCCCCTCCCGACCCCCTCCCGACCCTGAGTTCCATAGGTGGGCGTCGTGCGATCCCACCGGCACGTTATGGTCGTTGCCAGAGTTTGCCTCGCGAAGCTGTACGCGGCATGCCCATATACTTTATTAGTTTAGCCGTGTGAGCCCCTCCCTGACTATTCAGAGCTCCCCAAATACGCGCCCAATCACCAAGTAGGATTCGGCTACCGGGCCGATCCGCGCGAAGCGCCCAGCGAGCGAAGCGAGCGGCCGATTCAGCGGCCTCCTCTCTGGAGCGCAGCCAAGGAGACCGTTACGATTCCTTTCGGGAGAGCAGCGAAGGAGCACGTTACTACGAACTACAAGTTGGCCTGACCAGCCGGGCGTGGGAACCAACTGAACTGAACAGAACGCGTTGGCCTGAACTACGTCACGTTACTCCAAAAGGCGCTTTGGCCTGAAGCTGAACATGCGGTAGGGCCACCGCGGGCAGAGTACCAGCGGGTAAGTGGGCGCCGGGTGGCACGCCGGGCAAGGCTAACCTTGGGGGCTTGCAGGGCCGCACGGGGATTGCGGGTGGGACTGTGGGACTGCAGGCGCGGCGCGGCGGGCAAACGGGTGGCGTGCCCGGCGGGCGAGCGGGCGGGTCCGTGCGCCACAATTCACCGGGGCCAGCGGGCGCCGGCGGGGACGGCGGTAGTGGCTGCGGGCGCGCTTACGGGTGCGCCAGCACTTGGCAGGGCGGGCCACGGCGGGCGGGCCAGCCCGGCACTGTGGTAAGGCCGCGGGCGACCGGACCCTGTTATTTTTGGGCTGGGCGAGGCCAGCGGGTCACTCTAGAAGTTAATACATTACAAACACAACATAATAAACATAATATTATGAACCTGACACATGTTCCGAGATTCCTACTGGTGGTTGCTGCCTACCTGATCCATGCCATGAGAAGAGCGCTTCCTACCTACCAATGCATGCGATGAGAAGGGTGGTTGCTGCCTACCTGATGCAGGCGATGAGAAAGGTGCGGCTGTTTCCCCCCAGTGAGTCCTGCAAAATGCGGGTGAGCTTGGAGGAGCGATACGGGATGTGGAACGACCGAGGGGTCACGGGGCCACTGGCGCCCGACCCCCCTGGCGTGCCCTTGCCGTCGCCTGCCCCCTTCTCTGCGTTGCTCTTCTCGGCGAGCGCGTTGATGACGTTGCCAAGCGCCAGCAGCCCCCCGTTGATGTGGGAGGCCTCCTTGAGCTGATCGCCTTGCACGCCCGAGCGCTTGACGCGCTCCGACCCTGCAGGGGGGGGGGGGGGAGGACACGGTGAGGGATGGGATGCAGAGTCGCATGTGCAGGTCATGGGCACCAACTTGAGCACCAGATGCGATGACGAGGATCGCGGGCAACGAGAATTGCAACAACCCCAGGATGTACAGGTCGGGGGGGGGGGGGGAGAGACAATAACGGCAGCAACCAAAGTCTCCGCCATACATCCTACTTGTCCAGGTGGCTTGCCAATACCCCACTTTCGTTCCCCCCATCCCCCGGGTTGGAATTTCCTGCACAGGTAGTCATGGCCCCTGTCGGGAATGTCATTGGGAATCATTGCGTATCTCTCATGTGAGGTATTACGCGGCCACGATCAACCAAGAGGAGGCTCTGCAGTCAGGGAACCAGCTATTGAAAACGCGGCCAGCGGCATCACCACTCTGCTTGCCCATTCTGCTCACCCACTCTGCATGCCCACTCTGCTTGCCCATTCTGCTTGCCCACTCTGCTTGCCCACTCTGCTTGCCCACTCTGCTTGCCCATTCTACTTCACCACTCTGCTTGCCCACTCTGCTTGCCCACTCTGCTTGCCCATTCTGCTTGCCCCCTCTGCTTGCCCACTCTGCTTGCCCACTCTGCTTGCCCATTCTACTTGACCACTCTGCTTGCCCACTCTGCTTGCCCACTCTGCTTGCCCATTCTGCTTGCCCAACAGCTCGCCCACTCTGCTTGCCCCCTCTGCTTGCCCCCCCTGCTGGCCCCCTCTGCTTACCCCCTCTGCTTGCCCCCTCTGCGTGCCCACTCCGCGTGCCCACGCTGCGTGGCGTCTCTGCCCACTCGACGTGGCCAGACTTTTGGATAGTACCAGCACTGACAGCGAGCGTCAGCTTGCATACGGGAAAACAAGCGGCGATCGCAAGCGCAGCTGGCAATGTTTACAGATGCTGCCTCACAAGTCGCATTCCCACCATCCGTAAAGGCTAGAGGCTTTGTCCACGAGGGACAGTAACCAATGCACAATCACCCACAAACTGCCCTCGTCTTCCATTGCTCCCCTGTCCTCTTGTCCCCCTGCCATCCTTCCCCTGCCCTCCTGCCCTCCGTCACCTCCTCCCCCCTCTCACCAGCTAGGTCCACCAGGTTCAGCTTCCCCACCACCGAGTCGCCCGGCCGGCGCATGGATGACAGCAGTGAGCGCGCGAACGCGGCACTGCCATCCGCCCCCTCGCTCTCCCCCCCCGGCGCGCGCCGTATCTCCCCCCGCAGCGTCTGTGTCACGTGGACACAACAGATGGCGTGCGAGCGGCTGCTCGTGTCATTCATGCGGGTGGCGGAAGTCGCGCGCCCACTCAGCGCGGCGCTGAAGAAATCCACCAGCTGCTGAGGGGTCTCCACAACCGCCTCGTGCAGGCCTGTCACCGCTGTCCCTGTGCGCGTGTCCCGGATCGCAATCTTACTGTTTCCACCCGGACCGTGGTGGTCTGCCCCCATGCCACCGGCCAGGTCGTACAGGTCGTCATTGTAAATCTCCATCGCCGTGCCCATGATGGTGACGTCGATGCCCGGCTGGTTGAGACGCTGGGCGCAGCCATTAGGGGGGGGGAGGGGAAACAGGGGGGGCAAGGCGGCGCAGGAGTGTGTGTGGGGGGGGCAACAGAGGAAGGGGAGCGGCAGACAGGGGGGACAAGCGTCAAGCGCCGCATCGCTCGCTGCACCGGAGACGCGATGCACCGAAGCAGGCATGCGCCAAACCACAAGCCAAGCCAACTACGGTTTCATGTGTGTGTGCTGTGTGTTGCGTGGTGGGTATGGACGCGTGTGCATGCATGGAGTGGTGGGTGTTGTTGCCCATGCCCATGCTCGTGTGTGTCGGCATCGCAGCCTGCGCACACAACTCTTGAACATGCACATGGAGCCGCGGCGGATGGG
>RPFO01000123.1:1659882-1673416 GCA_009746045.1 Mesostigma viride
AGGCCCTCCACCAAGCTTGAGACGCACTCGCGGTAAATCTCCACCTGGCGGAAGGGAGCACGCAGGCACGCAGGCACGCAGGCACGCAGGCATGCAGGCACGCAGGCACGCAGGCACGCAGGCACGCAGGCACGCAGGCACGCAGGCACGCAGGCACGCAGGCGCGCAGGCACGCAGGCACGCAGGCACGCAGGCACGCAGGCACGCAGGCACGCAGGCACGCAGGCACGCAGGCACGCAGGCACGCAGGCACGCAGGCACGCAGGCACGCAGGCACGCAGGCACGCAGGCAAGGAGAAGGGTCAGTTGGCTCCGCATTATAAATTGGCTTGCTTCTCCGTAGCCTACACTGCACTTTGTGTGCTCCACCATAGCCTTCACAGAGTTCTACGCCACACTGTACAAGTGAGAATGGAGTGTATTAAAAGTCATTGGAGGGGATGGCATATGCAGCATATGCACACCACTTCACAGATTCACTGCATGAGCATCTGGGTACAATTATGTGCCACAGATAGAGCATCGGGCGTCCAAGTTTAGTAGGCACTGCACAGTGGACTATCCATCAATGTATCCATAAGTCATGCCCCCTCCACCTCGTCACGTGCGTCGTAGGCCATGCATGATCCATCGGTGCATCCTAGGCACCGCATGCTCCCCCCATGCAACCTACATCATGCATCCTCCATCTAGTCATGTATGTAACAAGCGAAACATCCGCCACCCCATGCCCCCTCACCGTGGACGAACTGGTGCCGTAGCGCGAGTCAAAGGGGAAGCATCGATAGCGCGCGCCATGCAGCATGAATGTGGTGGCGTTGTCCACAGCTTTGAGGACGACCGTGTTGGAGTCCGGGTCCAGCACCACGCAGTCCTGCCGGTTGTTGGAGATCTCGGCCTTGCTGAGCGGACGCACCTGCGCCACCATAGACACAAGCACCAGCATACACACAAGCGCCAGCATAAACACATGCGCTAGCATAAACACAAGGAAGAGACGTGACACATATCCACGGGCAGCAAGGGAAGCATGCAACTCTTCCCAGAAGGTCAGGGACAGGGACTGCGATGAAAGCAGGATATTTGCCTATATCGACCCACAAAAGATAGATGACCCTCCGTGGGCAATGATCTACGCACGCCATGTCCACGTGAGGAACCTAGCGCTCGACAAGATTTGTTGGACGTGTTTGGATTCTAGGGAGGTCTGCATTCTCGGGAGGTGGTTAGGTAACTTGACGCGAAGAAATGGTGGAGACTATCATGATACAGCACTTACCCTTACGCAAACATGGACGTAGCCCGAGAATGGAACGGAGGATTCCCCTGAAGGCGTACGAGGGGAGTTCAGCCGTGGGAGGACAACGAGTCTGTAAACGTCGAGATCCTTGACAATGCAGGCGACAGAGGAGCAGTGACACTAGCTGCCGCGCCTCGAGGTGTCGATACCGATCTGACCGGAGCCGGCGTGTTCAGAGCACGAGGTGTGCGTGGGCCCTGCGGCTCATCCTTAGAAGCGGCTGCAGAAGTAGGTCTGCTGCGAGGCGGGGTAGCCATTGAAGACCGTTGAGCTCCTTGCGCTTGCAGACGCCGAAGGGAATTTTTAGGAGAATCCATGGAAGACCCGCGGTCGCAAGTCCTGGCGATGGATCTTAAAGACGATTTCTGAAGGACACTAACATCGATTCACCCATAATCAAGTAATTCAGGTGATGAGTCTAATAACGTTACAGCCGACGCATATGTAGCTTCAAATGCCGCATTTTCTCTGTAAGAAACTTACGAAGTTAATGGAGAGGTCCAGGACGTCGGCTGTGCCTAAAACTTAACTTCAGAATGCGAGGCATCCATGGCAGTGCAGGCATGGCTTCCAACTGGTTAAGTAAATAAGGCATGATTGTAGGCGGACCTGGTTATTCAAACTGCGGTACAGATTACAGAAGTGTGAACTCTTAAGAGCCACGAAGGACGTGGGTGATGGGTCGGTGGTCGGTGGATGGTGCGCTGTCCCCCCACTAATTGCCCGAGGCGCGCCAAATTTCCTGTTGTGATGCATGCACGGAGGCCACTGCCTCAGATTCTTGAGAGATCTTGAGATTCACTACAGGGAAAAGAATGCTTCGAGCATGCAACAAGTACAGCTCCCTATGTAGCTATGCAGTACCACGCAGTTGTTACGGGAACCAACAATAACAACAACAACAACAACAACAAGTCAACAACAACAACAACAAAAACAATGTTTGCCACTGACATCTTGATACCCTAGGCTTAGCAGGGATTACCTACTGGCTATATTTGGAATAAATGTACACCTATTTACCTGGAAAAACAATGTTTGCAACCCAGTCAGTAACGCAGCGCCCAAGTGGCACAGAATCTAATCTTAAGCATTTTAGTACAGTATGGAGTCGAGCCACACAACCCGCCCTGTGAGGCTGTGACCTGTCCCGCTCGTGGCTCTGTAGCACGCGGCCAGAAGCACACCAAAGGACAGGATAACTATACCATGGCTACCCGACACGATAATGTAATTTTACTGCGTAAGTGCTAAGGAATGAATGGCAGGAAAGCCCTCCACGGTCGCGCAAGTGCCGTATCAATCCAACAGAAGGTCGTTAGTAACGTAACAAGCTATATTGAATAAATTCGCAGACCCCGGGCAGCCTCGACTATGACCAGAGATTGCATTACTCGGTTCTTCTGGAGATGCTGCTAAGATAACCGTGGATTGCGAGGCCTGCTTCGTAGAATGCGTCCGCTGTTGCGGGTAAGCGGGATGGCACTTTGCCGTCCACGCTAGTCATTGGCAACCGTCCCCCGCCCTTGGAAAGGCCTGGCATACTGCTATCGTTTGAGGCAACCAGCCATTCATTGCATTTTGAGTACTTGAACTTTTGGCCCTGGCGTCCCATGCGGCTTCCAGAGACGGCACTGTAGTAGACATATGGCGCTTTCTTGTCAGGGATCCGTGAAGCTGTCCTTCAAAGGAACAGGAAGGGATGAGCTTGTGTGGGGATCGCTGCAATCTTTTCTCCTGGGAATGTCTGGCTACGCAAAGCGCGAGGTCCATTTAAGCCGTCGTCATTGCCATTGCCGCACCCATTCGTCGGTGGTCCTGGTGCCCAGCCCTTAATGCAGCACGAATTAAATAGCGCGTACGCCAAACGAGTAAAGATGGCTTTCAGGAGCATTCATTCGCTCGTGGATCAAATATACTGGGCCATCATGCACAAGAACCAGGTCGTGCCGCAGTTCTTCTCGGCAGGGTTCGGAGGCGAGAAGCTGTCCGCCCTGGAGCGGCTCGCCAGCTCGCTGTTCATGCAGGTGTCGCAGGGCCAAGCCCCCGCCTTCTGCCAGCCGTTGACGATCGCCTGGAAGCACGTGGGAGAGACGCGTGAGGCCACCCTCCGCGAGGGCACCTTTGTGACCCCATGCGACGCGGACCTCAAGAGCCTCCTGCCGTTTGAGAGCCACGTGGCCACCGTGCAGCTCCTGGAGCCCAAGGGGGCCAGCGGGCCCAAGCGCTGCGTGGTCCAGCTGGCGGGCACGGGCGACCACGGGTTTGCGCGCCGCCTCCGCCTCGGCAACCGGCTCATCCAAAACGGGATCGCATCGGTGATTCTGGAGAGCCCCTTTTACGGCAGCCGCCGGCCCAAGACCCAGTTTGGCGCCAAGCTGCTGTGCGTGAGCGACCTCCTTGCTCTGGGCCGCGCGACGATCGACGAAGCGATCGCGCTGCTGCACTGGCTGCTGCGCGAGCGGTCGTACGACCAAGTGGGCATCTGCGGGCTGAGCATGGGTGGCGTGCACAGCGCGCTGGTGGCATGTGTCAGTAGCGTGCCCATGGCCGTGGTCCCGCTCCTCCCCGCCCACTCGGCGGAGCCTGTCTTCTGCGAGGGTTTGCTCAGCAAGGCGCTGGCGTGGGAGGCGCTGAAGAAGGAGATCAACGGGAGCAAGGAGGAGGCAATCGCACGCATGCGCGCGGTGATGATGCACACCGACGTCACGCGGCTGCCACGCCCCGCGCGCCCCGACGCCGCCATCATCGTGGCCGCCACCGATGACTGCTACATCCCAAAATACTCGGTGACAGCGCTCAGTGACGCGTGGGCCGGGTGCGAGGTGCGCTGGGTAAAGGGTGGCCACGTCTCGTCTTTCATCTTGCACAACAAGACGTTCCAGGAGGCCATTCACGATTCCTTCCGCCGGCTGTGATGGTGTTGACGTCGGTAAAAGACTTATTCTGCCGGCTGTGATGGGGTTGACGTTTGTTACGGAGTTATTCTGCCGGATTTCAAGTGTGCGCATGTGATTAACCACAGCACTTCAGCTGCTATGATGCCACACATTTATTCGAACCGTGCAAGCGGGGGCTGGCCATCCTTTCGTTGGAGGGTCCGACTTCACCGCAGCATGCTGCATGACGAGCAGAGTATCACTCCAGGGGGTGCACTGCGATTCGGCGCACTCCCCGTGCCTAACACGTTGCTCCATCTATGTTTACAACATTGTACGTGGCCCTTGCCCTGGTGGCGTGGGCTCAATGGCCCTTGCGGGGATGGGGCATGGGGTATGCCGCATTATTGACAGGTGGCACCCTGACAGGATGCTCGTGCTGCCAGGGTGGTTTGCCGCTACTGGACACAGACGTTTCGTGGTTCATCTCATGGTTAGCCTGTTTAGAAATGGTCTGCTTAGAACCTCTCTGGGTCTTGGGCCTTGGTGCCCTGCCGTATTACCCTTGATTCTGGGAAGAATGTACAGCATTGCTGATATTAGATGGCATAGGCTTGCGATCAAAACGGTGGTCTGCACACGCGAGACTCTGCATGAGCTGCCAAAAGCATAGTCATAGTCTTCACAGGCATGTTTTTGCCTAGCTCCTTTTCCTATGTGCAATTCGACGCATTTGCAGCTCAATATTTGAGTGTTGTAAGGAGAATGGCTTATGGTGCTTACACGTGCTCCCATTGGGGAGTCACGGAGCAACAGAGTGCTTGTAATCCCTGAGTTTGTACAGCGGGAAGGGGGCAGAGACCACCCCCGTCTCTCATGCCACAGGGACATGCCACGGGGTGCACAATCGGACCCGTCGAAACGATCCAGTATCCCCTGTGGGTGCAACATGACCCATGTGAGCATTGCAATTCTTCCAGCTAGATTTCCGGCCTACCCTAGTTGTCTCCCCACGGCCCATTGCAAGCCAGGGTAGCTGAAGACCGCAAGCGGTTGTTATTGGCCCTGAGGATAGCCGCTACACTATCGCCTCGTCGATCTAGCCATTACAGTAGAGGACAGCTCGGATGAGGATTATATCCCCACCTAGTACGAAATGGTTGCCAGGGCATGATGCAGACGATAAATTTCTCTGTTCGTTTATAAACTTTAATTTGTGTAAAACTATTTTTCTAATGAGATCAGCATAGTACAAGGATTCTCCCGATTTCTGGCCTGCGCTGGTTGTCTCTTTGATATTAGATTGGTTGAATATAGTTCGTTTTCGGCTAGGAGGCGTGGCCTTTGCATGACGGGCAAGAGGATTTCAGCCGTGGGCAACCAAGCACACATGTCGTCGGGCTAGTCCGACGAGTGCGCACGTGAACCGGCACTCCCGGTCACACACGACACCATAGAGATAGTCAGCTGCACCGCCTCATGTCGGCGAAACCCATAGTTCCATCGGAATCGTTTCAGCGGCCGGCATTTCCTCTCCGCGTTTCCTCAACCTCGTTTTCAGGATCATACTCATCGTTCCTGCATTTTCCTCTTCCACGCAGGTTGTGGCTTTTTTGAAAGCCACGAATGTACCCGGGGATGGGACGCTTCGGCTGCCTCAATGCCTACACATTCAATACGATGTCCCCCTCTCACCTTCCTCCATCATTCCGCTCACATTGCACTACGTGTCTGTGTTTTGTTCTTTTTCTTGTTCTCGTTTGTTTTGCTGTTCTTGTCCTTTTTCTTTTACTCTTACTGAGGGAGCTAGGCTGGGCTGCGCGCTGTGTGTGCTACTCTCGTGTTTTTCTGTGGGCACTTGAGAGACTAACCAAGGATCGGGCCCCCCACACGGCAATATCAGCCTTTGCTTTTGTTTACCCTCCCATATCTCTTTACAAACGCCAAAAAAACACAAAGGCAGGAGCACGGTGACTCATCTGGAACATGAAGAAGGGAAATCTTTTCGTTACAGGAAAGAGGTGTCAAGTATGACAATTGGAAGGCCCCCCCACTGGGAATCCACATGTTCCGAGTCCATTCAGCTGTGTTGTTAGCCACATCCTGCCCCGGGGAGATGCATCATGGACCACCGCTATCGCGTAACGGGTGTTACGCAGTGAATATTGACTTACCTCAATATGCTCCGCTCTGGTTCTGTTTGATGTCTTAGCTCTCAGTGCATCTGAATCATCATGAAACACCTTATGACTTTCTGGCATGCTCTTACCCTCCACAGAATACGGCAATCCAGTGGCATTGATTACCGGAAGTACACTGCTATTTCTCGGCAGTTCCCCTATCGTATCTCCTCACAGGCATGGCGGAAGCGTTGTCGCATCAACACGCGCCATAACCATCACTGCAAGGATGACCATACTCTACGTCGCCTCCGGCGCTTACAGCGCACGCATTTGTCGCTTACCAACTCCACTCGCCCACACCCCGTAAGCACCCGTCGCGTCATTTATGCCATTTACAACCGCAGGTACCCTCAGCGTATCTACGTTGGCCAGACGCAACGGGATGCCTGGACGCGTTTTCAGGAACATGTCCGAGCGGCACGCCGCCTTCATATTGGCCGCCCTGCCGCCAACGACGACACCCCCCTACATGGCGCCATGGCCCAATACGGGTGGTGGGATTGGCGAGTCGTCCCCTTGGAACATGTCCCCGGCACCTTTACCGGCGCCGCTTTTCGCAAAGCCGCAGGGCATCGGGAAACGTTTTGGAAACGAATGTTACATGCATTTCTGCCCCACGGTTTTTGCATTGAAGGCAAGAGTTTCAAAGCTCGGTCTCGCCGCCGCCCGCCTCCCCTCCGTCCCCGCCCTCTTATGTTCATCCGTGCCTGGCGTCTGAAGCACAATCTCCACCCATATCGCCCCTATCCCCCCAGCGTCACCCCGGCCCCTCCACCTTCCACACATGTGTCCACCGATCCTTCCCTTTACTCCACCAGTCTCCGCTGCTTACGTCACATGTCTCGGCTTATGCAACGCGGCAACTTTCATGCATCCTATCTCGAAGCCTGCAGCTTGAAGAAGCTTACCAGCTTACACATTGCCGTCGGGTCGTGCTCCCCAGCTGATCTGCAAGTCCCCCGCTCCCATGCCACTAGTCTGCGAGGCCTTCTCTCACGTATCATTCGGCACCGTGTCAATGGGAATGCAGATGCACTGCGTCCGCGCCGTTTGCTGATCTCACCTTTCATTCATGCTGCGATGGATGAGCTGTGTTTGCCAC
Organism: Mesostigma viride; assembly: GCA_009746045.1. Lineage (NCBI taxonomy): Eukaryota > Viridiplantae > Streptophyta > Mesostigmatophyceae > Mesostigmatales > Mesostigmataceae > Mesostigma > Mesostigma viride. The sequence continues at coordinate 1,667,347 of RPFO01000123.1, forward strand.
ACATTCTGCATTTGCCGCAAGTGCAGGCTGCGATGCCGCTCGTGGTGCGCAACACTTTCGGCACTCCCATTGCCGCCTGGCATTACTCTCCCACCTTGGGACAAATGGTTTTCAGCAACGGGAAGGTCAGCCGCGATACAACGCCCACCGAGCTGGCCACCATCTTGGCAGGGCCCTGCCCCTGCCAACAACAACGGTATTTCAAGTACCTTGATCCCACCTCACAGCACGTCATGACCGCTGACCTCAGCATCCTGCCGAGCCACACGCTTGTAGACCTTTTTGCCAAAGGCACCAAGTTTCGGCCGTGGGTCCAGCGCACGTGTGCCAAAGAGGTGAATGCACTGCTCTCCACATCACTGCGCAAATTCTGCAATGCCATGAGCACGGACCTACAGCTTGCTCCCCTTGCCATGGAACCGTGGTTTCGCGCCGTCATTCACGAATGCAATGCACGTCTCACCAGGCTTGATTACCGTCTCCAGCAGGTCCACCGCACCACCTGGCTCAACACCACAGATAAAGCACTTCTTGACCACTTCAAGCAGGACTTTATCATCACGTGTGTTGACAAGAGTGCCAACAACTTTGCTTTCATATGCAAGAAGCACTACCTTGCTACTTTGCAACACGAGTTGGCGTCCAGCCCTACCTATGTTCAGCGTGCACAGTCCACCGCCAGTATCACTGCTGCTCATCGGGCTTTTCTGCACAGCCAAAACATTTTTGCTCGGGCATTCCTTAAGCGGCAGCGACGCGCCACCACCACTACGTTCCCATATCTGTATCTCACTCTTAAGCTGCACAAAACTCCTGTTGCTTTGCGCACCATTGCTGCGTCGCATTCAGCCCCACTGATGCCTCTCTCGAAACTCATCTGCCATGCTTTGAATGCTCTTCTCCCCGAAGCCAATGCATTATGGGTGGAGGTGCTGTCGAATGCCGGGTATGAATGCGCTGGTAGTTGGATCGTCATAGACTCAGCCCAAGTACGCCTACGCCTTGCCGCCCTTAGCCGTTCTAAGACAGCAGCAGAGAAACGTATACCTATGCCCATAGCCACCTATGATTTCACCACTCTATATCCCCTAAATGGTCTTGCTGCCGATTTTCCGCCAAAAATCGAGTTCCAGCCGATGCATCGGCCCCTTCTCGGGGGACCAGATGCCGCGAAATCTATTGAGAATTAGGAAAAGTTTAGCTGAGAAGATCGAAAGTTTATAAAATTCTTCACAGCATGGTACTAGGGTTTGCATACTTTTGACAAAGTTATAGAGGTGTTCTGGCCGGTCAAAGTACAAGGGGTCAGGGTACTTTTTCACGTACAACGTGCATTCCGGAAAACGACGACCTGGCCATGGCGGCTTGCGCCCACGCATGGCATTTACGTTTGCGTTCGAATTTTCTGTCCAAACTTAGGATATTGATTTTAAACGTCCTAAAGATCATACAGGCCAATTTTTGGTTCGCGGGAATGCCATTTGATAGGTGTCGGCAGCGTTCTTGCTGGAAAAAACTGCGATCAGGCCGGACGATAGAAACGTTGACAGCAATACCTTTCCGGCGTATTTTAAAGGATATATCGGTTTCTTTTTACTTTTTATGATACATAGTAGTCGTAAACGTGCAAGGGTGGCCAGAAATCGCCGAATCCAGCGACCATGCTGCACAGCTTTGGTGTGCCGAAATGCGCCATTTTGCGGCCACCGCCTGGGCCAAGGTAACGCCATCCATGCCTGGTAAAGCTTAAGCATCGTTTTCCTATCGATGTTTGACATTTATATATACGTTCTAGCTTGTGTAGCACATTCTTTTTGCACTATTCATGCTCTTTCTTGACCCTGGCCTGGCCCCTTTCTAAAACACCATTCTTAGCTGCTTCCCTCAGTCAGTTGACCTGCCACAGGGTGATGGTGATAAGTTTTAGAGGCTGTATGGGTTTGAATACCTCCATATATGTTTGTTATACATTTCCCACACACATATTGCATGAGTGTGAGGCAGTTGGCTGGTCTCTGTGGCATCATCAAGCACGTAACTGGTGAGTAAAAGCTTCCCATTGACAGCATGTGCCACCAGGTGTGCTGGCCATCACCTGGAAAGCTATAGCAGCTTAGGCCTAGTTTATCCTTGCTAGGGCAGGCTGAAATAGGCTCAACACCACTAGTTTGTTGGTGGCTGCCTCCTAGAATGCATGCCTTGCGTAGGGTGTCCGTACCACGTTACCTACGTGCATGGACAAGGTAGCACCTGCACATAGGTGCCATGTAAGGGCAGTGTGATGATGCAGTTATGTTTCCCCATCATTGTGGAAGGGAAATGTATTGTTTGGCATGGTTGGTGGCCATATTAGGGGGTCGTATGCCCACCCCTACTCCCTTGGTTGCATTTTACCAACGGTACCCCTATGGGCTGTACTGGGTGTAACTGCTGGTATACCCACCCAAATGATGACCCCAATGGCTCAAACTGTTCAGCAACTAATTGTTTATCATCCCTGAAGTGGTAGGTGCCTAGGTCTTATAACATAATTCAAAATGCACATTCTACCAAAAATGAAAACGCGCGTCTTGACCCCCCTGACATTGACGGCAGTTAAACATGGCCTACCCTGCATATATGTGTCCTGGATTGAGACACGTTTTTTTCTCCATGCACAGCTGAAAAAACCTGCGCCGAGGTGCGGCACCGCGGCCTACGGTAGTGATTACTGTCTGCGACACGCCCGGGGCTGGCTGCATCTACCTGTCGGCCAATTGTGACCCGTGGGCTAGGCGAATTTGAATGCGGCTTTCCCGTTAGTTGTGGCTCCACCGCTCCAGTTTTCTAGGCTGACATGATGAACCGACGGGGGTTCCTGGATTGAGACACGTTTTTTTCTCCATGCACAGCTGAAAAAACCTGCGCCGAGGTGCGGCACCGCGGCCTACAGTAGTGATTACTGTCTGCGACACGCCCGGGGCTGGCTGCATCTACCTGTCGGCCAATTGTGACCCGTGGGCTAGGCGAATTTGAATGCGGCTTTCCCGTTAGTTGTGGCTCCACCGCTCCAGTTTTCTAGGCTGACATGATGAACCGACGGGGGTTCCTGGATTGAGACACGTTTTTTTCTCCATGCACAGCTGAAAAAACCTGCGCCGAGGTGCGGCACCGCGGCCTACGGTAGTGATTACTGTCTGCGACACGCCCGGGGCTGGCTGCATCTACCTGTCGGCCAATTGTGACCCGTGGGCTAGGCGAATTTGAATGCGGCTTTCCCGTTAGTTGTGGCTCCACCGCTCCAGTTTTCTAGGCTGACATGATGAACCGACGGGGGTTCCTGGATTGAGACACGTTTTTTTCTCCATGCACAGCTGAAAAAACCTGCGCCGAGGTGCGGCACCGCGGCCTACGGTAGTGATTACTGTCTGCGACACGCCCGGGGCTGGCTGCATCTACCTGTCGGCCAATTGTGACCCGTGGGCTAGGCGAATTTGAATGCGGCTTTCCCGTTAGTTGTGGCTCCACCGCTCCAGTTTTCTAGGCTGACATGATGAACCGACGGGGGTTCCTGGATTGAGACACGTTTTTTTCTCCATGCACAGCTGAAAAAACCTGCGCCGAGGTGCGGCACCGCGGCCTACGGTAGTGATTACTGTCTGCGACACGCCCGGGGCTGGCTGCATCTACCTGTCGGCCAATTGTGACCCGTGGGCTAGGCGAATTTGAATGCGGCTTTCCCGTTAGTTGTGGCTCCACCGCTCCAGTTTTCTAGGCTGACATGATGAACCGACGGGGGTTCCTGGATTGAGACACGTTTTTTTCTCCATGCACAGCTGAAAAAACCTGCGCCGAGGTGCGGCACCGCGGCCTACGGTAGTGATTACTGTCTGCGACACGCCCGGGGCTGGCTGCATCTACCTGTCGGCCAATTGTGACCCGTGGGCTAGGCGAATTTGAATGCGGCTTTCCCGTTAGTTGTGGCTCCACCGCTCCAGTTTTCTAGGCTGACATGATGAACCGACGGGGGTTCCTGGATTGAGACACGTTTTTTTCTCCATGCACAGCTGAAAAAACCTGCGCCGAGGTGCGGCACCGCGGCCTACGGTAGTGATTACTGTCTGCGACACGCCCGGGGCTGGCTGCATCTACCTGTCGGCCAATTGTGACCCGTGGGCTAGGCGAATTTGAATGCGGCTTTCCCGTTAGTTGTGGCTCCACCGCTCCAGTTTTCTAGGCTGACATGATGAACCGACGGGGGTTCCTGGATTGAGACACGTTTTTTTCTCCATGCACAGCTGAAAAAACCTGCGCCGAGGTGCGGCACCGCGGCCGCCCCGCGTTGGGGGGCTGCCGCCCCCCAAACCCCCCGCTTGGGGGCACGCCCCCCAAACCCCCCGCGTCCGCATCTCGCTCTCCCCCCGCGCTTCCGGTTCCGTTGTTTTACGCACCTCCCCCATGCCTCCTTCACGACGCCGCACCTCCCGGGCGCGGGATGCGCTGCCTAGTGGCGCCCCTGCGCCGCGTCGGTCCTTACGCATCGCGGCGCACCTGCAGGAGATGGGCGACCTGGACGACGGCGGTCGTGGCGCCCCTGTGCCACTCTCGCTTGTGTGCGAGGTCTGCCACAGTGGTGAGGATGCCCCCCGTCTCCTTGTGTGTGATTCGTGCCAATGCGGCTGGCACACGCGCTGCTTGGTCCCGCCCCTCTTCCGGCTGCCTCCCCCGGGTCCTTGGGCGTGCCCTCATTGCGTGGCCCCGCCTCGGCCGTCCCTAGGCTCCCGACGCGCGGCCGTGTCGACCCCGGGATCCCATTCGGCCCGCGCCCCTCCCGCAGCCCCTCGCTGGACCCTCTCCTGGGCCTTGCGGACCTCGTGGAGGGTTCCACACCGTGCTCCCGCTCTCCCCGCGCCGTCACGTCCGGCCCCTCCGCGGGGTCCCCTGGCCCTGCCCCGCCTAGCTCTGGGGATCCACCTCCGGCCAGCACGGCGGTGGCCACTGACCTGCGTCCTCCTGTGCTTGAGGGGTCCCTGGCGGCTCTCCTCCCTGAGGCTGTGGGACACCCTGCGGCGACTCCTGTGGTGGGCCCCTGGTCGGCCGCGCTTGGGTCCCACGACTTCTCCGTTTGGCCCCCCACCAACATTGCGGGCGTCAGCGCGCTCCGGCACGCCACGTTCTCTTGGCTGTATTGCCCCTTGCTGTTGGACGCTGTCGGCTTGCACGCGGCGTTTCCTACGCTCCCACGGCCCCCTGAATTTAGTGCCCTTGTGGTTCGTGTCCGGCACATGCTGCAGGCAGCCTCCCCCCCTGTCCTTGCCTCCACGCTTTGGGGGTTTGTCCTCGAGGACTACCATGCCGGCGGCCGCCTGCCTTGGCACCTGCCCGCGGTGCGCCAAGAATGGCTCCTGAATCTGGACGCTCAAGTGGCGCAGGCGGTGGTGCTCTTTGCTACAGGGCTTGCCGTGCAGGCCCAGCAGGCCGCCCGTGCGACATATCTCGCTGGGGGGGCCACCGACCACGCCTTGCTCGATCGCCCTCAGCTGCACACGTTTCTTGCCTCTGCCGGGCCCGGCTCGGCCGGCCTTGTTGCGCAGGCCCACGGGCGCTTGACTACGGCGGTCACCCCAGCGCAAGCCGCCCGCCTGCGCGTTGACTTCGGGGCTCCTGTCACCGTGCACGCCGGCGACCTGGTTCTGTACGATGCGGGGGGGGGGCGTGTTCTTGAGCTGAGCGCGGGTGCGGCCGTGCCCGCCATCTTGCACGATGTGCTCGAGCTTGCGGGCATCCCCCATGTCTGGCACCCTGCTGGTCCGCGCCGCCGTCTTCTCTCCGCCGATGAGATCGCCCGACTGCCGAGCTGGGAGCTGGGGTGGGACGCGGCGCCCGCCCACTACGGGCCGGCCCACTTGGTGGATGTCACTGCCAGCGGCCCCTCCTGCCCCATCTGCTTGGACCTGCCTCGCCCTGGTGACGGTCTGCCGCCTCCCTGCTTGCGGCCACGTCTCTCCATCAAGCTTGCATCGCCACGAGCTTGCACGCGACCTCCGCCACCTGCCCCCTTTGCCGGGCCGCGGTCCTTTCCCCCTTGCCT
>RPFO01000123.1:1688541-1819588 GCA_009746045.1 Mesostigma viride
CCCTCCCTCCCTCCTCCCTCCCGAGTCCTCCTCCCTCTCCCCCGCGCCTCCCCCACCCTCCCTCCCTCCCCTCCCTCCCTCCCTCCCTCCCTCCTCCCCCTCTCTCCTCCCTCCCTCCCTCCCTCGCCTCCCTCCCCCTCCCTCCCTCCCTCCCTCCCTCGCTCCCTCCCTCCCTCCTCCCTCCCTCTCCTCCCTCCTCCCTCCCTCCCTCCCTCCCTCCCTCCCCCCTCTCCTCCCTCCTCCCTCCCTCCCTCCCTCCCTCCTCCCTCCCCCTCCCTCCCCCCTCCTCCCCTCCCTCCCTCCCTCCCTCCCTCCCTCCCTCCTCCCTCCCTCCCTCCTCCCTCCCTCCCTCCCTCCCTCCCTCGCCTCCCTCCCTCGCTCCCTCCCTGCCCTCACCTTGGCACCTGATCCCGCCGCGTCCACGTACAGCCAGTCCTGCCCCGCGGCTGACAAGCCAGGGTATGCGTTGTAGGACAGTTGGCAATAGGCCCCACCGCCGCCCACGCAGCGGTACCAGCCGTGGCCATTGGCCGCACCCACGCGTACAAACTGGCGCCCGTTCCTGCAGGTTGTGGCGTTGCTTGTGGCATGCATTACTATGAAAAATGGCAAGCGGGTCTTGTATGGCAAGGCATGCATGAACGGGGGAGCCTGAAGAAATGCAGGGCTCCCAAGCCAAGGCATACCGAACCCAGGGTTTGTACGAAATGCATTGCGTACCACTTGCCCCGATAGAGGAGAGTTGGTGATCGCAGCCATCGGGAGCAAAAGATACCTGGATCAGTGGTTGGATGCGTTAGGTCCGTAAGACCTTGCAATGGTTATAATTGCTGCACCAGTAATGATAGCAACACTGGTGTCTAGAACTTGGCCAGCAAGACTTAACGATATAATAGTTGTTGTGTGCAATATTATTGGCAGCCAGTAATATAAATAGTAGGAGGGGAGGGGGGGGGGGGGAGGGGAGGGGAGGGGAGGGGGAGGGGGGGGAGGGGGAGGGGAGGGGGAGGGGAGGGGAGGGGAGGGGAGGGGGAGGGGGAGGGGGAGGGGAGGGGGAGGGGAGGGGGAGGGGGGAGGGGGAGGGAGGGGAGGGAGGGGAGGGGAGGGGGAGGGGGAGGGAGGGGGAGGGGGAGGGGAGGGGAGGGGGAGGGGGAGGGGGAGGGGAGGGGAGGGGGGGAGGGAGGGGGAGGGAGGGGGGGGAGGGGAGGGAGGGGAGGGAGGGGGAGGGGGAGGGGAGGGGAGGGGGAGGGGAGGGGAGGGGAGGGGGGGGAGGGGGAGGGGGGGGAGGGGAGGGGAGGGGAGGGGAGGGGGAGGGGGAGGGGAGGGGGAGGGAGGGGAGGGGAGGGGGAGGGGAGGGGGGAGAGGGGGAGGGGGAGGGAGGGGGAGGGGAGGGAGGGAGGAGGGGGAGGGGGAGGGGAGGGGAGGGGGAGGGGAGGGAGGGGAGGGGGAGGGGAGGGGGAGGGGGGGAGGGAGGGGAGGGGAGGGGAGGAGGGGGAGGGGGAGGGGAGGGAGGGGGAGGGGGAGGGAGGGGAGGGGAGGGGAGGGGGAGGGGAGGGGGAGGGGAGCGGTGGCGGCCGCGGGCGCGGGCGCGGGCGCGGGCGCGAGCGCGGTCGCGGTGGCAGCGGCGGGCGCGTGGCGGCGGCGGTCGCGGTCGCGGGGCGGGGGCGGGCGGCGTGGGGGCGGGGGCGGGGCGGGGCGGCGTGGGGCGCGGGGGCGGGGGCGGGCGGGGCGGGGGCGGGGCGGGGCGGGGGCGGGGCGGGGGCGGGGCGGGGGCGGGGCGGGGGCGGGGCGGGGGCGGGGCGGGGCGGGGCGGGGGCGGGGGCGGGGGCGGGCGGGGGCGGGGCGGGGGCGGGGGGCGGGGGCGGGGGGCGGGGCGGGGCGGGGCGGGGGGGCGGGGGCGGGGCGGGGGCGGGGGCGGGGGCGGGGGCGGGGGGGGGGGGGGCGGGGCGGGGGCGGGGGCGGGGCGGGGGCGGGGGCGGGGGCGGGGCGGGCCGCGCGGGGGCGGGGGCGGGGGCCGCGGCGGGGGCGGGGGCGGGGGCGGCGGCGGCATTGTGATGTGCAGCCAAGCAGGTGCATGTCCAGACACCCCTTTTCTGGTCAGGCCAAAGGACACGGTGCGTGCTTATCAAAACATGCTTTGCATAACATCTAGATTAAACCTGGCAGGAACTATACGTGGAGAGCAAACAACATCAAGTACTTGGTAACAGGATGCATGCTCAGGATGTTCGCTCATGCTTAGGCCCACCGTAGGCTACCACAAGCGGAGCAGCACCAAGCACACAAAGCAGCAACAAGCCCACAGAGCAGCACCAAGCACACAGAGCAGCACCAAGCAAGAGAAGCAGAACCAAGCATGCCAGGCGGATCGAAGCCTACCAGAAGCGGATGGGCGCGCCGTAGTAGCGGTAGCCGACAGACTGCAGCCCCTGCACCATTGGTGTGGGACCGCTGGCCCCCGCGATGAAGCGGCATCCGTAGGGGTGCCTCAGCTGCAAGCGGAACTGGGCCTGCGTGGTCGGGCAGGGGATGAAGGTGCCTGGATGATGGACGAGGGATGGACGAGGGATGGACGGATACCCAAGGAAGGGATGTCGGCACGCGCACGCGGTGGGTGAAAGGGTGCAAGCAGGTGGTGGGCGAAGAGGCGGAAGCAGGTGGTGGGCGAAGAGGCGGAAGGAGGCGGTGGGTGAGGCTAGTGAGATGCGATGCGGGAAATGGCAAGTGATTTGCTTCTTTCTTGAGACCTGCGCGCTTGTTTGCGAAGAGGTGATAACGGGTTAAGGGCCAAAGTTCAAGCTTGTGCCAACGTCGGATGCCCATGTTTATTGAACGCATCGCATGCATCCTTGCCAGTCAGATACCACCCATGCATCCTGCGCCACCATGTTCTGATGTGGAACACACGTTGCCGCACAAGTCAAATGCACAGGAGCACTGAAGACGCTCACCGCCGTGGGGGCAATCACCATGTTTAGTAGACTGTTTGGCGGGTGGCAATCACCATGTGTGGCTGACTGCTTGGTGGGTGGCAATCACCATGTGTGGCTAACTGCTTGGTGGGTGGCAATCCCGTGTGTGGTAGACTGTTTGGCGGGTGGCAATCGCCATGTTTGGCTGACTGCTTGGTGGGTGGCAATCACCCGTGTGTGGTAGACTGTTTGGCAGGTGGCAATCACCATGTTTGGCTGACTGTTTGGTGGGTGGCAATCACCCGTATGTGGTAGACTGCTTGGTCGGTGGCAATCACCCGTGTGTGGTAGACTGTTTGGCGGGTGGCAATCACCATGTTTGGCTGACTGTTTGGTGGGTGGCAATCACCCGTATGTGGTAGACTGCTTGGTCGGTGGCAATCACCCGTGTGTGGCTGACTGTTTGGTTGGTGGCAATCACCATGTTTGGTTGGCTGTTTGGTTGGTGGCAATCACCCGTATGTGGTAGACTGCTTGGTCGGTGGCAATCACCCGTGTGTGGCTGACTGTTTGGTTGGTGGCAATCACCATGTTTGGTTGGCTGTTTGGTTGGTGGCAATCACCCGTGTGTGGCTGACTGCTTGGTGGGTGGCAATCACCCGTGTGTGGCTGACTGTTTGGTTGGTGGCAATCACCATGTGTGGCTGACTGTTTGGTTGGTGGCAATCACCCGTATGTGGTAGACTGCTTGGTGGGTGGCAATAACCATGTGTGGTAGACTGTTTGGTGGGTGGCAATCACCATGTTTGGTAGCCTGTTTGGTGGGTGGCAATCACCATATTTGGTTGACTGTTTGGTGGGTGGCAATCACCATGTTTGGTAGCCTGTTTGGTGGGTGGCAATCACCATGTTTGGCTGACTGGTTGGTGGGTGGCAATCACCATGTGTGGTTGACTGGTTCGTGGGTGGCACAGGCAACGGGTAAGTAAGCAATGGATGGGCAGCACCTACCGCCCCTGGGCTGGCACACGTTCCTTGCCTCGCTGCAGGTCTGCGTGACCCGGTCACACGGTGGCCTTCCCTGCATGCAGTAGCTGTCGACACATGTCTCCTGCCCGTTGCAGAACAAGTAGTCGTCGCATTCCCAGTCGTACCGGCACTCTGCGCACGTGAGGGGTGCACCGGGGCAGTTGTTGAAGTCTCGGTATAATCCACACGCATACGGTAGGCAGTCGGTCGCCTCTCGTTATTCTGTTTAGGCGTTTATAAAGCGGGTCTACTGAGAGCAGCCCTCCACAACAAGCATACGTGACATCCGTTGCATTCCTCAGGACTCGTTTTTCCTGCTGGCCTGCCTGCTATGTGCCGTCATCCATCCCCCCAGCATTATGCCCACGGGTTTTTGCGATTATGCTCGCGTAGGCAACAGACAGCCGCAGGAATGCCATCAGCTTTAACACAGTGCCACAAGGACTCGACAAAAATAGGTGTGTGTATATAGAGGCATAGTTGCCGTAGTTTCCCATTCTGTTCGCGCTCTCCTTATGCAGGCTTAAACCAAATGGCCCTGTGTACGCCAACAATAACACAACTAACCGTTTATACTGGTATAATATGAGGGATGGCGTACATGCCCCTCTGGTATCCCTTTGCGGTGACCTACCCCCATACAGCTCGCAGCTGCCAAACTCCTCCACGCAGATCTCGCCCGGACCGCACGGCGGCGAGCCCGCGACGCATCGCCCGAGTACGCATGCCTCCTCGCCGTTACAGAACACAGCGTCCCTGCAGTCGTAGTCGTAGATGCAGGCATCTCCTGGGGGGGGGCAAGGAGAAGTGTGTGTGTGGGGTGGCGGCGAGGGTGGTGTGTGTGCGTGTGTGTGTGCGCGCATGCACGTGTGGTGGTGGTGGTGGTGGTGGTGGCGGGGGGCAAGAGGGGGGAGGGGGGAAGGGGGGGAAGGCGGGGGAAGGGGGGGGAAGGGGAGGGGAAGGGGGGGGAAGGGGGGGAAGGGGGGGGAAGGGGGGGGAAGGGGGGGGAAGTGGGGGAAGGGGGGGGAAGGGGGGGAAGGGGGGGGGGGGGAAGGGGGGGGAAGGGGGGGAAGGGGGGGAAGGGGGGGAAGGGGGGGGAAGGGGGGGGAAGGGGGGGAAGGGGGGGAAGGGGGGGGGAAGGGGGGGGAAGGGGGGGGAAAGGGGGGAAAGGGGGGGGAAAGGGGGGGGAAAGGGTGTGTGTGTGAAGGGGGGGGGGGGGGGGGTGAAGGGGGGGAAAGGGGGGCCGAAGGGGGGTGAAGGGGGGGCGAATGGGGGGAAAGGGGGGGGGAGGCGGGGGGAAAGGGGGGGGAAGGGGGGAGAGGGGGGTGAATTAAAATCAAGTTTAATTGCGGACTCAGATGTGTCCATGTCGATGTGAAGACTCTGCGACCCTCAAACATCCACTGGGGGATCATTCTGCGCACAACCTTCGTAGCATGGGAGATGCTTGTTTCCCCCACATGGTGCCCCTACTCGCATGGGCGCTCCTACTCGCATGGGCGCTCCTACTCGCATGGGCGCTCCTACTCACATGGGCGCTCCTACTCGCATGGGCGCTCGAAGATACCCACGTCCTCATCAACTTGGCTGGCATGTGCCGTGTTTACTCATGCGGTCTACTCTCCGTGCTGGCATGATAACACATCGCGTCAGGTCCCTACCAGCAGCAAATGACGGAGATGCGCTTCTGTGGTATGCTGTGAAACGTTTTCACGACCAGAAGATCCAAATACTCCCTCCCCGTGTGACGTCGGGCAGCATGCATGTGATAGCCCACATGGATGATTGGGTAAACACTTGTGAGCACATGCTGATGGGGAAGGGGGTGGGGGAAAGGCATGCCGCACAACTACACAGAGGCCATTGAGTGATTCTTTGTAGTAGCATAGAAACAAAGCAATCACGGCCAATCCAGCCGTGCCAGATGCCAGCAGCCGTTAGCAAGCAAAGTGGACCTGCTGCCATCGGCTATGCTATCATGTGGAAGAAAACCACGACGCTTGGGACAGCCGTCGAAGTTAATTTTGGAACGGAGGAATCCGACCCCTCTAGCTCTCTCTAGACCCACGGTCACCCCCGCGGCGCCTATTTGTAGCCGTGGGATTGCACAGATGCGTACCGACGGCGGCGGGCCGCATGGCATCGCCCTTGCCATCCTGCGAGGGGCCAGCGCTGTCCTTGGAACCCTTGTTGGCAGCGACCGCCGTGGCTGGCGCTGCGTCTTCGTCCCGTCGCTGCTTAGGCAAAGGGACGTCAGCGAAACACACGAATAGGCCGCATACGTTCCACGGTGTGACACGAGGCCATCTCTTGAAAAAACGGGAGATGCGCACGACCGACAAACATAGGTCTCGGGCGTGAGGCTAGCGGGGCGCAAGGTCACAAATGCGGGATGTCAGCACTCAGCAGAGACTGGTAACGGCTCGGCGGCGTTGGCATGGGATAACGCGGCTCCACTGTTACTTACCTCCGCGGATGCGGCGTCACGAGCAAATGCCGCGACTACAACCAGCACGAACAACCAAGCGTACTTCATTCAAATGCGATTTGTCTATGAGAATTTTTTGTTGCTTGCAGGATCAGTGCGACACGGCGTGGCCGTTGGAGCCAGGAATCGCCACGATTGAGAGCCAAGCGCCAGTGAGTGACCGATCAATCTCGTCAGAAACGCAAGACAGTATTATAACGACAGGAGGCTCAGTTAGAAAGCGTATGTGCGTACGCACGCTTGGAAACGCGAGAATTCTTCCGGCATTGCCGGGCCCCTATCCTTTATCCAAGGAAATTTTCTGACCTAAGCAACCGCATGAAGGCCGCCACGCAAGAATGCCTCGGAGGCCTCAGGAAGCGAAATATCGGCCAAGGAGCACGTTGCGTCTGGATACCATCCATAACTGTCCCTGGAAAAGAAGCAGTAATTCTGCTAACTACCGCACGACATTGTCCTGTAGGGGCCGTACGAATGTGCAATAAGCGCAGGCCACCAGCAGGTAAGATGGCAAACATTTGCGAAGTGTCAGGCTTGCGTGCCAAAGCTTGTGACTGTCTGGCAACAAATCGAAGCTCCAGAGAACTACTGATGAAGGACATGACTGGATTTCGCAGTTTCGGCTGGAGTAAGTACGACGGACACCCTGTCAACGCTCGCGTGCAAAACTGCGAAGTGCCCGAGACCCCGAGTTGCGCATGCAGCAAGCACGCAGACAAATCCTGTGGTGCAGTGATGGTGCAGTGATTGTGCAGTGATGGTGGTTTACTATGTATGTACTGTCTCACGTGCCCACGTGAGGCCGTACAGTGCGGATAAACACGTGGCGCCAAATACATTTGCGGGTTGAATGGACACGTGGCATATTTGTATGTCTGAGTCGGCTCACACGCACTACCGGCCACACAGGTGCGGGCACCAGCACTGGCACTACCGGTACCTAATTGCACTCTTTCACATCGACGTCTTCCTACGTTCGACCTTCCTACGTTCGACGTCCAGCTATCACAATTTTCTGCATCATACAACACAGGCTAGCAAGGCGGGGCTTGATGTTTACCATTAGCGTAGGAAATGGTTGATGGAATCCCAGTACTTTCTACCCAGTACTTTCTACCCAGTACTATCATCTACTGCCGGCAATGTCGTAGCGTAGGATGCTGCCCTTGAAACCTGGCAAATCCAGACCCAGGCTTGATGGTACGTCGCAGCAGCGACTGTCCTGTGTCGCTCAGGATCCTTCCGGGCAGTGCAGGATGCTTTGTAGTTTCTACCGGGCATGTGCACAGATTCTACCGGGCATGTGCACAGCCTCGTATGCAGGTTACACGTTACAAATTGGAGAATTACAAGAAACAGGATCGTGGGGCGCCGATGGGCAGGAAGAGGATGGTTAAATTTCCGGGCAAGGCACAACGTGCCGACCAAGTTCCATCCCGAGGTTTCAGATCGCATCTCTCCGAGCCATTTGACTTGTGACCCCCCCGCCGCCTGCTTTTGACAACGTACAAGTTTCAACTCTCTCTGGGCCAAGGTATGCGAGGGCGCTCCGTGCGCTGGAGATTCATTTCGGCTGTTTACTCTTTGTGAATACCTAGAGTTGTTCAGAATGAACCGGCACGACATTGTGTGCTGTTTCGAAATGCGTTATTTACGCGCTCTACAGTAAGTCTATGCGATGTCGGCACCTGGTAATGTACTGAAAGCAACTTTTGACTCCACCCTGCGTTGTTTCACCCTTGGTCACCCTGGCCCCGCAGCCCATCGGTCGAATGAAGTCCGTCCGCCTTCTTGTCCTGTTCGCAAGTGCAGCGCTTGCACTTTGCGCAGCTGTGGAGGTGGTAAGAATGTGGATGTTGTCTCATCCTCCGGCCCCTCATGGGTGGCTTATCGAGCGGATCATGTGCAATCTGCCTGATTGCAAGACGGTGGGAGTACAGTGCATTATCCTGTAACTGAAATTTTTGTTTTCTCCCTGGCTGAGCCTTCTTTTTTGCTTCCGAATTGCAGGGTGCCACAGATGCGCAGCAGCCTACCGCAGTTGGTGAGTTTTTCCTTTTTTGAACCGATGTTATACTGTCATATTCTTCAAAAAATAAATACCGTGCTAAGTCTAGTGCTTCGCTGCTTTCCCCCCCCCACACACTTATGCCGGGAAGTCGTTGCGCCACGCTGGTGACACGCCTTGCTCTCTTTCCCCCCTAAGCTGCTGCCGTGGTGCGCAACCCTTTGAAACATGACCGCACAAGCCGTCTACAGTCGCGCCTTGTCTTCGTGAATGCGTATGGAGGGTGGCCGCATGAAGGTGGCAACTGGTAGCAGGTTTGGGGTCGTGGCAGCCTGGGGGTGGTGAGCCCCAGGGTGTGGCCTCTGTCCCCTCCAGTGCAGGGACAGCTGCGTACCACCCGCTATGTGTGAGCCCTGCCCACCTTGCTGCTGCTGTAGTGACTAAACACTTGCACGCGGCCTGTATGACTCCACGCAGCATGCATGTGCCACCAAGCAGTTCTAGCGGGTGCCCCTACCGGGGGACAACGGTGCCCCAGCCGCCCACTGTCCACCCACTGACTTATATTACCTACTAAGTGCGGCGACCGGAGCTAAGAACCCTGGATCGGGTCGTGTGCTGGTGTTGCTGCCTCGAGCATTCGTTCATCTTACGACTATATACTGCTGTGCACATACTAGCGCCATGTCTATCGTGGACGCGCCAGCTGTGCAGCCTATGGTCATCCTGATTCCCTGATTACGTGCCCCGTCTCCTGTCCACGCCCCCTGTCCCATGTCCCAGGAGACCCCTGCACGACCAACGCCAATTGCACGGACAACCTCGTTTGCAACGGCGCGACCTGCGTGGGTGAGTGAGCAGAGCGTTGCAGATAGGAGGCACCTGGGTGGAAGGAACGAAGGGCAGAGGGGGGGGGGGGGCCATCGGCAGGGCACCATGGGGCGCGATTTTCGTTATTGTAAGTTGTGATAATACTGGTGGGGCATGGCCTTCTAAGACGAGTGATCAAGGTTGGGCGGGTAGGGTTGGGCGGGTAGGGCTGGGCGGGTAGGGTTGGGCCAGTAGGTGGGCTGGTTGGGTAGGGCGGGTAGGGCTGGGAACTAGGTCTACGTTGGGGTCTATGTTGGGGTCTATGTTGGGGTCTATGTTGGGGTCGGTCTATGTTGGGGCCTATGTCGGGGCCTATGTCGGGGTCTATGTCAGGGTCTATGTCGGGGTCTATGTTGGGGTCTATGTCGGGGTCTATGTCGGGGTCTATGTTGGGGTTGCAGGGCGATGGCAAGGGAGGGTAAGGGAGGGAGCTCGAAGCAAAGTATGTACACAAAATGTGAGTGCTGCTGCAGGACCACCGCTGGATAAGGGGGTCCTGCCGCCGGCCTTTGTTTTGAGCGCATGAGAGATATGTCCCTGTGAAGAAAGCTTAGAGAACCCTCCCCTATGTCCCTGTGAAGAAGGCTTGGAGAATCCTCCCCTCGGCATTTCTTTCTTGAAAATGTTTGGGTTTTGTGCTAATAGAATGGGAGACGAATGTTACCACAAACGGTGCAGAATGCTTGCGGAACAGCGACTGCAGCGACGACGTCTTCTGCAACGGCATCGAGCAATGCGTGAACAACGTGTGCATGGGCGGCAAGGCGCCGTGCACCGCGCGCCAGCTGTGTGACGAATCTGCCAACGTGTGCAGGAACACGCGCGGTGAGCGGGGAAGGGGGAGCCCGGTCGTTGTGCTGGGGTAAATGCGGCACCCTTTAGGCAAGCCTTTTGGTTTTGCCACACCGTATACTGCTCTTTAAAGTGGAAGGGTGCATTGACGTTCATTTCTGCGTGACACTGCGTCCCAGGATGTCATGGTGTCATGGCCGTTGTAGGAAGTATCAGAATCCAGCTCGCCGTCACCTCCACCCGCCTGGACTTCCCAATGCAGGTTCACCTACTAGGTTTCAGCAATATTTTTCTGGTGGGCTCCCATTCTCTCTCTCCTGGCTTTATGCTTGGATGTACTTTTGAGCATGAGGCCAGGACTTGCAATGTATCTTACCATGTGTTATTCTTACGGCACCTGGCTAACCACTTCCTTCCCGCCCTTGTCTCCTTTAAAAGGCTCATCTATCTATCGCTGATCTATTTAAGTACGTCTTCCCCACATTCACACCCTCAAAAGATATCTTCCCCTCTCTTCTTCTGCACCAGTGCACCCCATCTGCTCTTTTCCTTGTGCCTGTCTCTCTCGCTCTCATTAGATTATTACAATATTAAATAAAATAAAACAATTAAAACTTTATGATACTTTATTGACATTTAATTTAAACGATCTCTCTCTCTCTCTCGCGCGCGCGCACCAGTGCCCCCGTGCCCCCGCTCTCTCCCCGTCCCTTTCTCTCCCCCTCCCTCCCTCTCTCCCTCTCTCTACCTGCCCTTTGTCCGCTGCGCCCATGTGGAGCCATCTGTCTGGTACCCACACCCGCATGGCCGGTGCGTGGGATGCTGTGTTCCCACGGCCTTCGTGGGTGCTGACCCGCGGAGCGTGGTGGTTTGCTCGCCCCAAGTACTAGCCTTGTGCACAGACCGAAGGACTAGCCTGAGCACACCATACTGGCGTGCCCACATATTCCTGTCTGCCGCCCCTTGCTGGTGGGTGCCCGCATATTCCTGTCTGCCGCCCCTTGCTGGTGGGTGCCCGCATATTCCTGTCTGCCGCCCCTTGCTGGTGGGTGCCCGCATATTCCTGTCTGCCGCCCCTGGCTGGTGGGTGCCCACATATTCCTGTCTGCCGCCCCTTGCTGGTGGGTGCCCACATATTCCTGTCTGCCGCCCCTTGCTGGTGGGTGCCCACATATTCCTGTCTGCCGCCCCTTGCTGGTGGGTGCCCACATATTCCTGTCTGCCGCCCCTTGCTGGTGGGTGCCCACATATTCCTGTCTGCCGCCCCTTGCTGGTGGGTGCCCGCATATTCCTGTCTGCCGCCCCTTGCTGGTGGGTGCCCACATATTCCTGTCTGCCGCCCCTTGCTGGTGGGTGCCCACATATTCCTGTCTGCCGCCCCTTGCTGGTGGGAACTGCCCTCCTGCATGTGCAGGCGCGCTGGTGCTCTGCCCCCGCAACCAGAAAGAGTTCCTGGCCCAGCTCAACCACCCCTACGGATGCCGCTTCATCGCCGGGGGTGGAAGCACCTTCACGCCGGTCGAGCCCGGGCTGGATGGTGATGGAGTCAACTCGTACGGCGCGCCCATCCGCTGGTGGTGCGTTCACGAGTGTCATCCGCATAACCTGCCACATGCTGTGTTGCTCTGTTTTGTATTGCTATGTGTCATCGTATACCCTGGGGACTTGGCCGTGGTACAAGGGGTATGTGGGGAAAGGCACTACTATACGACTATAGGCAAAGCGTCAAGCGCCTGCAAAGCGTGCAAACTTGCATGCATGCATGGATCCATGTGCCAAAGTGATCATCGGGGGCCAAGCCGTGGCTTGCAGGCAGCACTCACTTGAATATACCAACCCACCTGTGAAGGAGAGTTGCAACCGCAAGTGGGCCCGCGTTCCCGTCACCCTGGGTGCATTCCGCAACCGCAGCTGTAAGAAGCATCCGACGAGTCCGGCTCAATTGTCATGGGCATGAGGCAGGGGAAGGCCCCTAGGCATATGCCAGCTTATGCCACAAGCTGACCAGAAACCAATGGCGGACATACGTTCCACAACGGCTTCCTGCATCGTGGGTTGGCGCGCCTGGCCTTGTCCATGCGCCCGCAGGACTGGCAAGCGTCTGGTCCGTGTCGGCGCAGCCAACGGCAACGGCTGGTACCGCTGCGTGGGGGGAGCGCGGCCCAACTGCCGGCTCTCCTACCAGTACTACCAGGGCCTGGGCGAGTCGGGCCGCAACTTTGTGAGGGTGCGCCCCATGGGTGCAGGTGGCGCAGCAGAGCCTGCCACCACCCCCGAGGGTGCCAAGGTAGGCGACATCCCAAGGGCAGAGCTGTTGCAGGCAGTTGCAATGGGCAGGACACCTTGAGGTTGCAGAGGTGTTGTAGGCAGTGAATGCGATGCTACATGGTGGGTAACGGGGCCACCCGGCATTTGTTAGTGGATGTTAACAGAGCCCTGGGAAACAAGGGGTAAATGCATGTGGTAGCGAAATCCCAGCCTGAGCTAGTAAGCAGTTTGCTGGTGGTGTGAATGTGGTTAGCAGCGGTCAGTTGTGGCACCTCCCTACCACCTTGCTGTGGGCAATTTTCGGATCCATTTTTTCTTTGTTGTTCGGCGTAGGGTCGCGCGTGGCCAAAGGAGGAGTTGGACAGATGGAGCGTAGTTCACATGCTGTCTGCAGATAGTATGTGCATATGATTTCGTGTGCGCCAGTAGTGCCACCAGCTAGCCACGCACTCACGTCGAACTTGCTAATAGTAGTATGTACACTATCATTCCTGGCTGCAGAAGATGCCTACTGTGGGCTGCAGCCCGCTAGCAGCATATTGAACAGTAGCCAGCAGCAACCGATGGGAAACTGACGTCGCATACTCATCAGTCTGTCCTGTCACAGTCCACTTGTGACCTGTCTGTTGGGAAGCAGCTGTGGCTGTTGGTTCCGCTTGGGGCTGCTTTTAGAAATGACATAGAAGCGGCACTGTGTTTGCGCATCATCGGAGGCGTGGGAGACTGTGTTTGTGTATCCTGTGTTTGTGTGTCATGTACACTGTTTGTGGATCATGAGTTTGTGTATCCTGTGTTTGTGTGTCATGTACACTGATTGTGTATCACGAGTTTGTGTATCAGTATGCGATGTTGGTGTGCCGTGTGTTTGTGTGTCAGTACAATGTCTGTGTTGACATGTGTTTGTGTTTCAGTATACGAGGTTTGTGTTTGTGTATCAGTACAGTGTTTGTGGGTCATCTGTATATACAATGTTTGTGTTGTGTGGGAGGCATGGGAGATGCGTGACTAGGCAGGCAGGCAGGCAGCAGCCTGCATTTTATCCAAGCCCTCAGATGGCTTCCATCCGTGCATCAGGACCTGATAAGAGCCCTATGGCCAGTTTCCCATTACCGCTGCTGGCTACCCTTCTCCCCCTACACGGCATGGATAGGCAAGTTGCAGCGAACATTCGGTTGTTGCAGCATCTTGCGGGCGACCAGCAGCCATGCTGGACAGCTCCCGCGTTCGATCATGCCTTCATGCCTCTTGCATGGTTATTAGGGTAGCCAGCTGCATGCTCACTCTTGGTAGAGTTGAACAGCTTTGCCTAAAAATCCCCGAGGCATGTTACTCTATACCCAGCTACATTCTGTGTTCCCTGCAGCCCAACTCGCCTTTGAATTCTTGCCCAAAGCACTAGCTGTATTTTTAAACCATGCAGCTGTAATGGTTCCTCCTCCAATCAGCTAGTCCCCGTTCTCACTCCCCTGCGCAACCCTTCTTACCCACCCCCTTCCCTCTTCACGTCTTCTATCACCCCAGCCAATAAGTATTAGATATCCCATGCTTCTTATGCCTATTGTTATGTTGCACACGCTACACATAGGGTGCCCGTTGGCTGTAGCATTTCTGACATACCTAACTAATAAATTAACTAATAAGCACATGATTGCGTTGCGTGGGTGTAAATACATAGTAAAGGAACCTTCCTAACTAATAAATTAACTAATAAGCACGTGATCGCGTTGCGTGGGTGTAAATACATAGTAAAGGAACCTTCCTAACTAATAAATTAACTAATAAGCACGTGATTGCGTTGCGTGGGTGTAAATACATAGTAAAGGAACCTTCCTAACTAATAAATTAACTAATAAGCACGTGATTGCGTTGCGTGGGTGTAAATACATAGTAAAGGAACCTTCAACCCTTCTACACAGCAAGTCGAGGGAGGGCGCCCTAGCTTCTAGTCACTGCCACAAGTGGGCAGGCCGCAGACATACCTAATGGCCTGCTACAATGCTGTATTGAGCATGCGTACACTACTATATGGCTGCTATCTGACTAGTTGTGCACTGGCTGGTGAATTGTTTTAAATTCCACATGGGCAGATTTCACGGGCTGAATACTTGAGTTCTTGTCAATGTGGACAGATCTTCGCCGGGCCACTGGAGGAAGACCCTGCAGTACTCAACACAGGCGACCTGCACAATATCTGCATCAAGGTCCAGATCCAAAGCGCGTTCGTCCCATCCCTTGGCAAGACCCTCAATGGCCCGCCACAGGATGACGACAACAACCAGGCTCGCAAGGGCTGGTGCGCGTACCTGCGGGTGACATAAAGCCAAGACACGAGTGACTGGTTGCTCCAGAATGTGTTTTTTTCCACTGGACTTTTTAGTTGCATAGCGAGTTATAGTGGGTAATACTGCAATAAGGGGGGGGCGCCCGGATTGGCAAGGGGAAGACTTGGGCAAGTGCACGCGGATGGATGGCAAAATTTCCATCATGGCCGCCCCTGCAATGAGCATCTGAAGCAGTGCGCATGCATGCACCTTTCGCCTGTGTTCCCTAAGGGTAGGGTAGTACCAGTAACTGTACTACTGATCAAGTAGTACTAGTAACTGAACTATTGATCGTATCAGGTGCGCCCCGGCAGCCCTTACTGAAAACAACCTGATTATGGTTGGGCAGTACAACAGATGAGTGATTGGCTAGCATACGACTAGAAGAACATGGGGCTAGCTGCCGTATGAGCCCCAGTGTACATGCATGCCTGTAGATATTATATTGTGTGTACATACATCAGTCAAAGTGTAATTCAAGGCCAGGCTAGCTTTTGAGCTACCTAGGGATGTTGGAGATTTATATATCTAGACCAATGCAGAGTATATATCTAGACCAATGCACAGCTAGGCACAATTTTCTCATGCATCATGTGACCATAGCTTAGGAACTGAAGGTATGGTGCTAGCAGCATGTACCAAGTGTGATGGAGTAACATGTACGTTTTGTCGAACACTCTCTCTCTCTCTCTCTCTCTCTCTCTCTCTCTCTCTCTCTCTCTCTCTCTCTCTCTCTCTCTCTCTCTCTCTCTCTCTCTCTCTCTCTCTCTCTCTCTCTCTCTCTCTCTCTCTCTCTCCCCCGCCCCCCCCCCCCCCCCCCCCCCCCCCCCCCCCCCCCCCCCCCCCTCCCCCTCCCCTCCCCTCCCCCTCTCCCCCTCTCCCCTCTCCCCCTCTCCCCTCTCCCCTCTCCCCTCTCCCCCTCTCCCCCTCTCCCCTCTCCCCCTCTCCCCTCTCCCCTCTCCCCCTCTCCCCTCTCCCCCTCTCCCCCTCTCCCCCTCTCCCCCTCTCCCCCTCTTCCCCCTCCCCCTCTCCCCCTCTTCCCCCTCTCCCCCTCTTCCCCCCTCTCCCCCTCTCCCCCCCTCCCCCACCCCACCCCCTTCCTCTCTCTCTCTCTCGAGCTCGAGCTCGAGCTCGAGCTCGAGCTCGCTGTCTCGCTGTCTCGCTCTGTCCCTCTCCCTCTTCCTCCCTGTCCTGGTCTTGTTTTGCCGCAAGCGCAGGTGCACTATAGTTAGCTGTCCAGAAGTGTGCATGTGTCGAAAATATATGAAGCGTTCTGACAGCAGTCAATTATAACTAGCTATAATTGAGGACTTCCTAGGTAATAAACTGTTCATATGTATAATTGAGAGCACCCATAACGGACTGCCGGCTCAGGCTAATCCGGGCCGAGAGGCGTTAAATTTATAAAACCAATCTGGTGCTTCGACTGATAGATCTTGACTAATGCGTTCCGCAAGCCTGTCTGTGGGCTCGATCTGGACCACGGCCGGGCAGCCTTATGTACTGCATCCGCACCACGCTTTTGCTATATATACATGCGAAAACTTACATGCACCCATGTGCAGTATGTTGTGCCAGCACCATGATCGATGCGGAAAGAGCGCTCTGTGGTGGCCTGCCCAGTAATGAGGCCAGTGAGAGAAGCTACCTAGGACGCCCTCAATCCTCCTCATTGTGTATATCGGGGTCAAAAACAGTTTGATAGACTTGTACTTTTTTTCTATAATGTAGCGTTTAAGAATAGTATCTCCATTATTTTGCTTTTCATATTTATAGAAAGGTATAGATTGCGCCGTTTCATTACTAAGATTTTCTTGATCAAGGGTTCGGCACTAGGGTTCCTCAGTTTAATTATTGGTACCCACGTGACGCATGCGGGCTGAGTCAACGTACGTTTTCTGAACTAATAAACAAAGTTCTGTACAATGCGCGTCTGGATATCTGCAGCACTAGGGATTATTACGAGCCATGAGCAAAGTGGCATGGCTAACGGCGAAGCTCATCGATCAGAACTTAAATTTGCGTCTGAGCCCTAAATTCCACGGCATGCATGCATGCATGGGGACAGCATGAATTATCCAACCTCTAGTACGTTCTACTCTGGATTGGCGTAGCAAATCGGGATGGCTAGGAATGTCCATATGTTGCATGATCCAAACATGGGGGCACCTGCCTATGCATGGCTATTCTTGCCTGTCACTGGGGGCCTTCCACAGCTCTAGCTGGTTGTTGCAACTGTAAGTCCCTGGCCGCCCCAGCCTCCGTCCAAAAACCTTTGGCTTCAGTCTTTGGCCAGCAATTACCCCTCGAGGGCCAGCATGACCCCTCGAGGGCCAGCGATGCCCCCGGCTCAACGGCGCGCCTCCTGCTGCCATGGGCGGACCTGCTCAAGAGCCAGGCAACCACCTCCTTCACCATGTGCAGAGCTACAGGAGCTAGTGGAAGACAAGCGCCACATGCAGGCCACTGACCGCGCGACCGCCGCCGCGCTGCCGGGTCATCTCTCAGGCGCTAGCTTTTGACGATGACTCATGGATGTAGCCGGGGGAGACCCCAGACTCTCTAGCTAGATAGCTTGCACGAAGAGCTCCGGAATCAGCTCTTGGCGCGCATGGAGCTGCAAGGAATGACATTAGCTGCAGGGCACAAACCGCACCTGCCCCAATCGAACGGGACAAGGCTGCCCGGCCCCCTCCAGTGCTTGCATGGATCACCGCTGAAGGCCGTCAGCGACATCGCCGGCAGCCCGAGCCCGTTTCCTCTCTCGTCGCAATGAAGCTGGCGAACTCGGGACCCTTGGTCGCTTGACGACGACCTGACGCGGGCCCAGCAGGAGCGGCGCCGCGATCAGTGCAAGTGGCCCGTCGGACTACACCGCCAGGCATATATAAGTAAGTACCGAACGTTGCGTGGACATCATGTGCATAGGCATACCACCGTACGGAGTGCTACATATGCTGATCTCATTAATTATTAGAAAAATAATTACACAAAAGCCTAAACATTCAGACTGAATATCGTCTGCATTCTAGCACTGTCTCATGACCCCATTACGCGGGGAGCTTCTGGCGCTCTGCAACTGTGTTCTGCTCTCTGATGAGCCCCCGCCTGCTGAGTGGCAGACGGCCATTGATCCAAGTCATTAGCTGTGCAGGAAGGGTTCTGCTGCTGACCCCGGTAACTGTGTGATCTCCCTCCATAGCTAGTGCCGCGCTGAAGTTGTTCATGAATTAATGCGCATGATGCTTCACAGGCTCCGCGATGAGCTGGATCGACCTGCAGGTCGATCCATGCCCTCACCTGGTGGGTGAGTGTCAGATGAGTTTCCGTAGTGGCCGTAACACTGCGGTCGTGGCTGTCTTTTTTGTCGCGTGCCGGCTCAGGTGGAGGAGGTGCGCCGCATTCGCCCTGATTGTTTCCCGCTGGTCTTCATTGTTGGACATCGACTATATGTCACGGCTTTTGACACGGTCCTCTGGGAGGCTC
Organism: Mesostigma viride; assembly: GCA_009746045.1. Taxonomy (NCBI): domain Eukaryota; kingdom Viridiplantae; phylum Streptophyta; class Mesostigmatophyceae; order Mesostigmatales; family Mesostigmataceae; genus Mesostigma; species Mesostigma viride. The sequence continues at coordinate 1,706,716 of RPFO01000123.1, forward strand.
GATCTTTGGGCCCATGGCCATCCAGCTAGTGGCTCATGCAGGACTGCGTGCCCGACTGGCATTTATTGTTGCCCTTTGCCGGCTTTGGAATATGAGGGTTCACAAGTAGTAGTGCCCGGACTGCAGAAGGCACCCCCTCACCGTTCCCCCCAGTTCACAATGGGGGGTGGCAAGGTTTTGTCCTGTTGATCCCCATGTATCTGTTCATTATTGCCATGGAGCACGCTGGCCATGCGCCATGCACGTGCGCGCTTTGCGGCCGCTCTTTTAAGGGCCGGGTTCAAGCCTGGCTTGGACATCCTTAACCACTCCGTAGCTCGCGGGCCGGCCGGCGGCAATCCGGCCCGGCTGGTACGTTAATATCGCCTGTCCGACCTGATTCATAATGCGGATGATACCGTTACCCTCATATGCATCGAGCGCCCCGAGCACATTCAGAGCTGGCTAGACTGTCTGGGCTTGGAGGCGCGGGCGGCCGGCGGGGCGGGATATTAGTGTCAAAATAGGTCTAGGCGATGGTGTTTGGTGCTACCAGTCACCCGCCGCTCCCGCGGCTGCCGTAGGCGGGTCTGATCGTTTCGAACTGTGATCGCTTCAAACTGTGTGGGGAGCATGCTCCCTGACGCGGCCGACGATGTGGACACCCGCATCGGCCTGGCCTGGGCCAGGCTCCACTCGCTCAACACCAACTTACACTCGCAGGACCTAGGAGAGGACCGCAAGCGAGTGCTCTTCAAGGTCTTGGTCCTCTTGCACGGATTCACATACGGAGCGGAGGCATGGAGGCTCACGGACCAGCTGGTCACCGTACCCGGCTGAACAGCACAGTACCTGTCGGAGCATCCTGGTCCAGGATGCTCCGACAGGTCCTGAACGTAGGATTTTCCACGCATAGGTCACTCAGAGTCTTTGTATGAGGGTATGCCTCGGGTTTCCGATGAGATTAGGCAGCGTAGAATAGTGCTAAGTTGTAGGACATCTTGCCCGAACCAGTACGTAGACATGCATGCACCTCCCTTGGTCTGGCCGGCCCTTGAGCAGCGGCTTGGCCAGCCAGGGCGGCATATCCTGACGTGGCCTGGCCCCAAGTACAAACCCAGGCGGGTTGGTAGACCAGCAATAAACTACACAGATCAGTTGCTGGCTGACCCCATGGCCGGTCCCAGCTGAGCAGTTAAATTGAACACCGCATTTACTCCCTCTCTCTCGCTTGGAAGTCCTGCCATGCAGGACAAGAAGAGATGGCATCGACCATATTGTCCAGGCCCACACGCCAGCCCCTGTGGGCAAGCCCCCTCCCCCCAGAAGGAAGGGGCGCTATACTGAGAAGAGTAGTTAGGATTTTGGTAGCCTAGATTAGAGTAGAGTAGAGTTAGCTTAGTGTGTTTTCGCGGCTCCGCTCACCCCCACCCACCAGCAATGGAATACGTGCTACATGATCTCCCAACGGAGTCATTTTATAATTAAATTCTAATTTCAATGCAGGTTATATAATATGATTTGCCTAATATACACAGCGGACCCATTGTCCATGTGTGCACAGCATCCCTGTAGAAGGATTTGATATCTGCGGAAGTCCACAATGTTGGGCTCCTAGGTAACCACCAGCTTTGACATATTTTTGCATTTGCCGGAGATCCAGCTACCCCCCCCAAAAAAGGATACCAGGTGAGAGTTTTCCTGTCCTGCGTTACCCCTATCACGGTCTAACAAACCACCGTGGCAGGCTACGGGCACTTGCATATGCCCCGCTCTGGCCAAGAAAATAGGCAACCAGTATCAAGTAGCCCATGCATCACCCGTGCGGCAACCCGTATTCACAAGACCGAGCAACCCTCTACTCGGTGTAGTAGCCATCCCGAGCATAAGACTCCTCGTCGCTAGTGAACAGGGGGATCTCCGCCACCATGTCGGGATCGTACCGGTACGTGTTCTGCGGGGTCATGAGCAGGGTCCAGGGAGCACCAACCCGCCAATGATTTCAGTCACAGCTGTCCCAGAATCCCAGGAAGCATCTGTCAGGCTGACAAAGAAGATGGTAAAGGTGAGGTGGCCTGGTCCTACAACACAGATCACGCTCCATGTGATATTGACAGAGGTGGTAAGTAAGTACTTGCGTGTCATGCACATGGGCATGCCCCGGAGTACTATGCTAATCTCATTAGAAAAAATACGCGAAAGTTACAAATATCGTCTGCATCATGCCCCAACCATATTGTCTCCATGATACAGTCACTATAATCCTCATCCGAGCTGTCCTCTACTGTAATGGCAGACGAGGCGGTAGTGTAGAGGCTATCCTCAGGGGCAATAACCTCCACCTGCGGGCTTCTACCAGGCTGGCTAGCAACGGGCCGCGGGGCCCGTGGGGATAAAGCGGGAGCATGCCCCTCAGGAAGGTGCTTATCGCAGACGGCAGCCCATTTCTCCTTGTCTATCATGCGGGCGCGGAGTACAGAGGGAAGCTTTCCAACTTTCCAACGTGCACATGGCATGACATAACACGCATAAAAAAGAAAACATGCGCTCACAGCACACGATAGAATAAAGCTGTCCCTCCCAACCTACAATATTTACTGACAATCCTGTCCACCAGTAACGAGGACTCCTACGTTCCATCCACTTACCTGCAGGAACTGGCTATGCAGCACTATCCGGCGTCATGCAGTACAAACAAGGTACGACACTACACTATAGCCCTCACCTGCAGGAACTGGCCGTGCAGCACCATCTCGTCGAGCTGCTCGATGTAGCTGTCCGACACCGCCACAATGCGCAGCAGCGATTCAATGTCCCCGGCCTGCTCCTTGGCCAGCAGATCCGCGCGAAGGGACGCCAGCTTCAGCGTGGGGCGCAGCATGGAGTACATCCTGAGGGGGGGGGGGGGGGGAAGTGAGGTGACGGATGGAGATAAGCCCCAATAAGCGCCAATAACGCCAATAAGCCCCAAATGGGCCCCAATGGGCCCCAATGGGCCCCAATGGGCCCCAATGGGCCCCAATGGGCCCCAATGGGCCCCAATGGGCCCCGATGGGCCCCAATGGGCCCCAATGGGCCCCAATGGGCCCAATTAGGCTTCAATAGGCCCCACTAGGCCCCGGTAGGCCCCAATAGGCCCCAGTAGGCCCCAACAGGCCCCAATAGGCCCCAACAAGCCATACAGAGCGCAATCACAGTTCAAAGACCCACCCCACACCCCGTGTACTCTGTGATTTATGAGCCCATTCCAACGCATCTGCCTCACCAGCTGACGCGGGCGGTTTTGCGCGCCAGACTGTCGTCTGGCAGCTTGCAGCGCCCTCGTTGTTTCTACCCTCAAAATCCCCACCACCACACACCCTCAAAATAAAAAATTGATTACCCTCGAAAACCCCACCAACTCTAACCTAAGTGCAGCAAAGCACGCTCACGCTGCACCCTCCGGCATGACCACCTCCACCACCCCAGCCACCCCACCACCACCCCACGAGCCTGAACACGCGCATGCTTCCATACTCTACCCATCACAACCACTACCACCACCAACACTACCACTACCACTATCACATCACCCACCAGAACGCGCGCTCGAACCCCACCCACCGTGACCACTCATCCACCACCATCCCACCATCACCCACCAGAACGCGCGCTCGAACCCCACCCACCGTGACCACTCATCCACCACCATCCCACCATCACCCACCAGAACGCGCGCTCGAACCCCACCCACCGTGACCACTCATCCACCACCATCCCACCATCACCCACCAGAACGCGCGCTCGAACCCCACCCACCGTGACCACTCATCCACCACCATCCCACCATCACCCACCAGAACGCGCGCTCGAACCCCACCCACCGTGACCACTCATCCACCACCATCCCACCATCACCCACCAGAACGCGCGCTCGAACCCCACCCACCGTGACCACTCATCCACCACCATCCCACCATCACCCACCAGAACGCGCGCTCGAACCCCACCCACCGTGACCACTCATCCACCACCATCCCACCATCACCCACCAGAACGCGCGCTCGAACCCCACCCACCGTGACCACTCATCCACCACCATCCCACCATCACCCACCAGAACGCGCGCTCGAACCCCACCCACCGTGACCACTCATCCACCACCATCCCACCATCACCCACCAGAACGCGCGCTCGAACCCCACCCACCGTGACCACTCATCCACCACCATCCCACCATCACCCACCAGAACGCGCGCTCGAACCCCACCCACCGTGACCACTCATCCACCACCATCCCACCATCACCCACCAGAACGCGCGCTCGAACCCCACCCACCGTGACCACTCATCCACCACCATCCCACCATCACCCACCAGAACGCGCGCTCGAACCCCACCCACCGTGACCACTCATCCACCACCATCCCACCATCACCCACCAGAACGCGCGCTCGAACCCCACCCACCGTGACCACTCATCCACCACCATCCCACCATCACCCACCAGAACGCGCGCTCGAACCCCACCCACCGTGACCACTCATCCACCACCATCCCACCATCACCCACCAGAACGCGCGCTCGAACCCCACCCACCGTGACCACTCATCCACCACCATCCCACCATCACCCACCAGAACGCGCGCTCGAACCCCACCCACCGTGACCACTCATCCACCACCATCCCACCATCACCCACCAGAACGCGCGCTCGAACCCCACCCACCGTGACCACTCATCCACCACCATCCCACCATCACCCACCAGAACGCGCGCTCGAACCCCACCCACCGTGACCACTCATCCACCACCATCCCACCATCACCCACCAGAACGCGCGCTCGAACCCCACCCACCGTGACCACTCATCCACCACCATCCCACCATCACCCACCAGAACGCGCGCTCGAACCCCACCCACCGTGACCACTCATCCACCACCATCCCACCATCACCCACCAGAACGCGCGCTCGAACCCCACCCACCGTGACCACTCATCCACCACCATCCCACCATCACCCACCAGAACGCGCGCTCGAACCCCTATCACATCACCCAGCAAAACACATGCGCGTCACCCACCAGAACACGCGCGCCGTGCTGAGCGAGGTCTCCCCCAGGTTGGCCGCACGCGACAACTCGGAGTCGAGCGACGGCCAGAAGCGCGACGTGTAGGGCGCGCTCTCGTCGCGGTGGTACCACGGCTCCGCGCGCCCGATCGACGAGTTGACCGTGTTGTGCAGCTTCCACAGGAAGAGGCGCATGGAGGGGCCATCCTGCGGGGCAGGGGAAAGGAGGGCCAGGGTGGTGAGAGAAAGCACACAGGTAAGGAGCGAACAGAGGTGTCAGGAAGGGCGGGCGGACGGGGAAGATGCTGGGGTTGTTACGTCGTGACGAATCAAAGCATGTAGACTGCGTCACGCGCATGAAACACATACGTCAGAGGACGGAGGAGCCGAATTCGGCCACGGAACCAGAAAGCTGCGGATGCCAGCAATGACATGCGCCGATGAGACTATGCCAACCTTCAAACTCTCAATCATATTGTGGCACTAGTGCATGACCTTAAACCGAGGCGACACCATGCTCCATGCCAAATGCTTCTGCTAGTTTAGAATCCAGATCTCTACCCCATGGCCACCCTCTTCCTCTTTAAAAATCCGGCACCACGGCACCTCGGCAAAAGCGCCCGGAGAGTCACTCCCTGGTCTCTCACTGGCTGGCCCGGGCCACCCACGCATCTTGCCCACGCACCTGGCCTTACATATTGTGCCCCACCTCCACCTGCCCCTACACAACCTGCCCCATCACCAAGTCCACCTACAGCAACGCGACAGGGCCCACCCACCTGCACCACCTGCAGCTTCTCCTCCAGCGACACGGCCGTGATATTGTCCTTGCGCTGCCAGCCCAGCAGCAGGTACTCGAGCGGGTACAGGTTGGCCTGGGGGGAAGGGGGGCGGGGGGGGCATGCGATGGTACGAGGGCCGGCATGTACAGATGCGGGTGGAGGAAAGAGCCAGGAAAAGGCATCCAGCCCATGCTGTGAATGGATGCATGTAGAGCACTGAATCCAACGAGCCCATGCTGCCCTGTCTGCGGGGCCTGTCGTGCAAATGGGAAGTGCTGCGTACGTATACAGGCTCTACTCCTCCAACGGATACCTGCGGAGGGCTCTTATCTCTGGGCTCTACTCCTCCAACGGATACCTGCGGAGGGCTCTTATCTCTGGGCTCTACTCCTCCAACGGATACCTGCGGAGGGCTCTTATCTCTAGGCTCTACTCCTCCAACGGATACCTGCGGAGGGCTCTCATCTCTAGGCTCTACTCCTCCAACGGATACCTGCGGAGGGCTCTCATCTCTAGGCTCTACTCCTCCAACGGATACCTGCGGAGGGCTCTTATCTCTAGGCTCTACTCCTCCAACGGATACCTGCGGAGGGCTCTCATCTCTAGGCTCTACTCCTCCAACGGATACCTGCGGAGGGCTCTTACCGTCACCTGTGCTGTGTGGCTTCGGTTCCTGCGGCGAGGCCACAGCGGTGGCTGGACATGGCACGGGGTTTCTGTGCTGCGGTGCGTGCACTAACAGGTTACAGGCCTGTGCCGCGAGATGTGCTGGCATGACCCATGTATAAACCCTTGGTATCGCATAGGAAGGAATGGCAAGTGGCATATTTAGGGAGGCATCGGTAGCCAAAATCGGGGGCGCGAGGACGGCTCTGCGTCAGCCATACGTCCACAGCTGTACAGCTGTGCAGGGAGACCAGCACTTTGTAGACAAGCCCCACAAACAGGAACTCCACGCAAGAGGGGTGCTGCGACAAGGGTAGCAGAGCATATTGGCTCCAGCTTGCACATTCAGAGAGGATGTTTCAACCCCAGCAGACTCTCGGGACTTCCTTAAGGACACTTACCCTGGTTGCCTGGGATGAGCCACACTATAACAGACTCAAAAGGGCTGTCACCCTCGTTCCTAGTATCCACGGCGAGCGCGCACACGCCAGCCCATGGCACCCACCTCACGGTTGGCCACCACGAAGTAGTTGAGGTGGTAACGGCAGTAGGGGCACGGGTACATGGTCCGGAACAGCCGGAAAAAGTCGCCGAATGCCGACGCCAGCGCGGGCTGTTCCTGTGCTGGCCGCGAGCACACAATCTCCGCCGCCGTGTGCAGGAAGCGCCACACGCAGTTGCCCAGGTAATAGGGGAAGCTAACGCGCATGGCTTGGTCAGCCACGTCGCTGCGGCCCAAGAAGGCGTCGATAAAGGCCACGTATTGGGAGAGGGCTCCCGTCTCTCGATGACCGCCCCCCTCCTCGTGCCGCTCCCGCCGCTTCTGCAGGCCGTTGAGGTAGGACGAGGTCAGCCGCCACGCCTGCCTGATGGACACCTTTTGGGGCAGCGACAGGCCAGACCAGCCGCCGACCACGTCCTGGCCGTACTTGGAGAACTCGCCACGTGTCCTCGCCTCCTCGTGCCACTTGTCCAGGGAGGGTTCGTCATCACCCTGGTGGGGAGGGCCCGGAAATAGGGCAAAGATGCCATGGGCGTTTCGTGTGGCCGTGCAAAGAAGGTTGTCACGCCCAGGGGATATGCATTTAACCAAGTAGTTGTAAAGTTTCGTCCACGCCTCTAAACATTTTAACAGCCGTGGGCAACGTGCCGGGTGCTCATGTGCACGCTCTGGTGTGCGTAGGGATCGTTTTCCTACAGCACTGGCAGGAAGCACACGTAGCGAGAATCGCGTGCATTCTGGGAACTTTCGGTACACACACGTAGCTAGAATCTTTCCGAGCACAACGAAAATACAGCACTAATAAATGCTGTGAGCATGCATACGCCACGTGCTTGCATGCAGCATCGACAACCGTTGCATGGCAAGCACGGTGCAGCCATGCTGAAGCAAACTTGCTGACACAGGCCGCTGCATGGAGGCAACAGGAGCACTGCCTCACTATTGTCCCACCCGCCCAGTCCTTCCTTGCATGGCTGAGACGCCACTCTACCCTGCTAGGGGACCACGCTACCATGAAATTGGATGGAATTGGATCGCTTCGCATGATGCATATCTATAAATACATATCATAAATACATATCATAAATACATATCATAAATACATACCATGAAATTGGACGATCGATTCGCATGATGCATGCACCCATATAGCATGCGGATGCTGCATATGGACAGGACGGGGGCCAGATTCACCCAGCCATGAACTTTCCAGGAACAAACACCATGATCAGACACCATCGTCAAACACCAACATCAAACACCACAACAACAAACAACGTCATCACAGACCATGGTAACTAACACCAACATCAAACACCAACATCAAACACCACAACAACAAACGCCGTCATCACAGGCCATGGTAACAAACACCATCATCAAACACCACAACAACAAACACCAACATCAAACACCACAACAACAAACACCGTCATCACAGACCATGGTAACAAACACCAACATAAAAAACCAACATCAAACACCACGATAACAATATTTTCAGAGAAAGACGTGCTTATTGTTTACAAATTATGATTATTAAAAAATAACATACATCATCGTCGAGCAGATCCCTGGGCTGTCCCCCTGCCCCCCCTTACCCTTCGTTCCAGCGTCCGCACATTTCGCCATTCTAGCGTCCCCACATCCCTCCCATAATCCACATGCCCCTCCATGCTGGCGTCGCCCCACCCCACCCCCCTTGCCCTCTCACCTCCATGTAGGCCTCCTTGGCGCCCACGCTGCACGCCTTGAGCAGCTTGGGCATGAACTCGTTGTACCAGAAGGCTAGGGGCAGCATGGCCCCGGGCACACGCTCGTTCGGGTGGTCCATGATCACGTAGCTCCACCCATCGATGTAGCTGCGTGCGCAAGTAGAGAGGGAGAGCAGGCAAGCGGACGCAGCGAGGGGCAATGTGGGAGAGTGGGCAAGTGGAGAGCGAGGGGGTGTGGGCAAGGTGAGGTCGCAATCACATGTGAGCAAGAAGGGGGAGCAAAAGGCTGTGGCAAGGGGGCTTGGCAAGGTGTGGTTGCAAGGGTATGTCCAAGCTGGGGATTTCACTACGCAGAGAGCTGACCGCTTCAGAGGAGGGATTTGGGCATGGGATTCTGGATGTGTCCAGGAGAACACATGAGGGTAGCCATGTGCCCAGGCATACACACCCGCTCTGCTATTGTCCTAATGATATATTAGCGTGATAATAATATAACAACACTGCATCTATGTGCCCAGACATCTGCCAGCACAATATCCCAGGCGTCACAGGCTCTTGGCACCTAGCCACCTAAACCATAACATCCCAGAGGTCACAAGCTCTTGGCGCCAAGCCACCTACTCGCGCGGGTTGCGGCTGCTCTTGCGGCGCGGCGTGTCGGCCGCCTCGCGCTCCTCCTGCAGCTCGCGCTCACGCATCTTGCGGATGTTCTGATTGGGGACGGGCAGAGGGCACACGTGCAGTGACAGGCAAGTAGGCGTAGTGGCAGGCGTGCCGCAGGATGCCATCCGTGGATGGGGGCAGGCAGATGAGATGCCCGTATGCACGTGTCATGACACCGTTGTGGCATGATTGCATGCGTGGATAAATGGCAGGCGTAGGGCATGATAGCGAGCATGGGCGTTGGGGGGTTGAGTAAGCTGGGAGGAAGGAATATGGAGATAAGGAGTAGGATAAGGAGTGAAGAGATAAGGAGTAGGATAGGGAGCGGGATAAGGACTAGGGTAGAGAAAAGAAGTATGGAGGACAGTATAGAGACCAAAGGAGGGCCAACCGGCCATGTGTTGGTGGGTGCTCTGCCTTGGTGCCCGTCCCATTGGTCCCAACACAGTCCTCTACGAGGATATCCACGGACTGTCATTCTTGTCCCTGCACACACACACACACACACACACCATGCAGCCGGCAGGTCATGAGCACGGCAGGGGGTCGACGGAGCAGCCCTCGGGTTCACTCACGGGTGCAACAGCGCAACAGGCCACATGAATATCGGCAAAAGGATGGGGCAGGCAAGGGAAGCAAAACCATGATGCTGCATGGTGATCCAAGGCGCATTGCCCTGTGGCCAACGGTAAGGATCCTCATGAGCTGTCACCGTCACATCATGGGCACCAAGTGAAACCAGCGAATGTGGCCAACGGTAAGGATCCTCATGAGCTGTCACCGTCACATCATGGGCACCAAGTGAAACCAGCGAATGTGGCCAACGGTAAGGATCCTCATGAGCTGTCAGCGTCACATCATGGGCACCAAGTGAAACCAGCGAATGTGGCCAACGGTAAGGATCCTCATGAGCTGTCAGCGTCACATCATGGGCACCAAGTGAAGCCAGCGAATGTGGCCAACGGTAAGGATCCTCATGAGCTGTCACCGTCACATCATGGGCACCAAGTGAAACCAGCGAATGTGGCCAACGGTAAGGATCCTCATGAGCTGTCACCGTCACATCATGGGCACCAAGTGAAACCAGCGAAAAGTTCTCTTCCTTTGCTCAAGGGTAGCGGCCTTAACAGGCATGCTGGCAGCTGGCTGTTGACCAAGCTTAAGGTGCACTAACTGGTAACAGGCGCCCTACCAAGTAACAGGCCTGACGGCACGCAGACCTGGGCTTGTCCACATAGACAATCTGCTGCAGGCCCGCGCATAAAATCTATCTCATATGAAACACAATGTCATATCCAGATGGCGGATTCAGAAACATATTCTGTTCAAATATTGAAGACGTGATACAGAGAAGGTATCACGTACTCGCTTGACTACTAAGCAGCGTATGGACAGTCCACACAATGCTTCTGGTGTTTGTCACATACCTCCAGCGAGCTCATGCGCACGGCCAAGTCCGCCAGGTCCTTTGTGCGCCCCCCCTTGGCCTCCCCCTTGCCCTTGTCTTTCTCCCCGTTGGCCATGTACATGGCATTGGCAAACAGGCTGGCCACCGCATCCTCTTTCGCATCCTCCTGCCGCTTGCGCTCGTACTCACGCATCATGCCAGGTGTCTTCTCCAGGGTGTCCCAGTCCTTGATGCGCAGCTGGCAAAGTAAAAAAAGGTGTTTGTGTGGTGGTGGTGGGGGAATGGTGGCGGGGCGGCAGGGTGAAGATGGCGAGCCAAGCAGCGCGGCATGTGTGTATGTGTATGTATGTGTGTGTATGTGTGTGTATGTGTGTGCATGTGTGTGTATGTGTGTGCATGTGTATGTATGTGTGTGCATATGTATGTATGTGTATGCATGTGTGTGTATGTGTGTGCATGTGTGTGTATGTGTGTGCATGTGTGTGTATGTGTGTGCATGTGTATGTATGTGTATGCATGTGTGTATGTGTATGCATGTGTGTATGTGTGTGTATGTGTATGTATGTGTGTGCACGCATATGGCGCGGAGGAGATAAGTATGTAGACATGCGCGTGTGCAAGTAACCAATCCTAGAGGCCACAAATCACAGATCACACCGGGCCTTGGCAGCATGCATGGGCCTATGTGAGGGCATGTGGGCATGCCCATGCAGCACATGATGCGCTCTCCTGAGTGGTATGAACTTGTAACCAACGTGCACTCCACCCCTGCCATGCTCGTCGGAATGCGCTGCCCATCACTCCAGCACATCCATCAACTTTCCAGGAATGACAAGAGTGAATCGAGGACATGCTTGCCCCCCCCCCCCTATAGCATCCCCCCCCCCTCCTATAATTTGGAAACCTGCAATATCATTTGTCATATCGGCGCTTTGTTGCTTGAAACAATGACGGCAACAGACAGAAGCCATGGCCCAAACAGTCCCCTCCCCTCCCCTCCCCTCCCCTCCCCTCCCCTCCCCTCCCCTCCCCTCCCCTCCCCTCCCCTCCCCTCCCCCCCCTCCCCTCCCCTCCCCTCCCCCCCCTCCCCTCCCCTCCCTCCCCTCCCCTCCCCTCCCCTCCCCTCCCCCCCCTCCCCTCCCTCCCCTCCCCTCCCTCCCCTCCCCTCCCTCCCCTCCTCCCCTCCCCCCCCCCCCCCCCCCTCCCCTCCCCTCCCCTTCCCCCTCCTTCCCCCCCCCATCCCCCTCCCCTCACCAGCAGCCGCCCCTCCTCCGCCTCCAACGAGGCCACCAGGTCGTCCAGCGCAGCGTGCAGCTCCCCTTCTCTGTCATCCGGCACCAGCCGCAGCGCCTTAAAGAGGGCGCAGTAGCCGCGCACAAAGGCCACAAAGTCGGGGAAGCGGTAGGCCAGGTCGCGCACGCGCATGTGCGTGAAGTGGTGCAGGCTGTAGCTCTCGCGGAACGAGCGGTACGCCGCGCCCTGGAGGGAGGGAGAGAGAGAGAGAGAGAGAGAGAGAGAGAGAGAGAGAGAGAGAGAGAGAGAGAGAGAGAGAGAGAGAGAGAGAGAGAGAGAGAGAGAGAGAGAGAGAGAGAGTGTGAGAGAGAGAGAGTGAGTGAGAGAGAGAGAGAGAGGGGGGGGGGGGGGGGAGGGAGGGAGGGAGGGAGGGAGGGAGGGAGGGAGGGAGGGAGGGAGGGAGGGAGGGAGGGAGGGAGGGAGGGAGGGAGGGAGGGAGGGAGGGAGGGAGGGAGGGAGGGAGGAGGAGGGAGGGAGGGAGGGAGGAGAGGGAGGGAGAGAGAGAGAGGGAGAGCATGCACCGGGCAGGCACGCGGGCAAAAGGATCATGGTGCATGTTGCTGGGCGGCCTATCTATGTACTAGTATAATGCTATGTTATGTGTACTAGTATAATGCTATCTTATGGAGGAGCTGGTGAAGTGTTGCACACACACCCGAGGTCAGGCAAGGGGGCCTGGATGCTCTCAAGGGCACAGCACAGCCTGCACACTGCTCTCCCGCCCATGCAAGCCTTCTCCCCAAAAGGCACTTTTGCACTGACCCGACGCATGGTCACATGAACGCTGCACTGGTGGCTAGTGCCTTGCGTGCAACAAGGCACAAGGCCACACAAGATGTTACAGTTACCAGTACTTGCTGTAAAACTTGTTGTTGTCATGATTACCAAGACACCTTGTGACACTCGTTGCAATAGTAGTACTTACTGTACCACGCGTTGTTGTCATGATTACCTGGACGAGGCGGAAGAATCCCGTCTGCATGTTGAGCAGGGACGTCCCTGAGGACGCCTTGACGCCCGTGGATGACACCTGGCGCATGTTCTCTAGCTTGTCCTGGGTGCGCATGCAGGGACGTGACATGGGAAAGCAGGGGTGAGCCACCAGCGTGCACACACACACACATGAACATGCACACGCACCGACACAGACTGCACACACACAAAAGGACGCATAAAATTTTGCACGGGCGATGGACCCCCTTGGCATGCAGCGGTGGAGTTGAAGAACTGTGCCCGAAAGGTTTTCTTTCAAGGCTTGAAAGTTTGCTGGCACTACACGCCCCTGCCATGCTTCATGAGGCATGGCGCACCCCACGCAAGCAGGTAGGCAACGAGCAACGAGCCGTCCCGCGTTGAGGCCATCGCTTGTGGTCGGCGAGGAACAAGCGGCTGGCGGCGATGCCATCAGGGCGCAGTATGCACCGCTTGTCCTTATGCCGAGGAGGCCGGAACTGTAGGTGTACTCCCTACTTCCCAGCCTCTACATCCACCTCTGCCTCTGCCACTGTGTTGGCCACTACCTTGGCCATGGTGTCGGCCACTGTATCGGCCTCCCTGCCTGCCCGCTGCTCCCCCTAGAGCCAGCCACCAGGTGCGCGCAAGCGGCGCAATTGGCCCGATGACATGCCGTGGTTGCGAGCCAAGCAGGGTAGACCGTAGGGTAGACCCACGGCCACTGCACTCCCGTACAGCGCATATGCAACATTCGCACTTACCCTAAGCTGTGATGACGCCGAGTGGAACTGGTCCTTGATGACCTTCAAGTTGCTGCCCACGTGGAACAGCGCGTTGGCCACGCTGGGTCCCTGCAGCTCGGGCACGCCCCCCCCCGCCATCATGCGCATGACCTCCCTGAAGTTCACCTGGCCGTCCCCGTCCAGATCCGCGATGCTGCACGCACGCAGGGTATTATGCCGGGGTGTCCCGCACGCACGGTGGTGGGAATGATAGGTATGTGATGAGTAGTAGCAGTAAGGGCTTCCCTATTAGCAATTTGCACATTAGCAGTTATATATTAGCAGTATGCCTACAGTATTCGCGATAATGGTCAAGTTGAGGTCAAGGCGGTGGAATGTGTGGGTGCTACCACCGGGCAAGAGGGAGCGACGAGCACAGTAAGAGCAAGCAAGTACGGATCTATCTCACAGCCCCCCCCCCCTTCTCCCACCGTTGCAGCTCCGGTGAACCTAAGAGTGAGCACATGACCCTGCGGGTAGCTCGATTGTGGACGTATGCACAAGGTTGTGCAGTACGCCCCATGATTGCACCAGCACGGACCTATCTAGCCCGGGTAGGCACCCACATGCTGTAAGCACCGCAAACCAAGGGAGCAATACTCTGCTTGGCTGCATAGAGGGAGGCAACCATTGATGGGTATCAACAGACAAGAAGATACTTTGCAAAGAGTTTCGATGAACTACTAACTACGTGACCGACCCCTTCAGAGGCAATTTAATTCTACAGCGGCCCATTGAGCCCATGGACCCCCTGGACTCCCCGGACTGCCACCAGAGACAAGTCCTGCCACATGGAGGGGTATCGGGAGGGGTGGTTCGGCACACACCGTCATAGGGCCAGGCGCAGGGAGAAAAGGGTGGGGCGGGGGGGGTGGCGAGGGGTTGGTTCGGCACAGTTTGTTTGGAATGAGTTCACCGCCACAGTATGCCAAGGCCGAGACTCGAGAGTTACGACCAGCAACCATCGTTCGGCAATTAGTGTGGCATATCAGCTTAAACCTCTGTGCGGGTGGGATGCTAGCTGAAGAACGACCTTGCTAAGATTCCACAGTTGAAAGTTGAAGGCGTCACGAAAGGGGTCGAGCGTACAAGCTAGCAAGATGGCGCAGGTGCAGGGAACCTACTCCACCATTTGCTCGATGACGCTGTCAGGGATGTTCACTAGGCGAGGCTTGAGGAAGGCAACCAGCTCGTCCTTGGACATGGTACCGCTGCCGTCCGTGTCGATGGCCTGCAGTTGGTCGAGCAGCTGGTCGACCGTGTTGATGTGCTTAGTGCACATGAGCGCCACGAACTCCTCTCGGTTGATGACTCCGTCCTGGTTGGTGTCCGCCTTGGCGATCATGGCCTTGCATTCTTCCAAGGTTACGGGCTCCCCCAGCTTCTCGAAGCACATAGCGACTTCTTCAGCATTTAAGTAGCCGCTGCCGTCCGCATCCATAAGCTGGAAAATCTCGTAGATATTTTGTAGTTGCGTATTTGTCAAGGTGACGGCGGCCTCATAAGCCACCTGACAGCTGACTGGCCGAGTGTAAGACCTAGACTTTGGAGCAGTAGATGAATGGGCCTTCCTACGTGTCCGCGGAATTCCGAAGCATGTTGGGGTTATGCTAGCGGGTGCGGCATTTTTGGCGCGCCGTGATGAATCCGGAGAAAACCCAGCCCGCGCAGTGGGCGGGCGCGCGGTGAAAAGCTGCATGAAACCCATTTTCGGGGGGGAGTAACACTGCAACTCGGCCACTGACGTGTAAAATAGAGACATTTAATGCTGTTCTGGCGTCTGCACTTCTGGGCGGCTAGTAATTTGCGGCGCACGCCCCTTGTCTGTGACAACTTACCAGGAGGCAATGCTCGCACGCTGCCACAGATAAAATGCTTTCAAATCACAGACAAACTAGTAGACATAATGGAATGGAATGGCGTCATTGTGGCATAGAATTACGCGTTGTTAGCGACGTGATGATAGCCGCGCACTCGCACATTTTTTTCTCCGACAAATCCGCCATACCTAACTATGCCGCTAATGGTGGCAATTTATTGCATGTCGGTCCTGTGTGATAGCAGATCTTAAGATCCGTAGCAAACGATCAGGAACGTCATCGTGTGTGCTCGTGTGTGTGACATGGCATCCAATTTCAATGCGCAGGACGTCAGCAGTCAGCACTTCGCCACTCGGGCACTCTGCAATCGCCGACGGCAAGTCGGCAACTCGGCATTCGAGATTCGCGAATCGAGTGACTTCTGGCACTCGGCACTTTTAGATTGTGAAAACTGAAAACTGAAAAGTGAAAACTGAAATATTGTGACCACTGGCAGCACATTCTGGCAGCCGCCAGCATGCATAGGTAAATTTAGTTCTCTGCCGCAGCATGCGGTACAATATACGGCAGGGCGCGGCGTGGCAGCGTGGCGCCCCGAATTCTGGCCGTTGTATGTACCATGGTTGTACGTCCCCCCCCCCACGTTTAAGATTGGGGTCCGGCCGACCCAGGGCTGCGATCTTAAACCTAAAATCAAATCCAGGGCTGATGATCTGAGAGTTGAGAGCTGTACTGTACTGTAGGCGGTCTTAAACCTGATGCGGCATACCTGAGTACACTGGGCACTGGCCGGAACTCGGCAGCTTTTTGTACCAACTTTAAGATCGTTTTGCCCAAAACCAGCCCTGCGATCTTAAACCTGAAATTTCAAAATCCAGGGTCTCATGATCTTAAACCTGAGAATCTTAAACGTGGGGGGGGGTGTACCGTGGTAATTTGGGAAGATTTGGGGACAAGCACCCCCCGCTGACCGCTGACGCCACGCGCCTCGATATTTTGATCCATACGGTAGGATCTTTGTATGACCAGTCGCAGAGTAAACAAATAATTCACGTGCAGTCCAGCGCGATTCCCTGGGATGCTTCGTGTTCGAATATCTGTCATCACAACATGGGTGACGGTCCCAACCATTGTAGCTTTACATTGAAGTGCTCGTAAGGTGTGGGGCTGCCCGGACTACGGCAATCCATCTGTAAACACCTGGGATCAGCTGGCAAAAAGCGGGGAAAAGCGTTGAGGACAACGCACCATAAGCTCATCGCGCTGACAGTGGAACAGAAGCGTGAGCATGACAGTGGAAGGAGACACCGGTTAGGGGTTGCTGTGCATTTTTTGCACGAACCGCCATTAGCGAAGGTTTTCTGCGGGTGGGGAGGTTTCGATAACGCCTGCTTGCTAGTTTAAGCATTTTTGCGTTGAAAGGCAGAGTTGTTTTCCTTCTGAAGTTGTTGTGCTCATTCCATTGCAACTGATCTCAGCATGGCTTTGTCCGGTAAGGTTTTGTGTACTTCAGATTGTACTTATTTCTACTCCAGCGTGCTTTCACCTTATAAAAGTCGATACAAGAAATTCCGAAAATCCGGAATTGTGTCGTTTTTGGTTATGCTAACCACGACAAGTTATTTTATTATGTGGATCGTGTGTGCTTGTAACCCCCGGCAGTTGCAAGAACTGTCGTGGTGCCAGGGTGGAGCTCGCCAGTCGCTGCCTCAGCTCATGGCCTCAATGCTAGGCAGAAATCTGCCAAGACCACGCCAACTTTGCGTCCCTCAGCATCGCCCTTGCAAGGCGCTTTTTCTGGATGCCGCCTGCACATCGGGGCGCCGGCGTTGGCATGGGGTCCTCTCCGCATCCCCGCTCAGAGGTTGAGCCCGCAAGCCGCTGCCGGCAAAATGTCGCACTTCAAAGCTGGTAGGTCTGGGCATGCCATCGTGGGAGGCATTGGTATTGGTGGGCAGCTCGTTTTTTTTAGCAGTTTCCGTAGCAACTGGTATGTTTCCTATCCACCACGTTCATTTCCGCCGCAAGCTATGAATGTTTCAGCGTGCACAATATTTTTTGAATATTCTGTTTTTAAGTCAGTTCTCATTGCTGCCGGCGGGAGATGTGCGCGTTTGCACCTTACACATTCAACGTTTTCCTTCCTGATGTTTATTCTTGGGAACTGATATGGGATTGTCTTGCAGAACGTCAGCTCGTTCTGCCGCTGGAAGAGCTGGAAGTCTCGGTGGAGAAATACATTGACGACGTTGAAAATCTGGTGTTCCTCATCTATCCCAAGGACCGCGTGAAGCGCATCAATGACAGGACCTGGGGTATCTGCCTGCCATCTATGGACTTCCTGGGTATCAAGATTGTTCCAATCTACGAACTTGTGACATGGGCAGAAGAGGGCGGCCGAATCCTCAAGTTGGACAGCTCAGTTTTGAAGCTGGACACTGCCGGACTTCCAGATGCTTTGAAGCATGTTGAGCTTTTCATGGAGCTGAAGGGGACCCTAACCGTCCGCCCTGCAGCCGGGAAAACAAAACTTCTGGACGCTGAAGTCGTTCTGATAGTTAACCTGGAGATGCCTTCATTTTTCAATTCATTCCCTGAGAATGCGGTTACTGCAGCTGGCAACGGCATTCTCTCTGCCATTCTCCTTGCGGTGGAAATGCGGATGAAAGGTGCCACTCAAGATTATCCCAAGTGGGTTAAAGCGCAACTCGCCAAGGCTTGAACATGAATGGCATGATCTTGCACTATGTGGCTAGTTGGTATCCCTTGGCGCAGCTTTTAATGGAACATTTGGCCAGGTATACTTGACGCCATGGTAAGGCTACAACTATTGTCCCTGAACCCATGCAGTTTTGGAGCGGACTTTATTTCGTGGGTTAGTATTCTTTTGTTTATTGCATTTGCCGATAGTTAGCGTTTTAAACATTGAATATGCCTCCCAGTTGTCATGTTTGAATGTCACCAGATTTTCCCATCATGCAGCTGGCCATTGAAAGCACTGACGAGAATCGGATTACCACGCACGTCAAGGTGCATTTTGACAAAGAGCTAACTGCATAAGTAAGTAAGTACTTGCGTGTCATGCGCATGCCACGGAGTACTGTGCTTACCTCATTAGAAAATAATGACACGAAAGTTACAATCAGTATCTCTGCATCATGCCCCATTGATATAGTCACTAGGCACCAGCTATTAATTAATTAACTAACCTCGTGCTCCCATTGGGGAGTCACCGAGCACCGAAGTGCTTTTAATCTCTGTGTGTGCACAACAGGTAGAAAGGGCAGAGACCCCCTTTCTCCTTCATGCCAAAGGCATGCCACAGCTGCAATCGGACTCGGTAACCACCAGCTATTAATTAATTAATTAAATAGGAACATAACTCCGTTAAATTAAATTAAATTAAATTAAATTATAACATGCCTCCGTGGGGAGGTCATGTAGCACATATTCCATGATGGATGGGGTGGAGGAAGCCGCGTGGTCGAACTATACTAACGCTAGGCTATCTAGAAAATCCTAACTACACTACTCATCAAAACGCCTCCTCCGCTTGGGGGGAGGTGGCTTGCCCACAGGGTCGGGCGTGTGCGCCTTGACAATCTTCTTCCACCGCGTCTTGTCCTGCATGACAGTCCAAAGACGGGAGAGAGAGTGTATGCGGTGCTCAAACTGGGCTGGGACCACTAGGTCGTCCAGCAACATCTGAACGTAGTTGGTGACAGGTTTCCCTACCCTTTTGGGAATGTCCGCGGGGCCAGGCCAGGTCAGAATATGCCGCCCTGGCTGGCCAAGCCGCTGGGGGCCGGCCAGACCAAGGGTGGTGTCGACCTGGCTAGTGCGGGCAAGGTGTCCTACAAATGCTATCCTACGCTGCCTAATCTCGTCCGAAACACGAGGCATGCCATGATACAAAGACTCTGATGACGGACGCTCGGAAAAACCTACGTTAAGGACCTGCCGGAGCATCCTGTAAACTGTGCCGTCGAGCCGAGCTGCCAGTTTGGGTGGGAGGGTCCACGCCTCGGCGCCATACGTGAGCACCGTGAGGACGAGGACCTTGAAGAGCATGCGTTTGCGGTGCCCGTCCAGGCCCTTCGAGCGCCAGTAAGGTGTGAGCGAACGGAGCTTGGCCCAGGCGAGGGCGATGCGGGTGTCCACATCGTCGTCGGTGTCAGGAAGCCAGCTCCCCAACAGCTTGAAGCGGTCGCGGAACGGGACCTCCGTCCCGTCGAGCAGGCGCGGCAGCGGTGGTTTACTGGAGGCCCCTATCACCATCGCCTCAGTCTTGACACTAATCTCCAACCCCACCGCCCGCGCCTCCAGGCCCAGGCAGTCCAGCCAGGTCTGAATGTGCTCGGGGCTCTCGATGAGGGTGGTATCATCCGCATAAATCAGGTCGGCAAGGCGGTACCCCGGTCTAACCCCGCCGTGCTCTTTCACGTTAAGGATGTCCAAGCCTGGCTCGAACCCCTTAAGAGCAGTAAAGCGCGCACGTGCCCGGCGCATGACGTGATCCACGACAATAATGAACAGGTATGGGGACAGGACACAACCTTGCCACACCCCGTGGTGAAGGGGGAATGGTGGAGTGGTGCCCTCCGCAGTCCGCACTACTGCCTGTGAGCCCTCATACAGTCGGCGAATGGCAGCAATAAACGCAGGTGGTACCCGATCCAGAGCTAGGATGGCCCAAAGAGCCTCCCAGAGAACCGTGTCAAAGGCCTTGATATAGTCAACAAAAATGAAGACCAGCGGCAAACTGTCAGGGGGAAGTCGACGCACCTCCTCCATCAACCGGCGCGCGACAAACACAGCCATGACAGTGTTACGACCACTACGGAAACCCATCTGAGACTCACCCAGGTGTGGGTCCAGCGCGGCGCGGAGCCTGTGCAGCATCATGCGCATGAAGACCTTCAGCGCGGCGCTCTGGAGGCAGACACCCCGGTAGTTGCCGGGGTCAGCAGCAGAGCCCTTCTTGTACAGCATGACGCGGATGGCCGTCTGCCACTCAGCAGGCGGAGGCTCGTCAGAGAGCAGGACACGGTTGCAGAACGCCAGCAGAAGATCCCTAACCGCCAGATCAGGGGTCTTCAGCAGCTCAGCAGAAAGGTGGTCGGCACCGACCGCTGCATCGTACCGCAGGCGAGCAAGGGCGCCGTCCAATTCCTCCAAAGTGAAGGGGGGACAACGTCGTCAGTGGCAAGGCGGCCCTCCTGCAAGGCGGGGACTTGGTAGTCCGCGGCCGAGGAGGGGGGCGCCGGTGGCGGCGGGGGTCCGGCGACCCCGAGGCGGGCGGCCGTCTCGGGGTGCAGCGGCGGGGGGGGGCGCGAGCCCCACCGGTCAAGGAAACATTGTGGGCCAACCAGCGGTCAAGGCTTACCGGCGCCGTGCCGTCCCCCGTATGCTCCACCGGGGTGCGCTGCCGCCGGCCGCCGAGCCGGTCGAGGTGGTACCACATGTCCTTGCCCTGGTTGCGGGCCTGGCAGGCCTTGGCATCCGCGATGCACTGGGCCGCCTCCGCGTCCTGAGCGTGCGCGTAGGCCTCCACAAGGGCGGCCTTGAGCGATGGTTTCTGCAGCGGGTCCCGGTTACGCTTGAGGCGGTGCCGGGCGGCCAAGACCTTGGGGTCCTGGCGGTAGAGCGGGCCGGGGCGGCGGCGGGGCATGACCGGCAGGTGCCGGGCCGCCAGCAACGGGGCACGGGCCGCAAAGCCCGCAAAAACGGCTGCGTTGGGGGCACCATTGTCCAGCTTGTCGACGTCCGCCCGGGCGTCCAGTGCCGACAGGTACTTCCGTCGGCACCAGTTCCGCTCGTGCTCGGCGTCCGTCCAGTCCTCAGGATCTCCCTTGACCGGACGTAGAGCAGACCAGTCAGGGCGGACCACTGTGGCGCGGCGCGTGGGGACGTGGAACCGGAGCCGAAGGGTCGCGCGCACCAACCGGTGATCAGAGCACACCGTGGGCGTGTCAAACACTCGGGCGTCCAGAACCGAGGTACACCTGGGCTGCCGTACCACCACATAGTCCAGACAGGCCTGACGGCCGTTAGGGCCACGAAAAGTGACCAAGTCCTGTGAGGGACGTTGGAATTGACAGTTGACAGCAACCATCCCGCTATCCCGCAAAAAGGCAGAGAAAAGGGGAGTATTGGCGTTAGCTTCCGTGTCAGCAGGCGCAAAGCGACTGCCAGCAGTGCCCACGGGGAGCGTGGCATTGGCGTCGAGCAGCATAACCAAAAAGTGGCGGGCCGGAGTGACCCTCTCAAGGTCATGCAAAGATTCGAAGAACTCCTCACGGGCCGAATCAGGTAGACCACTGTGGGGTGCGTAGCCCACCCCCACCGTGAGGTGGTGTTTAGACCGCCCCTCGACAGAGGTGAAATGTGCTACCATAAGGCGTGGGGTTAGAAACTTAAGCGTGCTGAGGCTAGCAACTGCCAGCGGCGAACACAAAAGACCAACACCACCTTGGCCAGACGTACCGCTGCCAGCGAAGTAAAACCGCCAGCCACCCGCCAAGCGAGCAGTGCTCACCAGGCCAAGTGGCACCGTGCGGCGGTGTTCCTGGACGCCTAATATAGATACACGATGCTCAATGCAAAATGCGACTAGCTCCTCGATCCGGCAGCTATGGTCGTCATCTAGCAATGTGCGGGTGTTAAAAGTGGCAAGGGCCAAGGATGCCTGCTGGCCCACCAGGGGAGAACGACGATGGGTGATGGGGGTGGGTGCGGCGGGGAATGGAGGTGGGGGTGGAACGGAGGGGGGAAGGGAAGCGGTGGAAATAGTGCTTTTCATCGCATTTATTTTGTCCTGCAGGCGTAGGATGCGAGCCTGCCGCCTGCTCTGGGTATTCGGGGATGCTTGCGCAACGCAGAGGCGTAGGAAATCTAGCATGCGTTGGGTGTTGCTAATCTTGCTGCTGAGAGCTGTCGTTCTGGCCCGAGATACCGGCACCACCATGTGTCTCAGTCGACTGTTAGGTCGATGCATGGTAGTGGAACGGGACTATTTAGAGGCTGTCCCCGAAGCCTGTTAGCCGCGAGCCGACGAGGAAGGTTGTCTACCTACTGTCTACCAACAGAGGCAGCACCCTTCTGGCTAGACGCCTGACGAGACTCCGCTCCGGGGGTGTTAATCGGAACACCTGGAATCCTGTGCCCATCAAAGAATGCTGCAAAGGAGCCATCCTGAAGCAGACGCAACTTAATGCGCTTACCCTTGGTCTCTTGCTTCTTGGTCTCCTGGACGATGGTGCTGTTCCACACCGCGCTCCTCGCCTTCAGTTGAGCCGTCGTGTAGTCCTCGTCGAGGCTGAAGTCACCGCGTTGGAGCAGACGACGTGCTCCCAGCACGAGGCGTTTGTCGTGCATGGAGGCCATGGTGACGACGACCAGGCCCAGAGGGCCTGGCAGCCGAATGGCACGTTCAATGGCAACACGGTTCTGGAGCTGCAGCTTCCCCAGAAACGCTGGGCCGCGCAGCTCCTCGGCAAGTGAGTGTGCTGTCTCCTGTGCTGCCGCGCCTTTCTGGAAGCCTTTGATTACCATATTGCGTTGGCGTTGCTGCACTTCATTCTGGGTGACCGCAGCGGTAGCTGCAGACTTGGCCGCCTGTTGAACGATGGTGGTCAATTGCTTTCCGGTGACATCGGCAAACGTGGTAGTTTTGGCAGGGGCTGCCATGGCTTTCTTCAGCTCCAGCATCGTCTCCTTCAGGACCTTAATGTCGCCCTGCACGGTCGTAAAAGACTGTGCGAGGTCCTGCAGCGGCACGGTAGTGTCGGGCGCGGGGGCTGGCCTGGCGATGGGTGTCGCCGGCAGCTCGACAAGTTTAGAGCAGCACGAAATAAGACATGCAAGACGGCAATCCTTGGGCTCCAAAGCATCAATGGTATCCGAAGGAGCGTCCATAACCTGCGAGGTCCATAACTCCGTTGTCCATAACTCCGTTGGGAGTACTTATATGTAGCACATATCCCAGAGAAGGGGCATATGGCTTTTAATTCATTCTAAGTTACTTCCTGCAAGGGTGGGAATGTAAACGACACTTGCTCTAGGTGCACCAAGGGCACCTGCACCCCCCAGTGCATGTCTCGAGCTCAACCCAACTAAGGGCAGCCTGTCATGGGGGGGAAAGATCAGCATGGCTATACAAGAGCTAGGGCTTGGCGTCTCAGCAGAGAGTGACTCCCTGCATGGGCACTGCATAATGAAATAAAGCTAGGCATCATCTGGAGTGTGGCAGATCATAAGTGCTCACACGTGTACATGAAGCTAAGAATGCTTTAGGCATCAGCTGGTATAGTGCCTGTAGTAGGCGGGCATGTACAAGGCCACGGTCTACCTATTCTACACTACTGTTGCTGTATTCCATTAATGCAACATCCATGGGAGGTCCAATTATAGGCATGGCGTGGCAAAATTCTTAAATGCATCATCCATGGCCATTATGGGCGCACATGCGCTGGGGCCGCGTGGTAATTAATTAATTAATTAATTATCAACATCACTCCGTTGGGAGTAGATGTAGCACATAGCCCTGAGAAGGGGCATATGGCTTTTAATACATTCTAGGCTACTTCATGCAAGGGTGGGAATGTAAGCTACCCCTGCTCTAGGTGCACCAAGGCACCTGCACCCTCATGATGTATCGCGCTATGCCCAGTTAAGGGGGAGCGTGGCATGTGGGGGAAGATCATCATGGCTATACAGAAGCTATGGCATGGCTTCTCAGCAGAGAGTGACTCCCTGCATGGGCACAACATTACTAAATAAGGCTAGGCATCGTCTGGAGTGTGGCTCATCATAGGCACACATGTACATGATTACATAAAGCGCGTGGCTTAGCTGGAATAGGGCCTCTAGGAGGCGTACATGTACATGGCCACGGTCTATCTATTCTACACTACTACTGCTGTATTCCCCTAAGCTGGGGCGTCTGGAGTCGCTGGGGCCGCGGGGGTCGCCTGCCAGGGCTTGTGGCCGACGTAGATGGCCGCCCCCTTCCAGTACACCGGCTGCCCCGCCTTGGTCTGCCGGAGCTGGAGGTAGGTCGGCCATAGCTCCCGTCGCCTTTGTTGCTGCGCCAGGGTCAAGTCGTCATCAAGGGTGAAGAGAGTCTTCTCGAGCCGCTTGCGGCGTCTGAGAAAAGAAATCTTGTCCGCCGGGGTCTTAAAGGTGCATGAGAAGGAGCGGGGGCGGCCCTGCCTTACCCCGCGCGCGGGGAAGGCGGTGGGCGGCCAGCTCGATCTCACCAGTAAGGCCCATGCGATCAAGGATTTCTCTCTCAAAAGCACGCGCAAGCTTCTCGGAATTCTCACCTTCCTCCATCTTGAGATTCTTGACAATGACG
The DNA here is from genome assembly GCA_009746045.1 of Mesostigma viride. Lineage (NCBI taxonomy): Eukaryota > Viridiplantae > Streptophyta > Mesostigmatophyceae > Mesostigmatales > Mesostigmataceae > Mesostigma > Mesostigma viride. The sequence goes on from RPFO01000123.1 coordinate 1,731,690, forward strand.
TTTAGGCTGCGCTTGGCGAGCTGGGCCTCCTCGCAGAGGTCAAGCGTCTGCCGTTGAAGCTGGGCTGCGACGGCGGAGGTGGTGGAGGTGGTGTGTTGCTTAAGCATGTCCGCCCAGGTGGTGATGGGAGGAGCATCGCCGGCCAGGCCAGCCGGGGCTGGCTTGGCGGCAATGTCCTTCACCGCCTGGGCGGTGAGGCCTGCGGTGTTCTGCAGAACCTCGATAGCAATGGCGTTGTCCTTAAGACGCTGGTCGATGTCGCGGAGCTGGGCGGTGATGGAGTCGGTGGAGGCGGAGGGAGGGGGGAGGGTGGAGGCGAGGAGGGCGGCGGTGGCGGTGGGGATGGTGGGGAGCTCAGCAGCCAGCGTGCGCACATTGACAGCAATGGGCGACACGTGCTGGTGGAAGACGTCTTGGAGGTGGCGGATGAAGGAGGATTCGGTAACGGGGCAGGGTTGCAAAAGGTCGTCGGCCGAGCGCTTAGTGATGGTAAAGAGAGCTGCGAGCTGAAGGCGGGGGCGAGGCCAGCCGGCCATATTGGCCGAGGTAGGGGCGTCAGCTGGGCGGTTGGAAAACCGGCCGTCAGCTCCGTTGCGGAAAAGGTGTCTGGAATGGAACTGCTCGCACAGGGCCAGCAGTGAGGCGTGGGACCCGTAAAACACGAGCTCCAGTAACTTGGAGCATGGCATGTCGAAAAAGGCAAGCCTGTTGATGTCGAAGGTGGCAAAAAGCCGATCAACGTCAAAATCTCGCTCAGACCAGCCAGGTTCGTCTGAGCGACTGCGCTTGGGATCAGGCGAGGCTGAGGGCGAGGCAGGAAGCCCGGGAGGGGGCTGGGCGACTACCAGTGCGCGACTAGTGTCACTGCCGCCTGCCGGACCTGATGGCGACACTACAATACGCTTCCGCGGACACCTTTTTCAGCGGGGAAAGTGCCCCCGGGCTTCCGGGGCAAATTCAGCAAGCGCTGCGGAACTTAGATACTAAAATTTCGTTTTTGGTTCGTACCGTACAGCCAATCATTTTGCGCCCGGATCAAATTGTGATCTGGGCACTGAACACGAAAATTTCAGCGAAACGTACGAAACACCAACGCAACTACAGAAAATTTTCAGTGACGAAACTGTAGTACCGTGAACCCAAGCAAAATGTAGTAGGACTTCGCTAAATTCACGTTCGGAATTTTTCCCCGCAAGATTCCCCCGCAAGATTCCCCCGCACGATTCCCCCCGCTAGGTTCAGGCTCCAGTCGATGCTCGCCAAATGGCGCAAAAAAAGAAACATATGTTAAAATCGACGGTGCGAATCCTCGTTACCGCTCGGGTAACATTCTCACTCATTTCGCGTCTCCTACGAACCGTATTGTAGTGGAAGCTGCAGCCGGAGCTGCAGACGTATTGTCATTGCCGAGCGCAGCCGTCAGGCTGCGTTGCGTCGATGGGCGTTTGCTCATCGTATATTGCGTAATAGCGTCGGAAAATTATATCAGCATGTGCGTCTTAGAAAGACGAAGCGATTGTGATATTCACGACTAAATTCGGAGCTCAAACGTGAAAGTTATGAGCTCCGCCGTCAGCCATGGCTACCTCGTGGCTCGTGGTAGGCTAAGCCTTACTAATCTACACCACTGCTATGTTTCCTATAGACTGGGGTTGCTGGGGTGGCTGGGGGGCGCCTGCCAGGGCTTTTGGTCGACGTGGATGACGTCCCCCCTCCAGTATACCGGTTTCCCCCCTGCGCTTTGCCGTATCTGGAGGTAGGTCGGCCATAGCTCGCGTCGCCGTTGTTGCTGGGCCAGGGTCAGGTCGTCGTCCAGCGTGAAGTGAGTCCTCGAGAGCTTCTTGCGGTTTTAAAGAAACAACAGCTTGTCGATCCGCCATGTCAAGGAGACAACCAGCGCAGGACAACCGCCATGTACTTAAAGGTGAGGAGCACGGACGTGCCGGGCCCGCCTTACCCCGCGTGTCTCAGGGCCATGTGTTACGTATACTCGCAACGGAGTTATGTTCTTAAAATGAATGGTGACGGAGGCATAGGCGACATCCATCCATCGGGTAAATACTTCTTCTTTCCCGAGTGGGAGCACGTGTTTAATCAATTAACTAATTTAGGCGACCTGTCGGGTTTTGCATGGGTCAGGAGTTCTGTACTGTTTCATGAATGCATGGCTGCGTAGTATGTTGTTTTTTTGTGTAAAGATTAGTAAACAAAAGGGACAAAGAGGTCATTGCTGTGCACATGGGATATTTGATTAACCCCTAAATGGTCTTGCGGCCGATTTTCCGCCAAAAATCGAGTTCCAGCCGATGCATCGGCCCCTTCTCGGGCGACCAATCACCAAATGCCGCGAAAACTATTGAGAATTAGGAAACGTTTAGCTGAGAAGATCGAAAGTTTATAAAATACTCTAAAGCATGGTATATGGGTTTGCATACTTCTGACAAAGTTATAGAGGTGTTCTGGCCGGTCAAAGTACAAGGGGTCAGGGTACTTTTTCACGTACAACGTGCATTCCGGAAAACGACGACCTGGCCATGGCGGCTTGCGCCCACGCATGGCATTTACGTTTTCGTTCGAATTTTCTGACCAAACTTAGGATATTGATTTTATACACCCTAAAGATCATACAGGCCAATTTCTGGCTCGCGGGAATGCCATTTGATAGGTGTCGGCAGCGTTCTTGCTGGAAAAAACTGCGATCAGGCCGGACGATAGAAACGTTGACAGCAATACCTTTCCGGCGTATTTTAAAGGATATATCGGTTTCTTTGTACTTTTTATGATACATATTAGTTGTTAACGTGCAAGGGTGGCCAGAAATCGCCGAATCCAGCGACCATGCTGCACAACTTTGGTGTGCCGAAATGCGCCATTTTGCGGCCACCGCCTGGGCCAAGGTAACGCCATCCATGCCTGGTAAAGCTTAAGCATCGTTTTCCTATCGATGTTTGACGTTTATATATACGTTCTAGCTTGTGTAGCACATTCTTTTTGCATTATTCATGCTCTTTCTTGACCCTGGCCTGGCCCCTTTCTAAAACACCCTTCTTAGATGCTTCCCTCAGTCAGTTGACCTGCCACAGGGTGATGGTGATAAGTTTTAGAGGCTGTATGGGTTTGAATACCTCCATATATGTTTGTTATACATTTCCCATACACATATTGCATGAGTGTGAGGCAGTTGGCTGGTCTCTGTGGCATCATCAAGCACGTAACTGGTGAGTAAAAGCTTCCCATTGACAGCATGTGCCACCAGGTGTGCTGGCCATCACCTGGCAAGCTATAGCAGCTTAGGCCTAGTTTATCCTTGCTAGGGCAGGCTGAAATAGGCTCAACATCACTAGTTTGTTGGTGGCTGCCTCCTAGAATGCATGCCTTGCGTAGGGTATCCGTACCACGTTACCTACGTGCATGGACAAGGTAGCACCTGCACATAGGTGCCATGTAAGGGCAGTGTGATGATGCAGTTATGTTTCCCCATCATTGTGGAAGGGAAATGTATTGTTTGGCATGGTTGGTGGCCATATTAGTAGGTAGTATGCCCACCCTTACCCCCTTGGTTGCTTTTTACCAACGGTACCCCTATGGGCTGTACTGGGTGTAACTGCTGGTATACCCACCCAAATGATGACCCCAATGGCTCAAACTGTTCAGCAACTAATTGTTTATCATCCCTGAAGTGGTAGGTGCCTAGGTCTTATAACATAATTCAAAATGCACATTCTACCAAAAATGAAAACGCGCGTCTTGACCCCCCTGACTTTGACGGCAGTTATATATGGCCTACCCTGCATATATGTGAGGTTGTGATATACCAACCCGAAGGGCAACTCATGGACATGCTTGGCCCCCAAGGACAGCCATTGGATATGGGTAGGTTGGATGGCATCTGGTTTGCAAAATTGTGAAGATCCAGCCGATTTATCGGCAGGATCTCAGACCATTTAGGGGTTAAGGCATAGGCGATGTTTGATTAAAGCCATATGCCCCTTCTCAGGGCTATGTGCTACATCTACTCCCAACGGAGTGATGTTGATAATTAATTAATTAATTAATTAATTAATAGGCGATGTTGCACTAGTTAGCTTGGGTCAGGAGTTTGTAGTTTGAGCGCCCATGTGACGTTCCCGGGATCTCCCTCTCAGAGGGGTTAAATTAACCCGGCCCAGCTCACTCGAGTTCAAAAAGGTGCAAAGTAGAAGGGCCTAAGCTGTGAAAAATTCAAGAAATCATTGTCCATGGGACAACCAGCGCAAGCCAGAAATCTGGAGAATGTGTGATTATTGAAACGTAGAGTAGTTGCTAGACCCTCCCAACAACCTGTGGGCCTGCCTTTCAAGGCAATGAGAGAAGGGGGTGGTCCCTGCCCCCTTCTTGCTGTGCATCAATCAGGGATGAAGGGTACCTATACTAAAAATGTGGTACCCCCGTTACTCTCCCAACGGAGCTAGGCGCGTGAATGAACAAACGAATGAATGAATGCATGCAGACGAGTAGTAATGGCTGGAAACATGTCAGCTGGGATTTACAGCTAGTGAAGCAGGGTACCAATTACAGGGCAGAGCTGTCGTCCCACAACAGAAGAGTGGCCTGTACGCGTCTCGTGACTCATCAGAGACTGAGCCCATTGCTTCTACTACCATTCTCTTGACCAGTACAACCAGGCTGATCGCCAGGCCTTCCGCAAAGACTAGCGGCCGCCAAGACCCACAGATGGGCTGACTTCGCATTCAACTGGTACCTATTTCTATAGATTGCTATCAGACTCCCATGACAGCGCCGGGCACTACACAGTCTTGTGCAGCTGTATGCGGTAAACTGTTCTGGATGAACGTTCACATGCCGCCTCAGTTTCTGTGAACATGCGCATGAGTGGGTCCACAGATAGAGAGCAAAAATCTCTTAAACGAGGGGCTCAATCTCATGTACATCAGCTACAGCCAAGATGCACAGATCATCGACACAAGCAATAAGGTACCTATGCGGCAACAATTTTTGAAAGCTAGTTATCTCCATTCATTTGACCACCAGCCTATCACCTCAAACCATTTTCACAAGGGCTGGGGAAATAGCGGATGGGTACAGAAGTCCCCTTCCCAATGCCTACATCTCCAGATTCACAACACTGAACATCATCAAAGAGACAACCAGCGCACGCAAGAAATCTGGAAGAGTCCGGACCATTGTAGCTCGGGCCTGCTGTTATCTTATCCGCATTTGCCGAGTCATTCAGGATGATGGAAATGAAGGGGGTTGGAGATGTGTAGCCGAGGACATTATCGCTGAATTTGCACTTCCAAAGGCAGTTGTGTGCAGCAGCAGTACACGCTCTCTATGCAGGCTCTGTTACTCACACACAGTGATGAAGCAAAGGTTGGCGGATGCAGGATCTTAACATAAGGCAGCACGACAAAAGCTGGCCCGAATAGGTTGGTAGGCCTGGACCTGGTGGTTTGCATGCATGGCTGTCCTCAGAAACTGCCCTTAGATGGCCATGGAGATGCCGCGAAGAAGCAACCATAACCAACAGTGGGTGGCACGCAGATGGCCCACGTCTCGCATGCCCCACACACCCAGGTGCAATGTAAATTAACGCAGACATAGCCGCGGTGGACACCTGGGTATTCATCGATTGCTGGCACAGAGTAGGCAGCAGGCAACGTTCTTGAAACATGCTTCTGAGCAGGTACTAATTGGCTGCCTTGGCACATCAACAGAAGACATATGTGGGCTCACTGATAATACACAGAATGGAAAGGCATCAGGATACAGCTCAGTAGGCAAAATATAGGTTCGCATCTCATGCAAGAGGGGATTGATTACAGATCCTCCTTTGCGTCGAGGCCATGATAAAGCAGCAAACGCTCACGATCAGCCATCACCTGGCCGATGCCAAAAGCATTTCAACTCTGTGCGAGCGGATGACATAGGGAAAAATCCCTCCACTAACCTGTCTGTGCAGGGAAGGGGTTCGCCTCCCAGAAGTCCACCGCTTCTCCTCCATCCGATGGCCTCTGCCTCCACAGGACGTCGCGCCGGATGCGACTGGTCACTGCCCCCACTGCAGCTCCACCTCCAGCCGCGGCCGCTGCAAGCGTCGCAGCGGCATCCATGACAGTGCCAGAAGGGGCAGACGAGCCGGTCTGAAGAGGATCAGAGTCAGCCTCAGCACCGCCCTCCATTTTGTCCAGAGACGGCGGAGACGGCGCAGACGCGGTGGTGCCTGTTGCCGTTCCAGCGGTGCGCACGCTGGCTGGTGTGGCAAACATGCCTGTGTTGTCAAACTGGGCCCAAACAGTCTGGGCCACCTCCTCTGAGTTGGACTGTGGGGGGTGCACACCACATGGGTTGGCACAGCAAGGAATATTAGCCATGGGTACAAGCTTACGACTCACAACAGGACATACCGGATGAGTTACCTGTCGGTGCTGTACAAAAGAGCACGTTGGGTATTCTGATCCCACGCCTAATGCTTCAACACTGCAGCGTCTGGTGTCACGGCCAAGCTGGCAATACTGGGGGTTTAGTGCAAGAGGCATGGAAGTGTCTTCGGTAACAAAAGCATGTGGGAATAGAAGCTAGTCGTGGTTCTCTGAACATAGTTTCTTTATAGTGAGATGGAAGGATAGACGCTGTAGCTAGACGAGATTCCCGTGACATACCTTTTTGAGGCCGGCACCGGATCGGCAGTGGAAAAGGTTCCGCCAACTTCCTGGCCAGGTGGCAAGAGCCACCTCGTGATGCAATGTTGCCACTGTCCAGGTTTCCTTGTTAATGACGTAGTGATGACCTAGGTCTAGGACTTATCTCTCACAGAATATGTGACCTACGAGCCCCGGCAGTATTACCTAAGCCCACGGCATTTAGAACACCAGATTGCGGCATTTGTTCAGATGCAACTTTGCGTGGCGAAAAAATGCCGACCGGGCCAAGGCGCCGTGACACGCAAAAAAGACAAAAACGAACCCACCTAGCTAATGTTGGTCTCCATTCTTTTCCCGCCCACCCTCCCTGCGTTGCTTTTTGTAAGGGGGCAAGGCTGGCCTTTTGACAAGCAATAAGTGTTCCCATGAGCATCGGTGGCCAGGATGTCACCTGCCTTTTGTATGTGCTCCACTCATCGATTTAATAAAGAGTCTGGTTGCCCTGGAGTTCACAGTCAATAGAATTAGTTGTTGGAAATACGTGGCACACAACAAGTACAGCAGGGCTGAAGGTGACATGGGCACGCACTACACACTGTTTTGCCATCCGTGCCTACCGCCGCTTACACCATGCATGTGCAACTCAGGCCCTCATCAACAGCTATTTAGTATCCAGTGTGTCTAACAGACCGCCCCTCTGCGCTCATTTCTCGTGTCATTTAGACCACCCCACCTGCGCACGTCACCCCCCCTGCCCCCCGCCGACCCCACCCCGAGATCAGCCAGGCCACCTTTCACCTCCAAGCATGCTCGCGTTACATCAATGGTCACATACCATGGATGAAGGAGGAATGGAGATAGGTCACGCAGGCGCATGAGAATTCTTCAAACCAAGCCAAGGCTCCCTGGACTTGCCCTGTTTTGCTGACCAGCTACCGCATGCATGCCAGCCTCGGAACTCTTTGGTTTCCTCGTTACATACCGCCACCAGGTCGAATCAAGCCACTCCCTTATCACCCGCTCGCCCCCCGCCCACGTACCTGGATGAACACGCATCCGCCTGGTGCCAGCGCCCTGGAACATAATTCTACCAGCTCTGGCTGAACCATGAACAACCGATCCCCCCGCACCTCAGGGCCCAGCACCGCAGCGCCCGCCACCAACGATGCCACAGTAGCCGCACCACCCAGCATCTCTAGAGCGTTCGTTGGCGGATTTATCAGCGGGCCGACCGCACCCTGTGGGGCCTCATCATTTCCAGGAGTGTCCCCATTAATGCTAGTGTGGCTGCCTCCATTCGAAGCCCTTTTCTTAGGAGCCTCCTTCCTGGCCTTTTTGCCATTGTCGTCATCAAGATCACCATCGCTGAAGGCATCCGCATCATCGCCGTCATCCTCCCCTCCTTGCTGCAAGCGGTAGGGCGTCGGGAAGCCGATGCAGACAAGCCACACAGGCCCTGGGTATTCATCCAACACGCAGCGGAGGTAGTCGACGGCTTCACCTTGCACGAAACGAACGCGCCCATCCAGGCCCCACCGGTGCGCCACTGAGGATGCTCGCAAAATGGCCTGTGGCTGGACATCAATCCCCAGCCAGTTGCACGGCTCGCCTGCAAGCCCCTCCTCTCGGCATGGTGGTGGTGGCTTACCTGCACACGGTGTCCTGTTACTCACCGCTGGCTGATTGCTGTCGCCTACAGCCGCAACCGTGCTGGTTGGGTGACACGCCATGCCGAGCACGAAGCTCCCAAATCCGCAACCGACGTCAATGGCAAGGGGCCTGTCAGGGTGCTCGAATCTCAGAAAGGATTTGATATCGGTCCCTATTGCCTGGCCACCTAGAGCCCCTAAACTAGCACCTTCGTTTTGCTCTCCTTGGTCCCTGGCCTGCCTCTGGCTACCTGCACGGCTAGGTCTGCCACTGCTGACGTCATCGCTGCTGACATCATCACTGCTGACATCATCTATGGCCTCGCCCACGGTGAGCGGCTTGGGCTTGGGCACGCTCTTGGCCGAGAGCCACAGTGTCCATAGGGCCAGGTGCGACAAGGGGGAGAAGCGGCCGGCCGCCATGTCTGCTAGTGCGCGCTCCTGGTCCTCGTAGCGGCGCGAGGTGTCCCAACTTCTGGCATCCGCCGCCGCCGCCGCCACTCGCGCGTAAAAGCACGCGTCGTGCACACCAGCAGCGGCAAACTTGGCGGCGGCGCGCACCTGTGCACGCATGGCATGGGTAGTGGCCATGGCTAGCGGATTGTCAGGCGCAGCCTGCGTAGGGAATGGAGGCATGCGCACGGCTACATCTAGGGGTGCATCCTCGATAAAAAAAAAAAAAAAAATGAAAACCAATCATTGAAATGAAGTCGTTATAGTTCAGCTCCAGGAGTTCTGAAAACAAACCACCAATTCGCAGTATAAAACCTCGAAACGCGAAATCTGCCCAGAAGAAAAATAGAGCTGTAGGAACTATCCTGTAGATAAGTGTCTGGGATCGTGCATCGCAGGTGGTACTAGGGGCACGTTATGAGAACGATGCACCACCGTGTGGCAGCGACAATATTCTGATAACCAATATTCTAGAGCATCGTTGAATAAGGCGCGACAACAGAGCGTATTGGACCAGAGCGTACTTCGTGGACCAACAACGAGGCGTGTGTGGCCATATTCCCGCAATCGCGAGGGGCAAGTCGTGGCTGCCTGCATGGTAATTCTTTCCTCAACAACACCACATCTTGACACAAACATCACTTCCCCTATTCACTCTCCCCCAGTTCACCTAGAGTTGCCCCCCCATTCCGTCCCCCCGTCGCCATTACGCCCAGCTCTTTGGACACTCCCTGTAGCCACAAGCTGCATCTACAACTCAAGAGCAAGCGGGCAACCCACCTGCGTGCTCACGCGGTGGAGGTGCATCACCTCCCCCGCCCGCGCCGCCATGGCCGTCATCAGGGGCTCGTCCCTTGCCCCCGCCAGCGAGAGGTGCAGTGCACTCTCTGCCAGGAACTTGGCCGAGTCTTCTGCTGACACCCGTGCGGCCACTTCCGCCAGCACACGCGACATCAGCGAGGTTGACCGCTGGCTCCCGGCACCACGCCCATCACCACCACTCTCCCCGCCCAGCAGCCCCGCCCATGCCAGCCGCTGCATGGCGCGCGACATGTCCTTGATGCCCATGGAAGCGAACGCTGCCGACGTTTCCTCGACGCCCATGGAGATGGGACCGATAGATAAGTCCGTGGTGCCTGTTGCCGGCATTCCTGTGGAGTCAAGACCGCTGGCAGATGTCACCGATGAGTTTGCCGCATCATCCATGACCCCTGGCACATCCCTGCCCATCTCCCCCTCCACCGACCAATCACGTCGCGCGATCGCGTCCCTGGCGGCGGCCACCATTGACTCCTGCCACCCAACACGCATGTCCAGCAGACGCACCGCCAGCGTCTCCAAGGATGCAAGGTCCGCCGTGGCGCACCGGCGCGCCATTTCGCGGGCAAAGGCCGCCTCTAGCGGGGGCCACCAGGGGCAAGGGTGCGGGTGGTAGCATGGCCCGTCCTCTGTGGCATGAGCCGCCTGGCTGCCGTCTTGTGCTGGCACCTTCGAGCGCGGCTGTGCCTTCAGCGCTGCCCATGCCTGCCCTTGTGCTTGCGCTTGCGCCTGTGCCTGTGCCTGTGTGTGTACCCGTGCCTGTGTGTTGGCGGCGAGATGGAAGCGCAGGAGCAGGCGAGGGAACTCATGCAGCAGCACCGAACCGAGCACGCTCCCCTCACCACTAGCGTACGTCACCCGCTGCGCACACGCCCCCAGCACGGCTGCGTCCGCCATGCCAGCGCGCGCAAATCGGAACGCAAGGATACCTGCCTCGTGCGCGTTGCCCGCACCAGCGGCGGCCACCGCAGCACGACACAGGGAGGGCCAGGACAAGCCATCGTGCGGCGTGCTGGCAGGCATGGATGCACCTGCCACTGCGTCCCCTGCCATTCTCTCAGCAGTCGCAGTGCCCCCTTGGGTAGATGCATGCGCGCTTGCGTCGAGCTCCACCGCAGGTGTGCCTGCACCTTGCCCCAGGCCAACGCCCACCCGCGTCAGCGCCCATGCCAGGTCCGCTAGCTCCTGCCCGCTGCAACGCTCGAGGTGCCGCTGGGCTGTGATGGATATGCACTCAAACAGGTGAAGCACACTGGGGGCTAGCGCGGGAGCACGCGCGGACGCTCCACCCTCGAAGGTGGTGCGCAGGCCTGCGCTGCTGGCTAAGTTGTCATCGTCCGGTGGGCAGGTGGCAGCGGCGAATTGGAGCGCCACGTTCGTCAGCTGGGACATGCGCAGGGTGCCCGGCTCCGCCTGCTCGATCCTTGAGGCGGCCGCGGCCGCCAGAGAGTTTAGCAGGGCATCTGGGGCCCATCCGCCGCGCTTGATGACTTGGAGGAACACGGCCTGCTTGATCGCCAGCTCGTCTCGACAGTAGCCCAGCTGCTCCGCGGTCAACAGCAGTTGGAAGATGACGTCATCGACAAAATTGGAGCCCAGGGAGAGCTCCAGAGCGGCTTTTCCCAGTGCTGCCACGTTCACGCCGGTGGCAGGGTTGGCGGGAACGTCTCGTCCGTGGCGAGAGCCGCTCGAGACTGCTCGGCAGATGGCTACTCGCCACTGGCTCGATTGGGACACCCTCGGTGGGGGGTTCACAACAAGCCGGCTGCGCCAGTGGTTGTCAGCGTATCGCAGCACCCTCGGGGTTTGAAAGCTGGGCCGGGGAACCACGGGGATGCCGGTACTTGCGAGCCGGCCATAGTAGCTCGGAGAAGAAAACAATGTCACTTGAGGCATGGTAGGCAGGTCGCTCTGGACAAGTATAAAAATATCTTAACAAGCCGACCGTAGGAAAAAGATTAATCCGATGTAGAGCTTCTGTGGGTCATTTGATGTCGTTTCTCAAATTCTCTTGCCATGGAGAATTTCTGAAGCACCTTCCCGGCTGCAAACAGTGAAAATGCAAGCTTTCTGGGCCCTTCCGATGGGAGCTGGCTGAGCTCTCAAATTTGACCATGTCGGCCTGCGTTCCCCGCATGGAAAACGCATAGATTCGTCGTTGTCGAACTTGAAAGAATGTTCATGACATCAACTCTGCGGCACAGGCTGTTCCTCTGTGCACCGGTCCATTGGCGTCAGAAAGACCTTAAAGATATACCGCGGCCTTAAAGGTGCCCCAGCAATGCTCCATTAGAAACCGACATTGACTTAATCATTCAGGTACGCGTTGCAAAGTCTAACTCCTTGTGCAGTGCAAACGATCTGAACTGTAACTACTGGGCCGGCTACTGCTCCCGTTTGTTGCGGTTCGTGGATTTCATTGTAACATGGGACCCGGCATTAACAGCACACTTACAACTGCGTCATGTGGCGGCATGGCTGCGGGTTAACGCAGCACTAGCTGGACAATTCGTTGCTGTAGCGCTGGAGCACTTGGCTAATAAATAATTGCTGCCAGTAACAGGCCGCCATTAGTTTTTTTTTCAGGCACCGCAGGGGCACCGCCATTAATTAATGGATGTAAGATGTGAGGCGGCGAGCGTCGCCCCTGGATGCCACGTGGCCTCGTTCACTCTGTTCTGCTTGACCATCCTTCTACCCAGCCACGGCAAATGACGCGCTCGGTCGGCCCGTCGCGTCGCGCCGCGCTCATTCGGAAAGATCCTGGTGCCATGCATGCCTGGTGCCCGACCCGACCTGCATGCATGCGCGCGGTGTCCCGCCTTCCCGCTTCAAATGATCGACGGCGAGGCTGGGTGCACCCAGCAAGGGGGGGGCCGTGTGTCGCATCTGGCAACTCTCGCTCAACTTGACACCATTTCTCCGTTGGAGCGGGCGTGCCCATACAAGTTAGGTCGTCGACGTTTCGCCTCGCACGGTTTCGCACACAGCACTCGTCCTCTTTTACGTAGGAAAGGAAAGAAAGTAGGCAGCCATGACTGACACAAAGGAGAATGAGGCTTTTGCGGAGGGCGAGGAGGACCTGGTAGATTATGAAGAGGAGGAAGAGGCGGTGCCGGATGCCGCAGTGGCCAAGGCCGCTGGGGAGCCGGTCAAAAAGTGAGGAATCGTGACAAAGATGCTTTTCTCCCTACCCTTGTCGAGCATATCTCTGCCGGCTTTTGTCTTGCAGTCTCGGTGCTTGCGCTCCTGGTGGTTTGTCAGCTTGTCGTGTTCGTGCCTAATATCTATCGTTCTGTTGTTGCGCGCCATTTTGTGATTTCCTTCTGCAGGGGTTACGTAGGCATTCATAGTTCCGGTTTTAGGGATCTGCTGCTGAAGTCTGAGCTCTTGAGAGCTATCGTCGACTGCGGTTTTGAGCACCCTTCCGAAGGTGTGTGGAATGAAAGACTTTTCGGGAAGGTGACGACGCTTCGTGCGGGAGTTGATTTTCCAGAAGTTTAGTCCTTCCCACCTCGCTGCTGGTGCCGTCGGAGACAAGATAATAATTTCCTCTGCTCTGCCTTCTTTTTCCGCGGGTGCCTGCTGGATGGGTAACTTGGTTGATCATTAACGGGCGCGACCGGATGGGGATCGGCGTCTTCCAATCTACCTGTCTTCTGCAGTTCAACACGAATGTATCCCCCAGGCCATCCTGGGAATGGATGTGCTGTGCCAAGCGAAGTCCGGTATGGGCAAGACCGCCGTCTTCGTGCTGGCCGTCCTGCAACAGCTGGAGCCAGTCGCGGGCCAAGTCAGCACGGTGGTGCTGTGCCACACCCGTGAGCTTGCCTATCAGGTAACTTCACGCCGGAGCCTTCCCCACCCCTACCTTGCAGACGTAGCCTTTAATGTCCACTTCTGCGAGTCACGCTAAGAAATAAAATTGATTTCACGGCCGTTGGCGTGTGCCCGTTGTGTTTGACAATGTCCGGATTCCTCTAGCCTGATCTCAAAAAGTCTGTTCACCCACAGTGTCCCCGCGTCAACCGCCCAGCTCAATGTCTCCTTGTCATCTTTTCTTGCCATTTCCAGTCCTAACGCTTGTCGCTTGGGTGCAACCTCCCTCCTTTCTTTCCTGCATTTCCTCCCTCCTCCGTTCCCCCCCCCCCCCTCTCTCCCTTTGAAACCAACCAACCAATGAACGCCTCTTCCCCCAGATTTGCAATGAGTTTGAGCGCTTCAGCACATACCTGCCCGAGGTGAAGGTGAAGGTGTTCTTTGGTGGCATCATGCTGGCGACACACAAGGAGCTGCTCAAGAACGACACGCCGCACATCGTGGTGGGCACGCCCGGCCGCGTGCTGCAGCTGGCGCGCGAGAAGGACCTGGACCTGACGCACGTGCGCCACTTCGTGCTCGACGAGTGCGACAAGATGCTCGAGTCGCTGGGTGAGCATCGTCATCAATATCATCATCATCATCATCATCATCATCATCATCATCATCATCATCATCATCATCATCATCATCATCATCATCATCATCATCATCATCATCATCATCGTCATCATCGTCATCATCGTCATCATCGTCATCATCGTCATCATCGTCATCATCGTCATCATCGTCATCATCGTCATCATCGTCATCATCGTCATCATCGTCATCATCGTCATCATCGTCATCATCGTCATCATCGTCATCATCGTCATCATCGTCATCATCGTCATCATCGTCATCATCGTCATCATCGTCATCATCGTCATCATCGTCATCATCGTCATCATCGTCGTCATCGTCATCATCGTCGTCATCGTCGTCATCGTCGTCATCATCGTCGTCGTCGTCGTCGTCATCATCATCATCATCATCATCATCATCATCATCATCATCATCATCATCATCATCATCATCATCATCATCATCATCATCATCATCATCATCATCATCATCACTATTATCACTACTTTTAGTGTCGTTCGAATAATGGTTAGTCTTGTTCTTATAATGAGTGTCTTCTCTGGTTGGGTTTGCTGGTCCGGTGGGTCGAGTGGAAGGCGCAGGGGATGCATGGATGGTTGTCGCTGAGTGCCGCGAGGTGCCGGCTTGGGGAAGCCAACACTAGTATATTGCAATGTGTTGTCCGTGTTGGGTCCCCACTCCCCACACACCACCTGGCAGACACAGACAGAATGCTTGTGTCATGAAACGGGGGTAGGGCTGGTGCTATCATGCAGGTGCATTGACAAGGTTGTCCCTGATCCGGGCCCCAACAACTGGCACGCTAGCGACCCAGCTCCCTATGTCTGATGGCTAGTTCTGTTTTCTTGAAGCTCTTTAGCTTGAAGCTCTGCGCGTGTGTAGCACACATGGTCTGACTTATCCCCCCTTTTTCCCTGCCATGTGTGCCCCTGTGCTCGCTGTCCCGCGCAACAATTTGCCAGACATGCGCAAGGATGTGCAGGACATCTTCAAGCTGACTCCGCACGACAAGCAGGTCATGATGTTCAGCGCAACACTCTCCAAGGACATCCGGCCGGTCTGCCGCAAGTTCATGCAAGATGTAAACACTCGCAACCCTACGCTTGGCTCACTGGCGGCGCGCACCCCACCACCCTTTCCTGCCCGTGCGTGCGCCCAGGCCGTGGGGACCCCTCCCGGCCTGGCCTCCCTGCGTGGCCCCCTGCTAGTCCCATGAGCACCCGCCTTTAATGGGGGGTCATGAAAGCCAAGGTTTCCTGCGTAGTTGCCTGCCCTCTCCATACCATCACCGCCACGGTCTCGCTCTCGTGCTCCTGGTGTATAAGCAGCGACCATGTCACCTAGGCAAGCAGGCAGCGGCAGAGCGACGGCGGGAAGGCCCGCGGGCACGGTGGGGCCACATCATCGATGTGCTGCCACATGCGGGTTGCAGCGTGGCGGGTTGCCACATGCGGTGACCGTCCTGGCCACGCCGCACGTGGTCGCTTGTCCTGTTGGTTGCCCTGGCTGGTGTGGTCCTCAAGAGGTGGGCATGACCATTGCTGGGCCTGGGTCTGCCCACACGGTGTGCGGCTGCGGCGGGCTCCATTGGGCGCTGCAGCAGGTGCCACACCCATGCGTACCGAAGTGGTCAAGCCTAGCAGAGAAATGCCAGGGGTGTTGTGCATTCCTGTAAGGCGGCCAGGTGCAGGGCAAAGCAATTTTCTTTTGACGAGGGGGTGGGTCTGGACCAAGTGGCGGTAGGGGGAGGCGACTTGAGTACAGCACCAGAGGCCCCTAGTCAGCCATCCGGGGTGGCCGGCATTCCTACGTTAGCAGGCGTGGAGTTCAGTCGGCGTTTCTCAGGAGTTGTCAGCTTTGAAGATAGGGCTAGATTCGTGATAGGGGAGCGGCCGTCCGGCGGTGGCACAGCCTGGACTTTTGTGGATGTGAAGTAGCTTCCTCTTGACATGTAGTCCACCAGCTAGGCCAGTCTCGATGATCTGGAGGCGTTGAGTTCATCCACGGCGGTACAGAGGTAGTGGCGTCGCCTGGTGACTTGCGGCAGGGTGCAATGGCTCTGTGGCATATTAAGGGGGTGTCGAAACGAGGGGCGGTCATGGGGGAGGGCAAGGGGGCGGTCATGGGGGAGGGCTGGGGTGACAGTGAGCGGAGTACACAGTGGTCTTGGTGGAAGTGGTGACGACAGTAAAGGAGCCAGGCAGGCAAGGGGTGGTCGAGGCAGCTTGCCATGGTGCAAGTAGCATGCTTCAGCGGCGGCTCCTCTTGCGAGTGCCGGGGGAATGAACGAGGGCGCGCCAGGTGTCCAGCAGCTACGGCGGCGGTGTGCGGATCCCGGAGGACGGTTGCGTGCCCCATCAGCGCTGGGCTTGCGCACAGTCCTTCCGGTGGCTGTGGTCCTTCTCCCGTACTAGCCTTTTCCCATAACTCACTTGCTGCTCACTACCACCTCAAAAGGAGATAGCTGCTAGGCCAGATGCCAGATGCCTTGATAGATCATCGGCAGTTTCTAATGTTGCCAGATATATGAGGTGCGGCTCCAGATGCTTGCTGTGTTGATGGGACAGGGTGTGCGTGGATGGTGTCTTGCTGGTCCCTGGGACCCCCTGCACGGCGTGGCGCGCGGGCGCCGTGGGCGGTCCCAGAGCCTGCGCCTGGCAATGATGGGCGCGCCCGTGCCGGTTAATGCTGTCCCCTGCCCCGTTGCGCGGGAGGTTCCCTTGGACGGTAAACGTAAGGGGTGGCGCGGCAGGGCAAGGGGGTGGGGCTTGGTTGGCTACCATGCTAGCAGTAATGTCTCGGAATAAGCATAAAGGGTGGAGATGTTATGCTAATCCGGCTGTTAGCTATGTCCTCTAGATGTGTAGGGTCGATCTATCGTGCAGCTGTTGAGAGAGGTGAGGGCTTTGCTACTTCCGTGATGTGTGGCACACATCTTGGCTACATCGACTGGATGTCTTCTTCCCACTTGCCAGCCTAGTGCAATTCTGCCAGGCTTTTGTTTCTTTTTTGAGCAAGGTAGTTTTCTTGGGTGTCTGCCGTGGCTTGCTAGTCTATTGCCATGCGTGTGCCACGGTTTGGTTGCTTACATGTTGCGTTCCCCCGGTGTGTGTGTTGTTTTTGCCGGTGGACGTGCGTGCTGTGTCTATCTGTGGGCGTCGTGCGTCTGGCGTTGGTCGGTTCCGGCTGGCCACCGAGAGCAGCCCATGGAGATCTTCGTGGACGATGAGGCCAAGCTCACCCTGCACGGCCTGGTCCAGGTGAGCGACAGATGATGGCCTTCCTGGATCCCTGGCCATTGTCCTCAAAACTTGGTGCCATGAAGTCTGCATCTTGTCCAGGATGCAATTGTCTTTTTGAGGAACGTATGAAGGGCGGGGAACTGCCCAGGTGACGTCCAGCCTCCGGTTGCGGTCTCCTGTTCCTGCGTGGATGCTTGTGCAGTCAGTTTTCTGCTTGCTCTAGCTGTTATATGAAGTTCCATGAAGGTGCCATTTATCTGGCCCAGTTGACACGCTTTCTTTCTTTGCTTCGTCCCCTTGCTGACCCCGTGTCTTTCCCCATGGTGCTGCCCGCCCCTCCTCCCATCACTGCCTTTCACTGCGCTGCCCGCCCTCCTCCCATCACTGCCTTCTCTCCCATGGCTTCCTTCCCTCCTTGGGTGCCCACTTCCTCCCATTTTGGTGCCCCCCCCCCTTCTCCCCGCCCTTTGGCTGCCATACCTTCATCGTGCCCACACCCCGGTACCTCCCCCGTGCATATGTGTCGCAGCATTACATCAAGCTGAGCGAGGTGGAGAAGAACCGCAAGCTGAACGACCTGCTGGACGCTCTCGACTTCAACCAGGTGGTCATCTTCGTCAAGTCTGTCTCGCGCGCCAACGAGCTCAACAAGCTGCTTGTGGAGTGCAATTTCCCTTCCATCTGCATCCACGGGAGCATGAAGCAGGAGGAGCGGTACGAGCTTGGTGGGAGGGGGGGTGATGGGGGGAGGACTGGTATCCATTGAGGGGGGAGGAGGCGTACGGAAGGGGGGGGGAAGGGTTGGTGGAAAGGGGGAGGAGGTGAGCCCGCCCGCCTAATCACGTGCTTGTTTGGATGCAGCAGGTTTTGCCTGCAAACAATGCACCTGTTTACGGATGTCAGCAACATGTTGAATTGCTGAATGGTTGATGTGGGAGATGCTTTGTGGGTGGTCAGCTGGTTGGCCATGATGCAGTCCCAATTGTAGGTTGTTATAAGGATAGGTTAGTCTTGCATGTTCATTAGTCATCTCTGGCACACTCCCTCGCGTTCGTGTACATCCCTCAACTGCTGTTTTCTTAATTTCCTCCACACTTGCTTTCCTATTTCTCCCCACGATGGGCTCCCTCCCCCCCCGCACCAGCCTGACGCGCTACAAGTCGTTCAAGGAGGGCCACAAGCGCATCCTGGTGGCGACCGATCTGATTGGCCGTGGTATCGATATCGAGCGTGTGAACATCGTCATCAACTACGACATGCCCGAGGCCAGCGACGTGCACGCGCACCCAGCCGACACCTACCTGCACAGGGTGAGCTGCTTGCCTTGCTCTTGGGGTGGCGTTTCACTTGTTCTGCACAGTTAGGGTGAGCCACTCGTGTGGCATTCGTTGGGGTGTTGGGGTGGTGAATGCATGGCAGCACTAGCGCTGGTGCAGCAGTTGGCTTTACAGACAATAGAAGCGTTGAGCCACTTGCTATGGTCGCTTATTGCCAAGACAGTAGCGTACACAAGGGATATGGCAGCGGTCATGACTCATTAGTATTGCGCATTCGTAACAGTGTTACTCATTAGTATCACTCATTAGTAGTAGTATTACTCGCCAGTATGACTCAGGAGTAAATAGTAATACTCTTGAGTCATCCTAGCGAGTAATAGTATTACTCGTTAGTATTACTAGTTTGCTGGTCCTTGCGAATGGCATTCAGCGAGGGTCACAGGCATCCTACCAGGTTCCCATCACCTATACCGGTGACCGGTGTCGACTATGCTGTCCACCTTACACAGTCGTCGCGTATCCCGGGACTCACTGAAACAGTCTTCTCTGCGTTGCTGAGCTGGCGGGCATGGAAGCCAGTTTCCCAAGACTGCAAATTTAGGGTGCTACCTGCGTACTACGGATGCTGCGCTCGCTCATTCCTGGTCGATGAAGGAGAGTAGATAGGCACGCACATTTTGTTGCTGCAACAGCTGATGACCATGATTTCGTCTTCCACCTTTTGGTGTTAACTTAACAGGTGGGCCGTGCAGGCCGTTTCGGAACCAAGGGTTTGGCCATTACTTTTGTTGCCTCCGCTGCCGACTCGGAAGTGTTGAACCAGGTACGACAGGGGTGCTAGGGCAGGGGCATTCCTTGCATTGCTTAAGGTGGGGCATGGCTGGGGGCCAATGAGGACCTCCCCTGCAATGCCTTTTGCAAGCCCTTGTGTGGGTCCTTGGTGAGCCCTCTTTGACTTCCCAATGCGACAGCATAAGGGAGACACGGCAAAATAGGCTAGCTGGACGTAATGGTGTTGGGTTTGACATGATTGTGCCCAGGGACCCGTGACCGTGGATGGGAAACGCTCACTGTCAACGTGTTCTAATTGACAAAGCGCGTGTTTCTATCAGCAGTTCCTTCTAGTTGTAGGCATGCCCTTTTTATCTTGTTGATATTTCGAGGCCATGCTTATTGTCTTTCTGTCATGCTGCTACGAACAGCATCTAGCATCTGGCGTACGATTCAACCGCTGGCAGCTTGGTCGTTCCTGCCATGCACCTGGGTTCTGTCCGTGAGATTACTGCAATTTCATCCATGCTCAAGTTGCTGCGCATGGATGCCCCCAAGCGCAGCATTGACACTCATCTGCCCTCTTTTCTCCTTGGCCGCTCGCACTGTCCTCGTGGCGTGTGCTCCTTGTGCCCCGCGGTGTCGTGTGCCAGGTCCAGGAGCGGTTTGAGGTGGACATCAAGGAGCTTCCGGAACAGATCGACACCTCCACCTACAGTACGTGCGCGTGATGCCTGCTCACTGCTGGCGATGGTTGCAGGCGCCTGCATAGGTTTGCCTGCTCCTGGCGGTGTGATACATCCTCTGTTTGTTTGGAGCTTTCCTGGGCTGTGTCTCGGTGCCATCGCGAAATCGTGCGCACCATTCAAATAGCCATGCTGAGGTCGGATCGGTGTGGGTGCCGGTTGGCGCGCCGAGCCATCCTTGGCAACCCAGCAAGTGCTGTTTTGCACCAGATAAGGATGTCTCGGTGGCGAGGTCACACGCGCATAACTGCTGCAGCGCTTGAGCTGTAACGCCTAATGTAGATGCGCATGGCTTTGGCAAAGCTTGGAAGGGGGGCACAAACTTATGCGCATGTTGATGGCAGCTACATGCTGTTTTGGTTGCGGCGCATGGGTTGGTGGGATGCCTGTCATGATGGGTAATGCATCTTCTCACGATGGCACGCGTCCTTTCTTGTCTCATCTTGGTTGTGCCAATACCCCCCTTTGCCTTTGACAAACCCTTTCTTGTCTCATCTTGGTTGTGACACTACCCCCCCTTGCCTTTGACAAACTCATGGTGTATTGCAGTGCCAAGCTGAGGCACATGGTGGGGTACGCCTGAGCTTGAGGATTCGAGAAGCACCTCAAGGTTTCCAGGATCCAAGAAGCATGTGAAACTGACACGCTGGGTGCGCGAGCAGCGATGTCTACATCACCCTGCACGACTCCAGATTCCATGTGCATGGATGAGTTCAGAGGAGCCATTGGCAACACGAGTGATGAAAACCGTGTTGCTCAGGTACCATGGCCTCCTGTCCATGGGTTGTTTTCCCGTCTCTGCCATGGAAACACCAGGCATGTGCCATGGCGTGTCCTGTCCTGCTGGGCATAGGTGCCTGGGCATGGACGGTTGAGTGGCAGAATCACTAGTAGAAGAAAGCAAGTGACCATGCTTGCATCGCTGGGGCATCCTGGTTACAGCCAAAGAAGGTACCAAGGAAGTGGTTCATCTTTGCAGGTGCAGCCCAGTGTTTTGCGATATAAGAGGTTCTAACAAAATAGATGTAGCTCTGCTCTTATTAAGGTGTAGGGGCTCGTGTGGATCGTGACCAGTAATGATGGCCACAGCAACAACATACATCAACTGGAATTTGAAGCTTGCAAATAGTGATCATGGCCCCTGCCCCTGGTTTGTATAAATGCCAGATTAATAAACTCATTTATTGAAAATGTAATGAAGGACATCCTGTGATTACTTAAAATGTTGCATTTTGTGGCCAACCTTTAAACACACAGCATTTGTTGAATAGTGGGTCAATATTGCATCAACTTGTTCAATATATTAGTTGTCACATGCAAATATTCTGCCATTCGGAGGGCTTAAATATCAATTAATTAAACAAACGGGGCACGGGCTAATTCATACTCAGCAACTCGAACCAATGAAGTTACCACATGCAAGCAGCAATGTTACGCCTACGCTATCAACTGTGTCGAGCGCTGCTGTGCAAAAAAATTATAAGGATACATCCCTGGCAAGCAACACGGAACTCAATATACGGCACACAAACATGCCAACAGAATGGCCCCCAAATGGGGGTAATAATTTCTCCTTGTGACAGGCCATGTGGATCCATCACCTCAGGCCAAAAGAAAGAATGCCTTGGTTATGCTTTACAACAAAGCAACCAAGCATGGCAGGATTGTCTTCTTGACCATTTCATGCACTGCATACCATGGAAGCTTCGTCCCCGTTGGGTATCCAAAGGTAGATGGCATGCTCAGGCCTGGCACGTGAAGCCATAAGCCGCCCATAGCCACCAAGGGGCAATTAATTAATAGCCACCAAGGGCAAAAATCCTGCCAGCAATTGCAGGTCTCTACGCTGAAAACATGGTGGTATTCACAAGCACATGCCATACACTTGGCTGCGGCAGATTCCATTCCCAGCATGTCGCCCAATTAACACTTTCTTAGAACGTCCGCCTTCGTTTCTACGTGACCTCTTACAAAGTGTGAAGCATCCCTGAGGTCAGATTGGTGTGGGAAAGGACATCCCCGAACAAGAACCTTAAGTACAGGCATATAAATTAGCCGGGGCAGCAAAACACGGCAAGGATGACAAAGGGCGGGTCAATGTCCGTTGGTAACCCTGCGAGAGTAACGTTTTTCCATTTCCTCCCGGACAGTGCCGGCAATCGATCGTGCACTTCCAGCAATAAATGTATCCAACTCATTTGCGTTAGCCAGGGAAGCCCGAACGGCAATCCTAGGAATAATCGGCAAACTGGAATCCGTTGCCGCACCGGGCACCCTCGACGCTGTAGGGACAACGCCAGTAGGAGCTGTAACCATCGTCGCAATCACGGGGAAAGCTCCGGCTCGCCCTGGAAGCTGGAGCTTCGGCACAACACCGGGCGTCTGACCGGGGGGCTGTCGCGGGACCGATGGAAGTACTGGAATCATGCAACCCTTGCCGGCTGTGATTGCCGGTGATTATCCTGAAATGTAAGCGTTCCAGAGCGCATCAAAATCTGTCAACCAAATGCTAGACTCAAAGGGTTTCTTTAGACTTCGCTACGGAAGGGGAATCATCGAACGTGAGGCCCCCTTTCCCTCTGGGTGGCCATGATCACCTTTGGCGTTAGACAAAATCAGGCCCTTGAGAAGAGAAGCCTTCGCATGTAGGCGACAGCCTAGACGCGTTCCGCAAAAATACAGGACCCTTCTGCGTGCATGACATGCGCCCTCGAAGCTGTCGTCCAAACCACAAAAGGGAACGCAAGCCCAAGCATCGCTGTAGCGGAAACGAGCGCCAACGTAGCGGAAACGAGCGATCCAACTACGTTTCCTACTTCTGCTGACGAATATCAACATTTTATTGCCGAAGATCGCGTGATTCGCGTCATTGACCTTTGGCGCGTGGTGTCGCGACTCGCGAGCTATCGGATCAGTATTGCGCGTTTGGCCGTCGCGTCGGGGGGTGACGGGGCACCTCGCGAGCGCACAGGACGTTGGAGTAAGTATTCGGACGCTGATCTGAGAACTTATACCAGTTGTAGATCCCACTTAACTTGAACCATGCCGTATAATTATGTTAAGTAGGTACAGGGTAGGTGGGACACAACAACAACAACAACAGGGTAGGTAAGTTCTTTCTGACCGAAACGGCAGCGTGGTGTGACGCTGGCACTGCTGTGACAAAGGAGGCTGACGCTGACGCTGTGCGCAGGCTGTGCGTTGATGAATGGGCTCCGCTGATGGTGGCCACTGGCCAGTGTACCGGCGACGTGTGCTTCTTCTAGCAGCCGCACTCTAAGCCCCCAGTCCCCAGAGCCGCGCCGCGTTGCTCTGGGACGTGCAAATAAGTTTGAGCTGTCACACCAAGACGGGCTCGCATGGTCCTTCCGTAATTTCACCATGCCCGAAGCACACCAGCTGCATCAGCACGCACAATTCGAGTAAAATAATCTCGTGGTCCTTGCCATCTAACCTATACTTCCCATCAGTATTTATTAAAGCGATCCTAACGCTTCTTTTCTTGCCGGGATTGTAGAGCCGGCAAGATGGGGCCGACAGTGAAAACTTGCGAGACTGGGCACGATGACATGGTGCACGATGTCCAGATGGATTATTATGGGAAGCGCATGGCCACTTGTTCATCTGACAGGACGATTAAGGTGTTTGATGTGTCTCGAGACCCGCAGGTCCACATTGCGGATTTAACAGGTCACGACGGGCCCGTTTGGCAGGTGGCCTGGGCACACCCAAAATTTGGCAGTATCTTGGCATCGTGCTCATACGATCGCAGAGTAATCATATGGAAGGAGACTGAGAATGGTTGGACCAACGTGTACCAAACCCCTGACAACCCCAAACCCCTTCATGAGGCATCCGTGAACAGCATCAGCTGGGCACCCCACCAGTGGGGCCTTGTCCTGGCGTGCGCCTCTTCCGATGGCACTCTTTCGGTGCTTACTCGCAAGGCCGATAACACGTGGGATACCGACAAAGTTCCCCGAGCACACGCGATTGGGTGCACGTCTGTCTCCTGGGCACCCGCTGCAGCACCTGCGTCCCTTGTCAACGGGGGACCTGTGGGGACTCCCGTCAAGAGGCTGGCGTCCGCGGGATGCGACAATAAAATAAAAGTTTGGCGCTGCCGGGATGGCGCTTCCGGGGATTCATGGGTGGAAGAGTTTTCGCTGGAGGGCCATACAGATTGGGCACGGGACGTCGCGTGGGCGCCCAACCTGGGCCTGCCCACCAGCACCATCGCCAGCTGCGGCCAGGACGGCAGGGTGTTCATCTGGACGCAAGCCAACGAGGGGGACGCGTGGCAGCAGAAGCTGGTGCACAATTTCAAGGTCCCTGTTTGGCGCCTGAGCTGGTCCATCACGGGCAACATCCTGGCCGTGTCCTGCAGCGACAACGAGGTGACGCTGTGGAAGGAGGGCGTCGACGGCAAGTGGAGCCAGGTGTCCACCGTACAGAGCAACTCTTGAGGTGGAGACTGACACAGCTACTTTTGGGATGTCAACTAACGACGCAACTTGTACGATGCTCGCCGATCTGAGCAACTTTTGAGCTGTGGACCGTGGAAACTCTGTCACAGGGCCAGGGATGGGCGGTTTCGTTGCTCCCTGTAATCAGCTCCTTGGGACAGGGTGGCTGTTTTTCCACCCCGCTACTGGCTGCCCACGTATGAAGCGCAAGTTGCTGGTGGGTTCAGCAAGCGCTGTCTTGAAGGGGGATAGCATGGATTAGGCCCTCGTCTGCTGGGTAGGGTACCTCTGCCCCCCCCTGTCTGGGTATGGCTCTCAAGGTCGGACATCCCTGAAGCGGTGGAACCGACTTGGTCGAACCTTGCTGCTGCTGCATGCCTCACTGTGCTTGTTGCCCTGACAAGCCACCATTGCGATGGCCTTAAGAATGTGCAAGTCTAAGCGGCGATTGTGGTTGGTTTTGTCTGTTGACTGGGACTCCATAATGCCGAGAAGAATAAATTTCCTAGGAGATGTAAACGCGGCGAATAAGCAGATTTCATTCTGGTAGGAACAAGCATTTGTTTCAGGGGCCAGGTGTCCCATGGCTACTGCTATTGCAGTGAGCATAGACCCAAGGGTGTCTTCATATGATGAAGTGAAGCATTTATAAATCAAAGTCGGAACCTTTTACAGATTGTCACAGACTTGTGACCATGTCATCGAGTGTGGCCTCGTGTAACACCAGCTGCCGTGTCCTGAAGCATATCAAAGAGGCAACCAGCGCAGGCCAGAAATCTGGATAATCTAGACCATTAATTAATTAATTAATTAATTAGGAACATAACTTTAATTAATTAATTAATTATCAACATCACTCCGTTGGGAGTAGATGTAGCACATAGCCCTGAGAAGGGGCATATGGCTTTTAATACATTCTAGGCTACTTCATGCAAGGGTGGGAATGTAAGCTACCCCTGCTCTAGGGGCACCAGGGCACCTGCACCCTCATGGTCTATCACGCTATGCCCGGGTAAGGGGGGAGCATGCCTGTGAGGGAGGAAGATCATCATGGCTATACAAGAGCTAGGACATGGCTGCTCGACAGAGAGCATCTCTCTGCATGGCATAGCATGGCTAAATTCTTAATGCAACATCCATGGGGGTCCCATTATAGACAAAGCATGGCTAAATGTTGAAGTCATCATCCATGGGGGCCATTATGGGCGCACATGCGCGTGGGCCACATGCTAGGCTAAGCCTTACTAATCTACACTACTGGTATATATATTCCTCGGTCGCCTCCGTTCAATCTCCCGCCGCATTCCCTGCTCGCGTCATCGATAAACACCAGAAAACCTACGCGGGTATTCTGCACACGGCTGATTGGATTGCTCTTTTCGCGGACCTCAACGCCCAGGGACGTGCGTGGCTGTTCTCGCTTTCCTTGCGGAGTGTGGGCTCGGCGTACCTTCGTGCTCTTCCCATGGCCCCCCCATTCGCCTTGGCTCCCAGCCACTACTCGGTGGCGCTCCGGCACCAGCTATTTGCCCCGCAGCCTCTTGTTCCGGCCGGGCGGCCTTGTGGTAGCTGTGGGCAGCCGCTGGATCCCACGGGGACTCACTACCTTGCCTGCATGGGGGGCCAACAGAATCAGAATTGGTATTTGTATTTGCACACTGTCCTCCTGACGGTGGTGCTCGCCATGATTCGGTCGGTTTTCCCCCACGCGAACATCCGGTCCGAGGATGCGGATGGCGCTGCCTT
This sequence comes from Mesostigma viride, assembly GCA_009746045.1. Classification (NCBI taxonomy): domain Eukaryota; kingdom Viridiplantae; phylum Streptophyta; class Mesostigmatophyceae; order Mesostigmatales; family Mesostigmataceae; genus Mesostigma; species Mesostigma viride. The sequence goes on from RPFO01000123.1 coordinate 1,757,967, forward strand.
CTATTCCCCCAACCACCGGCCTGACATCGTGGTGCTGGACTTTGAGGGGGGTGGCCGGCATCTGCTTATTGACGTTTCGGTGGCGCGGCCCTTGGCTCTTAGCCACGTGGCTGGGGCCTCCCTCACGGCAGGTTACACGGCGGACCGGGCGGAGCGGGCCAAGCTCCTGGCCTACGGCGACGTCGGGCACCATCGTGTGGTGCCCTTTGTCCTGGAGGAGTTTGGGGCCATGGGGCCCCTGACCTCCGCCTTCTTCAAGGAGTGTTGCCGGCTCCGGGAGGACCGGCTGGACCTGGAGGGCCAGCGGGCCCCATGGTCGGCGCGGACCTGGACGTCATATTGGCGTCAGCGCTTGTCGGTGGCGCTGACTCGGGCCATGGCGGACATCATGCTCCGCCGTACGCGGGCTGATTTTGCGGTGCAGCAGGGCTATTAGGTTCCTCCCGTTAGGCGTTTCCATTGGTCTTATCGTACTTCGTAGTATAGAGCTTTGACATGGCTCTGTATATAGGTTTATAGCTGGGCGTTTGCTTTGGTTTGAGTGATTTCACTCTGCTGTAAGTAATTATATTTTTAATATATATTCCTAGTCTAGTTTGCTTATATATTTCCTAGTCTAGTTTGCTTTGGTTTGAGTGATTTCACTCTGCTGTAAGTAATTATATTTTTAATATATATATTCCTAGTCTGAGGTGGCAGGAGGGGGCTGCCAGGGCTTGTGGTCAACGTGGATGACCGCCCCCCTCCAGTATACCGGCTTCCCCCTTGCGCTCTGCCGGAGCTGAAGGTAGGTCGGCCATAGCTCGCGTCGCCGCTGTTGCTGGGCCAGGGTCAAGTCGTCGTCCAGCGTGAAGCGAGTCTCCGAGAGCTTCTTGCGGCATTTAAGGAACGCCAGCTTGTCCGCCATGTACTTAAAGGTGAGGAGCACGGGTGCCGGGCCAGCCTTCCCCCGCGCGCGGGGGAGGCGGACAGCCGACATCAAAGAGACAACATGTCCAGCTCACCAGTGAGTAACATGGGGGCAAGAATGGCGCGCTTAAATGCCTCAAGAAGGCTCGTGGAGGTCTCACCTGCCTGCTGGTCGAAGTGCTTGACGATGACATTGTGGCTGCGCCGGGCGATGTCGGCTTCCTCGCGAAGGTCGAGGGCTTGTTGCTTGAGTTGTGCCGAGATGGTGGAGGTGGTGGAGGTGGTGTGCTGCTTAAGCAAGTCCGCCCAGGTGGAGGGAGCATCGCCGGCCGGGCCAGCAGGCGCCGGCTGGGTGGCGATGTCCTTCACCGCTTGGGCGGTGAGGCCGGCGGTGTCATGCAAGCTCTCAAGGGCGTTGGCGGTGGCTTGAAGGCGTTGGGAGTTGGAACATAACTTTGTTGGGAGTATATGTAGCACATATCCCTGAGAAGGGGCGTATGGCTTTTAATACATTCTATGCTACTTCCTGCAAGGGTAGGGATGTGAACTACACCTGCTTTGGGTGCACAAAGTGCACCTGCACACCACTGTATTCAGGTGCCTAGGGGTGCCAACAGAGGTGGGAAGATCATCATGGCTATACAAAGGCTATAGGGCATGGCTTCGATCTCGACAGAGAGTGACTCTCTGCATAGGCAGAGCTTGGCTAAATTCTGAAGGCATCATCCATGGGGAGTCCCATTATAGGCAGGGCGTGGCATTCTTAAGGCATCATCCATGGAGGGCCACTGCCCACTATGGGCGCACATGCGCGTAGGCCACGTGCTAGGCTAATTAAGCCTTACTAATCTTTACTACTGCTATATTCCCTAGACTGGGTTTGCTGGGGTGGCAGGGGGTGCCTGCCAGGGCTTGTGGTCGACGTGGATGACGTCCTCGCTCCAGTGTACCGTTTTGCCCCCGGCCTGCGCTCTGCCGGAGCTGGAGGTAGGTCGGCCATAGCTCGCGTCGCCGTTGTTGCTGGGCCAGGGTCAAGTCGTCGTCCAGCGTGTAGTGAGTCCTCGAGAGCTTCTTGCGGCATTTACGGAACGACAGCTTATCCGCCATGTACTTGAAAGTGAGGAGTACGGGATCCGGGCCAGCCTTACCCCGCGCGCGGGGAAGGCGAGCAGCCGACATCCGCAGCTCCGTCACCAGTGAGTTGCATGGGGGCAAGAATGTCGCGCTTAAATGCCATGAGAAGAGTCGTCGAGGTCTCGTCTGCCGGCTGGTCGAAGTGCTCAAGACGATGACATTGTGGCTGTGCTGGGTGCGGTCGGCCTCCTCGCGGAGGTCGAGGGCTTGTTGCTTGAGCTGTGCCGCGATGGTGGAAGTGGTGGAGGTCATGGTGTGGTGCTTGAGCAGGTCCGCCCAGGTCTAGGTGGAAGGAGCGTCGCTGGCGGCCGGGCCAGCAGATCCAGATCGACCATTAATCAATTAATTTATTAATTAATTAAAAACATACCTCCGTGGGGAGCATATGTAACACATAGCCCTGAGAAAGGGGCATCTATGGGTTTTAGATACAGTCTGGGCTACAACCTGCAGGTGTAGGATGTAAACTAGCACCTGCTCTGGGTAGTGCACAAGGTGCACCTGCACCACCATGATGGATCATGTGCACATCCCGATCAGGCACACACGGGCGGCGTGGGGAACTGGCCTAGAAGGCCTGCATGACATATGGGGTGGAAGATATATATTAATAATATAATTACTTACAGCAGAGTGAAATCACTCAAACCAAAGCAAACGCCCAGCTATAAACCTCTATACAGAGCCATGTCAAATCTCTATACTACGATAAGACCAATGGAAACTCCTAACGTCGGGAGGAACCTAATAGCCCTGCTGCACCGCAAAATCAGCCCGCGTACGGCGGAGCATGATGTCAGCCATGGCCCGAGTCAGCGCCACCGACAAGCGCTGACGCCAATATGACGTCCAGGTCCGCGCCGACCATGAGGCCCGCGCTGGCCCTCCAGGTCCAGCCGGTCCTCCCGGAGCCGGCAACCGCTCCTTGAAGAAGGCGGAGGTCAGGGGCCCCATGGCCCCAAACTCCTCCAGGACAAAGGGCACCACACGATGGTGCCCGACGTCGCCGTAGGCCAGGAGCTTGGAAGATATATATGGCTACGGGCTATAGCTGGTACATGGCATCTCAGCAGAGAGTAACTCCCTGCATGGGCAAAGCTGCCTACCCCCTCTCGATCGAGCCACGAGCCATGCACGAGCCACGAGGTAGCCATGGCTGACGGCGGAGCTCGTAACTTTCACGTTTGAGCACCGAATTCAGCTGTGAATATCACAATCGCGTCGTCTTTCTAAGACGCACATGCTGATATAATTTTCCGAAGCTATTACGCAATATATGACAAGCAAACGCTCCTCGCCGCAACGCAGCCTGGCGGCTGCGCTCGGCAATGAAAATACCGTCTGCAGCTCCAGCTGCAGCTTCGCCCTCAGGTCCGGCAGGCAGCGGTGACACTAGTCGCGCCCTGGTGGTTGCCCCGCACCCTCCCGGGCTTCAGCCTCGCCTGAGCCCAAACGCAGCCGCCCAACCGAACCTAGCTGGTCTGAGTACGATTTTGACGTTGACGAGTTATATTCCACCTTCGACGTCAACAGACCCGGCTATTTCGACAGGCCACACATCCGGATACTCGAGCTCCTGTTCTATTATGGGTCGTATGCCTCCCTTCTTGACCTGTGCCAGCGCCTCCAACGCCACAAATGCTTCCGCAGCCAGAATGACGGCCAGTTTCAGCCCCGCGAAAGCTGACCTGTCTGCTGCAGGCTGGTCGCGACCGCGCCTTCAGCTTGCCGCCCTCTTTTCCATCCTTCAGCGTGCTTCCGAGGATCTCTGGCAACCCATCCCCTTGACCGAATCCACCCTCCTCCACCACCTTCACGCAGCCATCTCACAGCACGTGACGCCCCTTGCTGCAGATGTGGTAGCTGTGGGTCGCACGCTTGTCTGCTGAGCTCCCCACCATCCCCACCGCGCCGGTCACCGCCCGGCCACCGCCACCCTCCTCGCCTCCCCCCCCCGGTCCCCCCCCTCCGCCTCCACCGACTCCATCACCGCCCAGCTCCGCGACATCGACCATGCAGCGCCTTAAGGACAATGACATCGCCATCGAGGTCCTGCAAAACACCGCAACTTTCTTGACGATGACGTTGAGGCTGCACTTGGCGAGCTCGGCCTCCTCGCGGAGCTAGGTCGAGCGTCTGCTGCTGGAGCTGTGCTGCGACGGCGGAGGTGGTGCATGGATCGAGGTGGTGTGCTGATGTCCGCCCAGGTCGCGCCGGGATGGGAGGAGCATCGCCAGCCAGGCCAGCAGGGGCTGGCTTGGCGGCAATGTCCTAGTTCACCGCCTGGGCGGTGAGGCCTGCGGTGTTTTGCAGGACCTCGATGGCGATGGCGTTGTCCTTGAGGCGCTGGTCGATGTCGCGGAGCTGGGCGGTGATGCATGGAGTCGGTGGAGGTGGAGGAGGGGGCGGGGGGGGGGTGGAGGCGAGGAGCCGGTGGCGCTGGCCGGTGGGGATATGGTGGGGAGCTCAGCAGCCAGTGTGCAGCCCACAGGCCTGCCACAATGTCTGCAGCTAGAGGTGTCACGTGCTGTGAGAGGCCTTCTTGTTTTTTTAGGATTTTGTCCATAGGTAGCTGGAAGAAGCTGCACATGATAGCCGGAGGCGGTGGTTGAGATCTGGCCTGGCAAAGAACGCCTCCAGGCCGTCGGCGGGGATGGCCGGGCCCTAAGGGCCCAAGGAGCTTGCGTTCCTGCGCTAAGAAATGCACTATTTCGGTGCATTCTTCGCTGATCAGTTGCAGCCAGTTGCTGAAAGAAAAGCGGTCGTAATCTGGTAGGTACTTTCGCCATTTGTGTTCGTCGCAGGGTTTCTTGAGCTCGGGCGAAGCGCTGGGCGATGGGTTGGCGGGCCCAGACGGCTGCCCAGGCGAGGACGATGGCGAGTGGGTTGGGCTGGGAGCCGGAAAGCTCCTTTTCCAAACCTCGCTTGGCTTTTGGAGTCGTCATAGCTGCTTGTCACGTGCGTAAGTCTGTCGATACTGCGTTTTAGCCGCAGCCATTGTAACCGATTATATATACTGGCGGGTGCGTCTTATAAAAAGGCGCATCGAATGCAAGTGACCTGACCGAATTTGGGGCTCAGACGCAAAAGATCTGAGCTCCGCCGTCAGCCATACCGCCGTCAGCCATCCTGCACGCAGGAATTAATTAATTAATAAATTAAACTCGTGCTCCCGTTGGGGAGTCACGGAGCACCCGGAAGTGCTTTTAATCCCTGTGTGTGCACAACAGGAGAAAGGGCAGAGATCCCCAGTCTCCTTCATGCCTAAGGCATGCCACAGCTGCGTTCGGGCACGCTAACTAAACGGACACGCTAACGATCCGGCAATCTGTGGGTGCAATAAGACCCATGTGAGCATGGCATCAGTAACAAGGAGCGACGTGGGCAAGTATAATCTGATCATAGCCAGGACATAGCATGGCTGTACAAGGACTAAGCTAAGGCTATGGCTGGTTGTGTACCGCGCGTGAGCGGTGCACGTGACTAGGTAAGTTGGCACAGCTAGGCAAACATTCTAAGCATGGCTGCTATAGCGGCAGTGACTACCAATGGATACAAGCTAGGGCTAATAAGCAAGCTACAGTACTCTAGCCCGCTGGGGGCGTCCACAACTTGTGGTTGATCATCAGGTCCCCGCCCCTCCAGTACGCAGGAAGTAGCCCAGAATGTATTAAAAGCCATACACCCCTTCTCAGGGATATGTGCTACATCAATGTACTCTTATGCAACGGAGATAATGCACCCTCCGCATTGTTAATTTTAATTCGGTTCAGCCGAAAGGCCCTTCCGGAATTAGATAATTTCGTTTCTATTTAAAACCATGGATGCATTAATTAATTAATGGAACTCCAGGGTAACCAGACTCTTGTCCTTTTTTGCGTGTCATGCGGCCTTGGCCCGGACGGCATTTTTTCGCCACGCAAATGTTGCGTCTGAACAAATGACGCAACACATCACCTAAAAACGGCCTTTTTTGTTACATGGGGTCATATCTCCCACACATATAGTCAGATCGGGGTGCCATTCTGGACTTAAGGTCCCCCTAGGACCCTGTTCACATCACATAAATTGGGGGGCCAACTGACCTATTTTTAGCATCAAACCGTGACGTGGAAAAGTGCAAAAAACGATGTTTTCCAGGCATAAGGAGGCATAGCAGCCACACACAAGTAGTAAATGCAGTCCAATTCAGCTGGAAATGGTCATGCTTATTAATTTATATCCAAAGACAAAAACCGCCCTTAAGTATGCAATGTAGGACCAAACTATGTGCTATAATTCTGGCATACATGAGCCAAAACACCGTTTTAGTGCATTATTTTCAAACTTATGAAGCCCCTGCCAGCACATATGCGGCCCAATCATGCCAGAATTCGTCACATTAATAGCACAATACTTGAATTTACACTAGAACACAAGTTGGACATATTAGGACCACTGCCGGCCCACTAAAAGTGACGGATGCAAGCAGAAATAGAGCGATTTTTGCAAAAATACTCCATATTCTGCGCCATTGTCTTGGAAAACTTTGCATTCTTCACTCAATTATCGTCATGGCTGTCATGGGATTCATATACATGCCACTGGGGCTGGATACATTAGCCAACACAGACTAAAAAAGCGATCATCAAGGGACAAAATCACCATCAATCACAGTAGATGCTGGCATTCGGAACAAGCACCATAGTGCCTACAAGCCTCAAGAAGGGGAGCTTGGCTGACCAGTCGTGCCTGTCGGCTGACCAGTCTCTTTTCTAAACGGGCCCCGCTCGGCAGCACACACAATCTCCTTTGCAGTACTTGGCCCACTCTGCTGGGCACCCCTGCTGTGCGTGTCTTATAGCAGCTAATCCAAATATATATCTGCCAGGTGCCTCTCTGCTACATGGAAATACAAAGCGCAATCAAGGACAGCAGTGGCTTGGGCTGCTATTCAATTGAGCTCAGCACCTAGCTGCTGTACAACATAATTCTGCATCAGTGCCTGTCCTAATTGCGCCCCCCCGCCCCCTTGCCATCATCGTCATGCTCATCATAGTCTTTGGAACGTGCACTGAACTCCAACCCTTGGACAGTCCATAGGTCATTAAGAATCTGTGCATGTAATGCTAGCTCTTCTCAGTTGAACTCATCTACCACCCTCTCATGGTCGTGTCATCTCTCATGTAATCCACCTAGGTTTATCGTGGCCACTGATCTTTCAGCCCCTCCTGACATCAAAATCTGGGCAAACACACTGTTGACATCGCCCTTCCGTTTTAGCCTGCATGGCTCCTCATGTTTACCCTTATCTCATCCCTCAACACACCTAGAACTGTCTATTCATCCCCCTTGCATAGGCGGTGCATAACTGCGGCATGATGGGGGATTGCCAAAAATAGGTGTAAAATGCATGATGGCACGGGGAGGCTCACACTCATCGGTTTACAATCACACTCATGTGCTAACAATGTCCCTCTCTGCTTTTGACACTGCATGCACATGCATTTCCTACCGGCTATATCAAGCCTTTAGTGTGGTTTGGTGCATCAAGAGAAATGGCAGGTCAGCTGAGTGCATCAGACCACATTTGTGTTAAGTGTACGCTTGCAACGCTGTTTGCCCACCGCATGGAGCTCCCCTTTCGGACAGTGGCGCAAGTAGCACTTACACCTTACTCCCAGCCGCTCACCCTGCCCATGCTAGCAACAAGAACAAATGCATGGTCCCCATCCCAACGTAAGGTGCATCACATGGATGGCCCTGCCATCACCTAGCAGTGTGCCACCCCTCTCCACCTCAACCTACTCTGAAATGCCAGGGCCCCAACAAACCTTTCAAGACATGGCACTCCTCAAAGAAGGCAACCCCTCAAAGAAGGCGAGGCAGTTTAGGTCTAGGGGGGCTTTGGGTAAGTTAAAAGATGATAGAGTTCACTAACACAGGCCACGGCAACGACAACCTGCCTCACCCGCTGCATCCATACATCACAAGCCATAAACTGCACAGCCTGGCATGATTGCCTAAGGGTCACGTGATCCAAGGTGCCCTTCAGGCTCACCCCAGCACACCGGCCCATCCTCACCACCCCACTGGTCATAGTCATCTACAGTGGCATCAAACTCCTCTAGGACAGAGTGCAGTAAAGGCAACATAGACGTCCTGACACAATTGAATAAGAACGTGGCTGCTACCTACTGCCCTTAATAAAAAATGTCCATGGCTTGCACAAATACGCATTCAATTCTTCAAGCAAGCATGCTAACACCTTCACAGCACATCCCAAGGTTTATATCCATCGAGCTTTGTCAACAAGCATGACTTCCTGATGCAAACTTAGCTGTCAAGCTAGGAGGAGGAAAGCTAGGTAAAGAGGTGAGATAGACCCCCCCACAGCACCTTCCTGCACCAAAACCATGACAATATCATCCAGAGCTTGCTAAATACGTACAGCTAACCGGTAGCGGGCGACCTTGCAGTCCAGGTTCAGCGCGAACATCTCGTGTCAGCACCCGGCGGAGATGGCGGACGCGAACCCACAATGCTATAAAAGCGAGTCATAAGACTATTTCGGGGAGCGGTGAACGGCTTGGAACACCGAAGGTATGCCGCGACAAAAGCCTGAAGTTTTTCTCGGAAATACACGCCTGGATGTGGATTAGGGCACCGTTGTCGTGCTTGTGCTTGCGTTGCGAGCAGGCAACCAGTGTTTCTTGCAGTGTCGAGCAGTAACAGATGGTGGCGCGAGAGCAATATGTGACTTTTAAATCATGGCTACACAGCTTACACCTCCGCAGGCATGTTGGAACAAGCCCCGCCATGCCGTGAGCCGAAAAAAAGGAAGAAACGCATCAAGCAAGGACGGTCGTAAACGTCACTGAAAACAGCAAAATCTGACCTGCCGGCAGGTAATGCGACAGCCTGGAAAATGTGATTCGTTTCTCGAAAAACTGATTAGCGCTCGTGAAAGTAGACTTGAAGCCCATTCGGATTCCACCTTTTGGGAATTGTGAGCTTCCAACAAAAAAGTTTCCCCCACAATTAATAAACATGCATTTTCGCTGCCAATTCCAGATCTGGCCGACACAAAAAATCAGCGTCTCAGTTTGCGAATTATTTTGACGCATGAACATACGCGAATAATATCTACCATGCATCATCGCAAAGCAGGAGAGTTTACGCGTCGTTTGCATCCATCGCAGCGACTTAATATGCATAATTGACTTTTGACTGATATTCCGGCGGACATAGGGTCGACAGCCATGCGAGGTGGAATTTTTCTGGTCCCGTCGTCCTCAACGCGACGCGTTCGCGCCAAAATTCCCAGGATCTCATGTAACCGGACGGACCGATTTTAGGTGATGTGAATGTGGCGTTCTAATTGCCGGCAGCTTACGTAAGGCTGCCGGGGCTATTAGGTCACATATTGCGTGAGAGAAAGAATCTAGATCTAATCTTAATCACTACGCCATTAGCCAAGAAACCTAGACAGTGACAGGTTTATCAAGGAGACAACCAGCGCAGGCCAGAAATCGGGAGAATCCGGACCATGGTAGCTCGAGCCTGCCGTTATCTTGTCCGCGTGTTCGAGTCGTTCAGGATGATGAAGATGAATGGTGATGTCCAGAAATGTGTATCCGTGTGCATTGAAATTATGGCTGGCTTACGTGTAGAGCGACTAGATGACCTAGACGGTGGCAGGTTTACATCTCAACGTAGCTCCTGCCACCTGGCCAAGAAAAACTGGCCAAAGTTTTGGCCACGACCGATCCGGATCAGGGCCGCACCGGCCTCAAAAGGTATGTCACGTGAACCCAATAACCTAGCTATAGCGGCTACCCTTCCATCTCACTATAAAGAAACTATGTTCAGAGAACCACGATTTATTGGTTGGAAGAAGAAGTCGACCCGTCCAATTAACTCATTATTAGTTTAAGTAAGTAAGTAAGTAAGTACTTGCGTGTCATGCGCAAGGCATGCCACGGAGTACTATGCTAATCTCATTAGAAAAATAATTACACAAAAGTTTAAACAAATATCGTCTGCGTCATCCCCCAACCGTTAAGCACTAGATGGGGATGTAATCCTCATCCGAGCTGTCCTCTACTGTAATGGCAGACGAGGCGGTAGTGTAGCGGCTATCCTCAGGACCAATAACCTCCACCTTATATTATTAGTTTGTTCGTTTGGTTACCGAACAACCGTTGAACTGGCTGCGCAATTTAATAACTCTTTGTTTATTTGGTATAACCCAGCCGGCAGCACCGCTGTTACTGCCAGTAAGAGCACATTTGTCAGCCAAAGATATAATAATTCTTTGTTTTTCATCGCGAAAGAAGCGCTTTTGGCAGTCCAAGAATATTTCTTTACGTACACTTTCTTTGTTTGTTTGGTAGCTGGAAAAACGAAAGGGAAGAACACTCGGGAATTAAATATTTACAATTTTCTTGTTTTATTTAGCACTTTCAGGTGGCAAACTAAAATATTTAACAATTATAATTAAAATTAACAATGCGGAGGGTGTATGTTACAATTTAATTTAATGGCTCATTGTGGCCATTTGCTTCCGCCCTAGCCAACGTCTTGCATCAGTTCACCTCACCTCATAAGCATGCAGCTATGCATGCCTCGATCAGCCTATATACTTATGGTACTGCATGACCCCAGTTGCATTGCACCTACAGTTGCATGGCCCCGGCACCCTGCTGTGGAGAGAGCGCTCTAGCTGTGGCCTGCGGCATGCAGCGAGAGAAGCTCGGGCGCCCGAGGTCCCTCCTTCTCAATTGTATAGGGGTTGAAAGTTCCTTTACGTACTCTGAATTGGCACCCACGTGATCGACACACTCACGTGCTAATGAATGAATGAATGAATGAATTGATACACGGACACGCAAGTGCATACTTATAATCACCGAGGGTGACAACGTCCATGTATACTTCAATAGCTAGCTATACATGAAATGGCTGATGACTCTATTCGATATAAACTAATTTATGAAGCGTGGACTTTGATGATCACAAGTGCATGTTTAGCGGGACCGTAGTCTCGTACAATTGGCAAGTGCAACCAAAAACGGCCACACCTGTGGGTTCTACGGATCGATAATCTATGAAACCAATAAATAGTCAATCGTGGCACATACCACCACCCACATGGTGACTGTCACCTCCGCTACGTTTCTTCTTAACAAAAAAAGCAGAGCAGACCAACCACCACATTGCCCTGCCCAGACTCTAACTGGGAAATATGAGGGCATGTGACTCTAGAGTGCAGCAAGAGCAGTACAGCGTTGGCTCGGCTAATAATGTATACAGTAGTGGAGGCCAGTCTGCTCTCCATCTTCCCAGGGTGGTCATGCAACCTTTGGGTGAAGACAGTACTGCTTGTGCTGCGGTAGGTACTGAAGCCCTAGTTACGGGGCTTGCTGACCACTGCGCCCGCCTCCTTCACGGCGCTGACTTCCCAGTTGTGGATGCGGCCGAAACGGTACATCTCAAGCAACTGGGCGCAACAGGGCACATGACAAGGCGAAAGGAAATATTGCTCTTCTAAGGGTCAATGAAAGCATTTTGATAGGATACATCGTAGCGATTGCTGGAAGAAAAACTTATGTGCACAAGGATCCTTCATGAAAGCCACAGCTTTCACGACCACAGAGCTCGTAGTGCATAAGATAGACTTCACAAAGCTGGATCAGGGTGGGCGGGTGGGTGGGTACTGGCTAGGTTGCATTTGAAGAAGGCCACCTACTCTCTGGGGTCAGCTCTGTGGTGAATTCGTGCATGCAGCCAGTCATGAAGGCATGCATGGGGATGCGAGGTTGGTAGGGTTTACGTGGTCGGCTTGTTGCCTACTGGCCCATATTGGGTTCAGTACAGTACACGAAAATGCGACCTGAACACTGAAGCAAACAGCAGCAACTCTATGCCGTGCTGCTGCCCAAGTCTAGACAACGTCGTGCTATGCCTGCAAAATGCGTTCACAGATGCACCCATGCTCTCAAACCTCCAGTAGTTACTTGTCACCCCCATGCAAGGATCATCGAGCACTCATGGTGGACCCTCACAAACAGCGAACAAGCCCGTATGTGGGCACACACAACAATCTATATTATATACTGTGACATACTATATTATAGTATTATTATCTTAGAGTAGTATTATATTCTATTATATTCTTGTGGCCCTATTGGATATTGATATCCATGTGCTGAGCACCAAACCGGGTAATGTTTGTGTCTGCCCCCCACTCCCCGCCCCACCCACTCAAACCCTGCTTTCTCATTCTTGCCCATGCACTCACCTTTCGTCCGCTTCCAGTACTCATGCCTTCTCCTGCTGCCCTACCGTATCCGGGAAGCCTTTTTGTCCACACATCCGCCGCCATCCCTCCTTCCGTCCCATCCGCTGAGCATGTTCTCCCTTGGGAGCTCACCTTATCCTGCAGTGTGCCCTTTGCCGCCAGCTCCTCGTGAAGGTAGTACAGCTTGAGCGCCTGCGTGCCGCGAGGGTGTATGATTTGCAAGCATGCTCACATCGGTGTAAGGTTTGTGTGATGCATGGCGAGGCTGGCTGCTGGTCATATCCCACACGAGCACTGCCACACGTAGGTATTGGGGTTCCTGTGCAAAGCGGTGGCAATAGGGGGCTGCGCTGAGGGCCGTAGAGCACACCACAAGACGTTGTTTTGTAGGACGGCCGCTTGTCATGATGCCTCCACAACAACTTGGTGGATGACCGTGTGTGGTAGCGATGTGCAGCACCATGGCAGCAGGCTGGGCGAAAGCTTATAAATCAGCATCTGGCCACCACCGATGGCCTGTGCTCGGTAAGCGATGGTGCTGCCTGTGCTGTAGAGCAAAATCAGGAGCGAGCATTTAACATCGGATTGTGGGCCACTTATGCGGCAGTCGCCACGAATATGTAACTACGACACTCACTGGCACAGTGAGAGGAGCAGATGGAAGGATGGGCAGATGGAACGATGGGCAGATGGAAGGGTGGGCAGATGCAAGGGTGGGCAGATGGAAGGGTGGGCAGATGGAAGGGTGGGCAGATGGAAGGGTGGGCAGATGGAAGGATGGGCAGATGGAAGGATGGGCAGATGGAAGGATGGGCAGATGGAAGGATGGGCAGATGGAAGGGTGGGCAGATGCAAGGGTGGGCAGATGGAAGGGTGGGCAGATGGAAGGATGGGCAGATGGAAGGGTGGGCAGATGGAAGGATGGGCAGATGGAAGGGTGGGCAGATGGAAGGGTGGGCAGATGGAAGGGTGGGCAGATGGAAGGATGGGCAGATGGAAGGGTGGGCAGATGGAAGGATGGGCAGATGGAAGGGTGGGCAGATGGAAGGGTGGGCAGATGGAAGGGTGGGCAGATGGAAGGGTGGGCAGATGGAAGGATGGGCAGATGGAAGGATGGGCAGATGGAAGGATGGGCAGATGGAAGGATGGGCAGATGGAAGGGTGGGCAGATGGAAGGGTGGGCAGATGGAAGGGTGGGCAGATGGAAGGGTGGGCAGATGGAAGGATGGGCAGATACGCATGTGCTCCACGGCCAGACATGAAAAAAAATGTTCCACTGGACTGGTCCCCAGGGACTGCGGAACAAGTTTATCGAAATGCACGCCAAAGTTATTAAATGGTTGCTCCAGGGACGATGAACAGTTCCGATGCCAACAACCATGGCAGCAGCAATAAGACTACACAACTGTCTTTAGATGGTTGGTCAAGTAACCAACCGACAGAGTCAGTTGGCCTGTAACCCGTGCATGCTCTAAGCACATTGCCAGCAGGGACCTTGGCTCCATCCATCTCACCGTGCGCGCGTCCTCGATGCTGTCGTGCGTCTCCGATTGGATGTCCAGCTGGCGAAGCACCGTGGCAGGCAAGACACCGGTAGAGGTCAGTGGCCATCGCAGGCAATTTGACAAGCATGTCAATACCGTGAGGGATAGGTAGGGGAGGCCACCGGAAAAGGGTGAAAGGTGCGGTGGCTGTCTGCACACAGCGTGTGCCATGTGGGAGGGCACACAGCATGCAGCATCCACGTGCACGCGCAAGTACCTTCAGGGCAAACATGGGCCACACGTAAGGACACCTGGGATCGCAATAAAAGGGATTGGGACTTAGGGCAGGCTCCAAGAATGCATTGAAATGTGCCAAACCAACCGCCATCTCAGTGTGTAATTGCACAGGAGACAAAAAGGCCGCCAATTGGTGGCATTTGCGCCAGGTGCCACTCATCCCCAGGGCGCGACAGCCGCAAGCACGAGCAAGTATACTGTGAAAGAGAGGAATTGGAAGAAATGGCCAGTCCCCTTCCAAGCCCAGTAGGCCACGGCTCGCTGCCCTGAGAAACGTGTGAACAGCAACAGCGCAGATGATGGCATCGACTAGGCCAAACTGCTCACAACTGGTTGCAAGTATGTTACGTGTTGTAGCTGTAGGTCATGGAGCATACCAAACATAACACGTTCGCTGATTAAAGCGTGGTGCAAAGTCCACCCTGAGACAGAAAGCCGAACAGAAACAAGCATGTTACCAGAGAAGTATTCGACATGGACCCCAGCAAAGCAAGGAGGCAGTGGCCACAAGATAGTTGAGTGGGGGTCTTAAAAGCTTGGAAGCTGTTTGTCCCACTGCTGAAGCGTTAGAGGTCGTTCGACGTGCAATGATTTCATTAAAAGAAGTGGGAGAAGAGGGAGGAAAGGGAGGGGAGGAACAAGGCGGCCTACCCCCAGCAGAAGAGGGAGGAAAGGGAGGGGAGGAACAAGGCGGCCTACCCCCAGCAGAAGAGAGAGGAGAGGGAGGGGAGGAACAAGGCAGCCTACCCACAGCAGAAGAGGGAGGAAAGGGAGGGGAGGAACAAGGCGGCCTACCACCAGCAGAAGAGAGAGGAGAGGGAGGGGAGGAACAAGGCGGGCTACCCACAGCAGAAGAGGGAGGAAAGGGAGGGGAGGAACAAGGCGGCCTACCCCCAGCAGAAGAGGGAGGAAAGGGAGGGGAGGAACAAGGCGGCTTACTCCCAGCAGAAGAGGGAGGAAAGGGAGGGGAGGAACAAGGCGGCTTACTCCCAGCAGAAGAGGGAGGAAAGGGAGGGGAGGAACAAGGCGGCTTACTCCCAGCAGGTACGCTGCAAGGAAGCGGAGCGAGATCTTGCGCTGGCGTTTGAGGCGGAAGAGCTCCACCGTGTCGACCACCTGCCAGGAAGTAGGGGCAGGCAGGCATGCCAGGGAGGCAGGGCAGGCACATGGGATGTGGCAGTGCAGGTGCTCAACGCACGTAAGGCACAGACAAGCGTGAAGGCGCACAGGTAGCCGCCCATGACACTCTAGGTAGGCAGAGACGGCACGCACATGATGCGCAAGGATGGCCAATCGAAGGCAGCCGCTATGGGTATGAGCGTGGCGTCTACGCAAGGGGGCGATGGAGAGCGCGTGTGTGAGCGTGAACAAGTGGCACACATGGGCACCAGCTATCCCATTAAGTCCTCCATGCCATGCTATCCCATTAAGTCCTCCATGCCAGCATGGCCAGCTGCTGAGGTTCCTCAATGCCCCTATGGCTTGTGGTCGCAGGAGATGCATAGTTATATGATAACTGGCGTACACATTTGTTTCTACAAGGAGGGATCTGGCCTCGATGGAATCCCACACAGCACCCATCCCCCCAAACGGAACAACCAGCACGCATATGCTGTGATCGGCGAAACACGCAGTAGGGAGCGGCCCACCTGCTCCGGCGGCACGACGACATTCAGCCCACCTGCTCCGGCGGCACGACGACGTTGATCATGTTGAAGTCCTTCTTGAGGCCGTGGCCGACAAACTTGCAGCCGTGGTCCACCTGCCCACAGTCCACGCAGCCGTCCATTACTGGCACGTCAGTATGCGTGCCCCATTAATGCTTGTGCGCCCCATGAGCTTGTGCGTGTGGCATGTCAGCACACATGATTTGCGAGACCCACACATCAGCGATGGTGGGCCGAAGGGGCAGTGCCAAAGAAGGCCGCTGCCGCTTTGGTCATGCAGAAACCTCCCGCCGTCCATGAGTCATCAGGTACAGCACACCATGGGGCGGCACGAGCTCCCACCCTGTACCATACCCTCGGCGAGAGACATCACCTGCACAGAGCGTAGTAGTTGCTTCACTATGCCGAGCAGCGCTGGTGGGGTTGGGTCGTCGTCGGCGCGCCAGGTAGTGCCGCTTGATGTCCTAGGGGGGCCTCTTACCAGATAGCGCCGCTTGATGTAATGATTAGCCCTCTTACCAGATAGCGCCGCTTGATGTAATGATTAGCCCTGTTACCAGATAGCGCTGCTTGATGTCATGATTAGCCCTGTTACCAGATAGCGCCGCTTGATGTAATGATTAGCCCTGTTACCAGATAGTGCCGCTTGATGTAATGATTAGCCCTGTTACCAGATAGCGCCGCTTGATGTAATGATTAGCCCTGTTACCAGATAGCGCCGCTTGATGTAATGATTAGCCCTGTTACCAGATAGCGCCGCTTGATGTCATGATTCGCCCTGTTACCAGGTAGCGCTGCTTGATGTAATGATAAGCCCTGTTACCAGATAGCGCCGCTTGATGTAATGATTAGCCCTGTTACCAGATACCGCCGCTTGATGTAATGATTAGCCCTCTTACCAGATAGCGCCGCTTGATGTAGTGATTAGCCCTGTTACCAGATAGCGCCGCTTGATGTAATGATTAGCCCTGTTACCAGGTAGCGCCGCTTGATGTAATGATTAGGCCTGTTACCAGCTAGCGCCGCTTGATGTAATGATTCGCCCTGTTACCAGATAGCGCCGCTTGATGTAATGATTAGCCCTCTTACCAGGAAGCGCAGCTTGATGTAGGCTTTCTTGAGCGTGGTGATGTGGTGCTTGGAGACGGCCGGATCCTGCGGGCAGGCAGCACCCCATGAATGGCAAAGAAGAGCAAAGTGAGGGATGGTGATAGGGTACCAACACGCCGTCCTTGGGGCTTGTCTGAATTCGTGGTTGGAAGATCACTTCCAGTTCAAGTCGTCCTTGTACCCGTGAGGGACGGGCAAGACTTGCAAGCCATGAGGAACGGACACCGTGGGCCACGTGCTGATACGCCGGCACCCGAGGACCACTTCACGTCGCTGACAGCAAGGCAACGAGTCACTACACCCCGTTGTCCGTTCCGGATATCTTAACTCTTACTTTATATTTTCTTTGAAAGTGTATTAATACCGCCAATGTTTTAGTTATTGGTGCGGTCACACGTGCCCATGGGCAACAAAGCCACGCATGCCCATGGCACGCTGAAGCCACCAGGCATCATCCACACACGCTGTGACCTATACGGTTGTCTTTGCACGTGTTTACGGGCAGTACGCGAAGCGGCGTCACCTCACCAGGTTGCCATGGCATTTAGTTATGATTCATATGCCATGGCATTTAGTTATGATTCGCACCGAAGAGACAACGGTTATAACCATCCCCCCCCCCCTCACCAGGTCTTCATGCCCCCCCCCTCCTCACCAGGTCTCCATCCCCCCCCCCTCACCAGGTCTCCATGCTCCAGCCCCGAGAACCGCGTGAGATAGTCATAGACCGGCTCCACGCTAGACACGTAGTCGTCGATGACGCAGACAAGTTTCTGCGGACCGCTGCCCCGCACCTGGCAGGGACAGGCAGGTGGGGCGCGCGACCAAGAGGGAACCGTCACGGGGCATGGGGCAAAGTGAGATGTGCGGGTGTAGGGGCATCACAGTTGTGCAAAACAGCCCAAAAGAGGCCGGCCGCCATGAAGGGGTTCAGGTTTATGATCACAGGTGGCGCCCGGTGACCACAAACCACAGTCAGGATGCGCTATACAGGTCTAGGACAGAAACCCAACCTGCTGAACTCAACACCCCGCCAGCTCATCATAATGGAAGGTAAGGGTGCACCGTCAGAAAGTGCAACGTCTCCCCAAAGCCTCAAGTGTGGGAATAGGGACATCCCTTGCCCAGAGGGAAGAGGGACACGGTAAGCAAATGATGATCCGCTGCCGAAGCACGCGCTGATGCAAGCATCAGCTCGCTGGTCCCTCCGCATTAACGGGCAAGTTGCAGCGGAATGCGCAAGTTGCGGTGGCAGCTCTGGTCCATGGGTTAGCGCGCACGCTAGCTTCCGCTCGCTCTTACCACGGCACACCGCGCACGCGCATGTCTGCACAAACCACACACCGCGTGCGCACGCCACCACTGCACCAAGATGCCTGCATGCTGCTACCACGGCATGGCTGCCCAAACATCCACATGGCAGCCCAGCGGGAGCGCACTTCATGCTTGCGCACGTACCACGCTCACGCGCGCAAGGCCTAGCCGGCTGGGGCGTGTCGTTACCCGCTCGCCCTCCTCTGTGATGTGCTGGTGGCCGACAGCCATGGCATGTAATAGAGAGAAGGCGGTCATACGACGACCCAAACAACAAGTGGCCGCAGGGGATCATCCAGGCAGCAAGCACCCCAGCAGGCGAGGGAGCAGCGGTCGATGCCAAAGCGTGCCAGGCAGCAGCATCAGCAGCAGGAGCGCAGCAGCCGAGGGACAACCCACCAAACCCAGATACAGCATCAACACCAGCAGCAAGTGTCAGTCTTCAGAAGAAAGGTTGGATGCAGCCTCGGAGTGAGGTATAGGGAATCTGGCGACAGCGGTGGGGTGAGGGGATTAGGCAGTGTGGGCGGCCAGCAAAGAACATTCCAAGCACATATCGTCTCTATGCGCGCCCCTAGGAAAGCTCTACTACCGTGCTTGAGCCTTATAACTTGACTCTTATTCTCCGCAGCCAGCACACAGATGGTGGGCCTTGCCTCTAACTATCCCATCCGACTGCAGCCAGTAGAAAGATGGTGGGCCATCGATGGGCCACCATTTTGCACGCCATCACAACACGTTGTCCGTTCTGTCACACCGCCAGCAAAAGGACCGCCAGGATATCAGCGATAGGACCGGTAGGATATTCGTGATAGGACCGGTAGGATATTTGTGATAGGACCGGTATGATATTTGTGATAGGACCGCTAGGACATCCGCGATCCTAAGGCTCTGCACGCCAACACCAGTGGTCATGCCCAAGACGGGTGGTCACAAGACGGGTGGTCATGCCCAAGACGGGTGGTCATGCCCAAGACGGGTGGTCACAAGACGGGTGGTCATGCCCAAGACGGGTGGTCATGCCCAAGACGGGTGGCCACAAGACGGGTGGTCATGCCCAAGACGGGTGGCCATGCCCAAGACGGGTGGTCACAAGACGGGTGGTCACGCCCAAGACGGGTGGTCATGCCCAAGACAGGTGGTCATGCCCAAGACGGGTGGCCATGCCCAAGACGGGTGGTCATGCCCAAGACGAGTGGTCATGCCCAAGACGGGTGGTCATGCACAAGACGGGTGGTCATGCCCAAGACGGGTGGTCACAAGACGGGTGGTCATGCCCAAGACGGGTGGTCATGCCCAAGACGGGTGGTCATGCCCAAGACGGGTGGTCATGCCCAAGACGGGTGGTCATGCACAAGACGGGTGGTCACAAGACGGGTGGTCATGCCCAAGACGGGTGGCCACAAGACGGGTGGTCATGCACAAGACGGGTGGTCATGCACAAGACGGGTGGTCATGCCCAAGACGGGTGGCCACAAGACGGGTGGTCATGCCCAAGACGGGTGGTCATGCCCAACACGGGTGGTCACAAGACGGGTGGTCATGCACAAGACGGGTGGCCACAAGACGGGTGGTCATGCCCAAGACGGGTGGTCATGCCCAACACGGGTGGTCACAAGACGGGTGGTCATGCACAAGACGGGTGGCCATGCCCAAGACGGATGGTCATGCCCAAGACGGGTGGTCATGCCCAAGACGGGTGGTCATGCCCAAGACGGGTGGCCACAAGACGGGTGGTCATGCCCAAGACGGGTGGTCATGCCCAAGACGGGTGGTCACAAGACGGGTGGTCACGCCCAAGACGGGTGGTCATGCCCAAGACAGGTGGTCATGCCCAAGACGGGTGGCCACAAGACGGGTGGTCATGCCCAAGACGGGTGGCCATGCCCAAGACGGGTGGTCATGCACAAGACGGGTGGTCACAAGACGGGTGGTCATGCCCAAGACGGGTGGCCACAAGACGGGTGGTCATGCACAAGACGGGTGGTCATGCACAAGACGGGTGGTCATGCCCAAGACGGGTGGCCACAAGACGGGTGGTCATGCCCAAGACGGGTGGTCATGCCCAACACGGGTGGTCACAAGACGGGTGGTCATGCACAAGACGGGTGGCCATGCCCAAGACGGATGGTCATGCCCAAGACGGGTGGTCATGCCCAAGACGGGTGGCCATGCCCAAGACGGGTGGCCATGCACAAGACGGGTGGTCATGCCCAAGACGGGTGGTCACAAGACGGGTGGTCATGCACAAGACGGGTAGTCATGCCCAACACGGGTGGTCATGCCCAAGACGGGTGGTCATGCCCAAGACGGGTGGTCATGCCCAAGACGGGTGGTCACGCCCAAGACGGGTGGCCACAAGACGGGTGGTCATGCCCAAGACGGGTGGCCATGCACAAGACGGGTGGTCATGCACAAGACGGGTGGTCATGCCCAAGACGGGTGGTCATGCCCAAGACGGGTGGTCACAAGACGGGTGGTCATGCCCAAGACGGGTGGTCACAAGACGGGTGGTCATGCCCAAGACGGGTGGTCACAAGACGGGTGGTCATGCCCAAGACGGATGGTCATGCCCAAGACGGGTGATCATGCCCAAGACGGGTGGTCATGCCCAAGACGGGTGGTCACAAGACGGGTGGTCACGCCCAAGACGGGTGGTCATGCCCAAGACGGGTGGTCACGCCCAAGACGGGTGGTCATGCCCAAGACGGGTGGTCACAAGACGGGTGGTCATGCCCAAGACGGGTGGTCATGCCCAAGACGGATGGTCATGCACAAGACGGGTGGCCATGCCCAAGACGGGTGGTCACGCCCAAGACGGGTGGCCATGCCCAAGACGGGTGGTCATGCCCAAGACGGGTGGTCACGCCCAAGACGGGTGGCCATGCCCAAGACGGGTGGTCATGCCCAAGACGGGTGGTCATGCCCAAGACGGGTGGTCATGCCCAAGACGGGTGGCCATGCCCAAGACGGGTGGTCATGCCCAAGGCGGGTGGTCATGCCCAAGACGGGTGGCCATGCTGGCATCCGCCTTCCGATCCTGTTGGGCCGTTCGCATGTCCTGTGTAGCCCTGTGGCAGGCATCCCCAAGGGGTGGCCAGTCAAGCAGCAGCTACCCGCCCCACGGTGCCCGTTCCATCGGTCACGACTAGAGCACAGAGACGCCTGCCATTTGGCTGCTGCCCACCTTCATCTGCTGTTCTGCCGGTACAGGGGGCGCATGAACATAATGCATGCGCGTGTGTGCCAGGCTTTGTATGCAAAACCGCTCGTTTAGGAGAACAGTTCCATCATTGGTTCTCAATCTAGGGAAAGTTAGATGGTTCCACGTTCCATATTTCCAGCAGGCATACAGCGGCGTGGACGCCATACGCACCGTGCGCGGCGGCGTGAGCGCCACAAACTCGGCGTCAATGCCCAGCAACGTGTCCTGCGGGATTACGCATACGTGAGCGCGTGGTAAAGTAGCATACAGTGATGAGAAATGAGCACCCAGCAACGTGTTCTGCAAGGTTGATGCATGACACATACTCGTATCTAAGCATGTGGCTACAGGAGCACATGATGTGGTTATGCACGAGAACCCACCAACGTCTCCTGCAGCATCGCCAACGGGGGCCATGCGGCCATGGACAGGATGCCGACCGGCCGGCAAAAGTACGGCACACACCATACAGCAAGTTCCCGTATAATGACACGAAATGGTGTAATAACGGTATAATAACACGAAACATGCAATGGTATGATGACACGTAATGGTATAATAACATGTAATGGTATAATAACACGTAATAACATGGTATAATAACACGAAACATGTAATGGTATAATGACACGTCATGGTATAATAACACGTAATAATATGGTATAAAAACACGAAACATGTAATGGTATGATGACACGTAATGGTATAATAACACGTAATAATATGGTATAATAACACGAAACATGTAATGGTATAATGACACGTCATGGTATAATAACACGTAATAACATGGTATAATAACATGAAACATGGTGCCTATAATATAAACATGGTACGTATATAAACATGGTGCGTATAATAACACGAAACATGGTGCCTTTGGACATGACACGGCAGGGTTACAGTCAAGCACCCCGCGAATACGGCACCATATAAGGGACCACCCACCCGCATGGCCCGGCACATTGCCCAGCACAGGTACAAGCCTGAATGTGGCAAGCAAGGACAAGGCAAGCACGGATGGATGAATGCAATGGCGTGCCGGGTAGGCTGGGTGCCCAGACCCTGACCCTGACCTGAGCGCATCGCCCTTGTGCGGGCCACCTGGCAAAAAGGTGCACCCGCACAGCCCTGCCCGCCGCAGACGCGCTGGGCAGCAGCAACCCACACACGGGTGCTCCCCGGGGGAAGTGGTGGACATCGTTTGCTGCAGGAGCGTGGCAGGCAGCCGGGGCGACCCACTGGCAATCATCATCGTACGTATTAGGCTTACACCTTCTGCAAGGGCGACGTCCATTCACTGAATGAGGCATCCGGGTACTTCGTTTAAAACAAATGGACGCAATGGGATCGAATGATGCCATGTTCGAATAACAGTACTAGGACACCCGTTGGATAGGAGCCCGCCCGGGCTAGCCGGCTAGGCACCCCGCCTATGACCTCCTGGATGATACCAACCATAGTTGACCATGGCAGATACAGCAACCGGGAGCAACTGGGCCAAGACGTATCCGCCGCCCGCCTGCCCAGTACCTACCGGCCCAATCGTGTCGAGCCCCCACTTGAACGGCACAAAGGTCGGCTTGTTGGCGCGGAACCGCTGGCTCTGGGACAGGCCAGGGTCCGCCACGTAACGCCAGAACAGTTCATCGGGGATGGGGGAGGAGCGCGCCGGGCGCGGCGGGGTGGGGGGGGACGCCGCCACCAGTTCACTCGACCGGCCCGCGGGTGTGCTGGCATCCGCATGCCCTGCCCCGGCTGGGGTGCCGATCGCTGATGACCCTGAATGGGCGGGCGTATCGTGGCAGCTGTCGACGTCACCCATGCCGTGCACGACCAGCTGGGAGTAGGATTGCGCGACGTCCACGCGCGTGTAGTGCAGAAGGCATGGGACTTTGAGGCCGCCATGGAAGTTGACCTGCGCACAAGGATGTACGCGGGGATGCATTGATCCATGCACGAGCCCATCAGCGCGGCCATCCACCCATTTCAGAGATGTTGTCAGCTCAAATGCTGCAAGTGAGGCACCCTACGATGTGCACATGCATGGAGCCTTTCCTTGGGAGACGGGTCGCCGCGACCCTCGCAAGGTTCACCACCAGGGAGGGGGCAGCAACGTCAGGCACGACCGTGCCCCAAGTTTCCAGTCCGCACATTCTCGTGGAACGGCTGAATGGCTGAGTAAGGAAACCTCTTTAATAGAGTAAGAGTCAGCACCACAACGTGGTAAAGCCACCCTGGAAAACATCGCCGCATGATGTCCCTGTCCAACCTCCGCGAGAGGTCCCTGGCCGCCCGCCCTCACCTGCATGCATGGAGATCACACGGAGGCCGTGCTCGCGTGGTAGGGGGTACTAAAGCCTACTCAGGGCTGCTAAAGGCTAGTACAGGCTAGTAGATGCTAGTTGCAACAGTTTATGCTAACACCTGCAAGCAGGATCATTGACTCACCACTTCGCTCGCTGGCACCGGAGCCACCGTGAAGTCGTTGAAGAGCACCCACTGCCACGACGGCAGCGTGCTGCTGCTGTCGCTGCCAGGTGGCGCCGGCGTGGCGCCGCCCCCTTTGCTCGCGCTGCCAAACTCTTCGCTGCTGCGGCTGCGGCGTGGCGCCTTGAGTGGCGTGAACATGCCGGCGTCGGACGAGGCAGCGCCAGCGGTGGAGGAGGAAGATGACGGCCCACCAGAAGAGGAGGAAGAGGAGGAAAACGGATGGGAACCGGGCGCTGAGCTGGCCTCCGTCCCCTCTGCCTCTCTCTCAGGTTCGGCTCCAGCGGACGTGCCGGCGGCGGCAGACACTGCGGCGGAGGCAGCATTGGCGGCCGCAGCCACGGAGGACACCCTGGGGGCTGAGCTGGCGGGCGCGGCGGCAGGCACGGGAGTGTACGGGTTACCGGGGGTGGGTGGGTGGCCGGGGGCGGGGGTGTTGGGGGCGATGCCACCCTTGCGGGCGCTGACTGCGTAGATGGGGGGTACCTGCCGTGTGGGCGCAAGTAAAAAAGAAAGGAAAGAATGTAAGTGTGGGCTGACATAGGCTGACAGTTGGGCAAGCAAGCAGCATTGTCAGACAGGTGGCGGTTGGGCAAGCAACAGACTGGTGGCATGGGTAGTGTGCACACGTCAGGACGTTGCTTGATGCACACGTCGTACTATGAACTGATGCGGATGAACTAACAAGCATGTGACTGCGGATATAGTGACCTGATGCCCACAGTGTCTTGTCATGCATGTGGCTGCTGCCACAACATGCAACTGCATGCAGTGCGTGGGAGAGACGTGCAAGCAGCACTGGAAACCAAACACGGCTTCACGGCGTCAGAAGACAAACACGGCTTCACGGCTTCAGGAGAAGGAACATGTGCTGGGCACGCCCATGTGCCACAATGAGCCACCACCAACAGTCACCACGGGACTCATGTTGACCAGCAACCTACAGTGACCTGCCACCTGCAGTGACCACGGGACTCACATTGACCAGCAACCTACCGTCACCCGCCACCTACAGTGACCACGGGACTCACATTGACCAGCGACACCAGGTGGCCCAGCGCGCCATCCCGCGACTCGTCCTCCTGCGCCGCCAAGTGGACAAACGGGGCGCCGCCATGTCAGCGACAAGGCAGAAGGCATGCCAGGGAATGGAAGCACACAATCCACTCCCTTGGACGAGGGGTTGCACCCATGAAGCCCAGAACAAGAAAGACAGACGGTTAGCAGCGACAAGAAAGGCGCTCCGTGGCAGCTGCACATGTGGGTCCGCCATGTCATGGATGAAGTGCCGATAGCCCCCAATGCCATCCAGGCTAGCAGCAAGGGCATCAGTGGCAGAGACCAGCAACCATGCGAGCCTCGCTGCTTAAGCAGGAGGATTAGAAACCATAAGCCCCGTCATAAGCCCCATTTGTCTTCCAAAGTCGCTTCTGGAACACAGAAAGTACCTCTGAAACATCTACCCACAAAAATACCCATGGGGACATGGTTGCTAGGAAAAAGGATAATGTCTATGACTGGCGCCTCACCTCATTGATGTACGCCAAAAGCGACGTGAGCATGTACATGGCTCGGCTGGGGGGGACGTCACACGTGGCAATAGAAGAGGGGGACGTCGCACGTGGCAATGAAAGAGGGAAAGAGGGTGGAGAAGGGGTGTGATAACCACGCGGTCAGGTCGTCAAGGGTAATGATATGGAGTGGCAGAGTCTGGATGCAGCACACTTGGCTGGGTTCCGACCGTGCAAGGCATGAAATGGGATACAGTTTTCTGCCCATGAACAGTAACCAGTTGGCATTATGGAACGATATAAATAAGGCCATTTGCGATGGGCCGACGTAACCATTATGAAACACCCACCGTAGGGGCGCCATCATCATGGGGGGAGGGCATGCTGTATATATCAAATAACCATTATGAAACACCCACCGTAGGGGCGCCACCATCATGGGGGGAGGGCATGCTGTATACATCAAATAACCATTATGAAACACCCACCGTAAGGGCGCCACCATCATGGGGGGAGGGCATGCTGTATATATCAAATAACCATTATGAAACACCCACCGTAGGGGCGCCACCATCATGGGGGGAGGGCATGCTGTATACATCAAATAACCATTATGAAACACCCACCGTAGGGGCGCCACCATCATGGGGGGAGGGCATGCTGTATATATCAAATAACCATTATGAAACACCCACCGTAGGGGCGCCACCATCATGGGGGGAGGGCATGCTGTATACATCAAATAACCATTATGAAACACCCACCGTAAGGGCGCCACCATCATGGGGGAGGGCATGCTGTATATATCAAATAACCATTATGAAACACCCACCGTAGGGGCGCCACCATCATGGGGGGAGGGCATGCTGTATATATCAAATAACCATTATGAAACACCCACCGTAGGGGCGCCACCATCATGGGGGGAGGGCATGCTGTATATATCAAATAACCATTATGAAACACCCACCGTAGGGGCGCCACCATCATGGGGGGAGGGCATGCTGTATACATCAAATAACCATTATGAAACACCCACCGTAGGGGCGCCACCATCATGGGGGGAGGGCATGCTGGATATATCAAATAACCATTATGAAACACCCACCGTAGGGGCGCCACCATCATGGGGGGAGGGCATGCTGTATACATCAAATAACCATTATGAAACACCCACCGTAGGGGCGCCACCATCATGGGGGAGGGCATGCTGTATATATCAAATAACCATTATGAAACACCCACCGTAGGGGCGCCACCATCATGGGGGAGGGCATGCTGTATATATCAAATAACCATTATGAAACACCCACCGTAGGGGAGCCACCATCATGGGGGGAGGGCATGCTGTATATATCAAATAACCATTATGAAACACCCACCGTAGGGGAGCCACCATCATGGGGGGAGGGCATGCTGTATATATCAAATAACCATTATGAAACACCCACCGTAGGGGCGCCACCATCATGGGGGGAGGGCATGCTGTATATATCAAATAACCATTATGAAACACCCACCGTAGGGGCGCCACCATCATGGGGGGAGGGCATGCTGTATATATCAAATAACCATTATGAAACACCCACCGTAGGGAGCCACCATCATGGGGGAGGGCATGCTGTATATATCAAATAACCATTATGAAACACCCACCGTAGGGGCGCCACCATCATGGGGGGAGGGCATGCTGTATATATCAAATAACCATTATGAAACACCCACCGTAGGGGCGCCATCATCATGGGGGGAGGGCATGCTGTATATATCAAATAACCATTATGAAACACCCACCGTAGGGGAGCCACCATCATGGGGGGAGGGCATGCTGTATATATCAAAGCATGCTATATATCAAAGCATGCTGTATATATCAAAGCAAAATGTTGTCCAGGGGACAAAGGACGAGGGGGGGAGGCGGGCAGAGACACTAACAAAGTGCGTCTCATACGAGAGGCAGCAAGGTGTGCCCCGACAAGACAGGGCAAAGCGCGAAGTTGAGACACAGAGACAATCCCGACCGAGTACATATAAATACCCCTGGGTCATCGATACCAGGGGCTGCTAGTATACGTATGTAACAGGTGGTGCCTTCGATGCCAGGGAGTGCCTGCCTCAGATAGAGACACCGGACGCACTCCAACGGGGGCGCAAGACGCAAGTACATGCACGCAGGGACTGCGGAGCCGCACTGGGGTAGACACCTAAAAAGAACAGGCCAACGCCTTGCCCACGTTTCTTGGACGTACCCACGGTTTAGGTACAGAAAACCGAAAGGCGGCAACGAAGCGGCCAGATTTGATCACCAACCAATGACGAGAATCCGAGATGAGAACATCACGCCCACGAGCACTTACAACGAACGTCGGCCGATTAGGGAACCAAAAAAAGAGGCATAATTAGGGAACATACCTGATTAGGGAAATAAGAGGCAATCAGGGAACACACCTGGGCCCTGCTCCAGGTGATTTGGGGGTGCCCCCATCAGGTGGTGGAGGCCCCGCCCCGCTTGCTCCCGCACTAGGTTCATGACCTGGCGACGCCAGGGAGTCGTGCTGGCAGGGGCCACCGAGGGAGCAGAGAACCAGGTAGAGAAAAAGGGTAGAGGACAAAGAGAAAAAGTGGAGAGGACAAGGTAGAGGAAAAGGGAGGAGCAGAGATTATGCAACCAAGATGAGACAGAGCATTCACAATTTTCGGTTCCGTCAGCCGAAGGCAAACAGGATCGTAATTCTGGTCGTGCAGAGAAGTTAGGGTTTGGCTTCCCGTTCACAACGAAAGAGAAGAGCGCAGAATTGCACGCAAACCAGCAAGCCAACAGCCAGCGGCCCGGGATCCCGTTCCTGGCATGCGCCACTGCCTCATCCCAGAGAGGCGCTGACCTGTCCGCACCACTATCCCATGGCCCGTGCGGCGATACCCCATGACATGCCGCTCGCCCCACATATCCTGGCACCCTCACCCCAGCCTCCCCCCCCCCGGGTGCAATTACACAACCAACGACTACACCGCCTGCATTGGAAGTTTTTAAAAATAAAGAGTTGCTCGAAAACTTTCCGCCTGAAAATGTTAAAACTCCCGGGGCTGTGGACGTCATCCAAGATGAACTAGCAAACAAACAAAGTAAATAAATCAATTAAATATTGCCAGCCCTGGGTGATTATTCTGGGGGAAACAGCAAGCAAACGACATAAAGCCGGGGTTGCCATGCTAAATATATCCCCGACTGCCTTGAACGGCCGCATGACGAGAAAATGAACAAAGAGTTTTAATTAAATATATTTAAAAAATGGGGACCCTGCTTGTCTCCCATCAATCGAGCCAGGGTAATCAAATGCAAACAGGGCAGAAACTGGGTATGCATCAAAGCCTCCAATGCGGGCGTTGTACGGCGGGCTCGACCATGGCATCCATGACTCTCAACAATGATAATCACGCGCTCAATGATGACAAGCTCCCTCCCCTGCCTTCACCCTGCCCCCCCGTACCTCTGTGACGGAGACCTCGTTCCGTTCGGGCTGCAACTCCACGGTGACCACGAACGGCAAAAAATGTGCGCGCTCCGCGGCGCCATCATCGGAGCCGCGCAGCTCTGACGCCGAGGCCCCTGGCAGGGTGCCCGCCTGGTCGGTCGCCATCCCAGCCTTGCCTCTGGCTGCGGGAGTGGGGTCCGTCCACGCCTGCATCTCGGTGGCATCGCTGATGCAGCAGTTGATGCTGAGGATGGAGGGCAGGCTGGTCACCACGCGCGTCTGCAGGCACGAGGGCGTGATGGGAACAAGAGAGGGCCGCAAAAGGGGAAGGCGCTAAACGAGAGAGGAAAGAGAGGGAATTGATAGAATAGTTGATGCGCAATACATGCGCCTGGCATGTTGCACAACTGGGCCGCACTGGGCACTAAGACGTGGGCACACATTGTTGAGTGCGTTTGGGGATAACTGGGCTAGTGGTCTAGCAGAATGTAGGGGTAGGGAGCCAATAGCGGGTGGAGCAAATAGGGGGTGGAGCAAATAGGGGGTGGAGCAAATAGGGGGTGGGTTATGGACAGGTAACCCAAGCAATCGACGGGACAACATCATAGCCCCATCTCGGCGGAGTGATAGCGCAACGGGCAATCAATAGTGCCTTTGCATCCTGTGAAAGTCAAACCTGTTGTGAAAACCCTAGGTGACGCACAGAAGCTCATATGTAACTGCGACTTGCATTAAGCATCGTAATGCGAAGAGACACATAAGAAACTAGACATGCAGGGCAGGGATGGACGCACCGTACGGCTGCTCACAGCGGCCAGGAACAAATTGCTACCCCACCGCAAAAAATACACAGACACATGTGAAAGTATTCAAGTATCTTCCCACCCACAGGCACCACCCTATGACACGCAAATACTTACTTACGTACCCCATCATGAGCATCCTCAGCGAGTACAAGCACAATACCCCCATCAAGATGCACATTAAAAGCAAATATGCAGGAATATACCCCCATCCGATGGCCCGCACGTCGCCGCACATCGCCTTGCGAAGCCGTAGCACAAGCAGGCTCGTGCTCACCTGCTTCACCGTGTGGTAGCCCTGGCAGTGGTCGCACCACGCACGAATGTCCTCTTCCCTCCGCAGGCTGCGTTCGAGGACCTTGGCGAATGAGGGGGGTGGCGACGGCAGCTCTTTCCGGAAGTTGTACTGGCATTCCCACGGCAAGCCATCGGCAGTTGCAAGGTGGCCACGGAGGAAGCAAAGGGCACCAAACACCCAGTTTAGACCAAGCTGTACACAAGCTAGGCCAGTACCTGAAATAAAGGAGCCCAACGGGTATCTGCCTTGCAAGCATGTGAATATTGAACACATAAGTTCTGCGCTGGTTGTCTCCTTGACATAAGTGCCCGCACACAGGGTATCATGCGCAGTCATTCTAGGCTTCGCGATAGCCACCCCTTCCCATTGGGTTGCGGGCTGACATGGTTCGGATGCGCCGAATCTGGTTCTTCTGAATACCAGCATATCCACTCTTCCGAATGCAAGTATATAGAGTATCGACCAATCAATATGGAATTAAGAATACAAGCATATCCACCCTGCATCACACGCATGCGTAACCGGAAGAAAAGCGGCGCCATCAAACCCGGCGAACAGCTTCACAGAAAGAGCAGTGAAGGTTATAGCCACATTTGCAGCCATGTTCCTAGCGATGCTTTCCTTGCGGCTTCCCACCTGCAGGTCGAACTGGAACGAGCGCGTGAGCCGCACGATGTCGCCATCCGGTTTCTTCGGGCACTGTTTAGCGCGGTGCATGCGGGGGCACATGGGAGGCCACATGAGGGAAAGGCTAGTCACACACACGTTGGTATTAAGTTGGAAATGTAAAAATTCACTATGCATGTTTCTAAGCTCACAGAGTCTTAGAAAGGGATCGAAATCTTCTGGGTCGTACGGCGGGATCCACACCCTCGCGGCCCCACACATAAATACATCACAACAGCACTGGCCCAGACAAAGTAGTCGCACCAGGGCCATACTTGTCCATGATAAGACAGAGGTTGGCAATGGGCGGCATGACGACTTGGCAGGGGGGGTGCAACTGCAAGAGCACACACACCTGGATCACAGATTTCACCGAGGCACCGAACAAGCGGTCTGCCAGGGACTCTTTCGACCGGGATGAAACACCCTGGGCTGCCACTGCCGCCTTGGCCTGTGACTGCGGGCGCAGGGGGCTGACTTCCGTGCTACCTGCGCCCGGAGTTGTCGTGGCCTCTTTGTGAAGCTGCAGGAAGCGCATGCAGACGAAGGGGCAAGGAGATTTGTTTTGTGGGCCCAGGAAGACACGTGTGAGGGCAGGAAAGAGAATGGAAGAGTTCTCAAGGGGTACAGGACTTGGCCATTGCCGCACTCAGGGGGGGGGAGGGGGATGCAACTTGGTTCCATGAATACGTCCACCAGTGCAGCCGATAGGGTTGGATCGGGTACCGGTTCTAGCCCATCGGTACCGGAACCGGTACTTGCCCTCGGCTACCGGTACCGGTATCGGTTACCGGGAATGGTGATCGGTGCCGGTACCGGTTACCGTCGGTTACCGGTACCGGTACCCAAAGGCATGCCGAACCAGTCAAGGCCCAGGTAAGGCCGGCTAAAAGTCCAGTGCGAGTGTGCTAGTACTCGTTATCGGTTACCGGTACCAATTACCATCGGTTACCGGTTACCGGTCCCATATTGCTGTCTGAGAGACTGACGAAATCCTTTCCGGGCTGGCTGTTGGCACTTGGCGCAGCGCCGAAGTAACGGTAACCGAGCGGAAACCGAGTACCTCGGTTACCGAGGATGGCCTTCAGTACCGGTACCGGTTACCGGGGAGGCCGTCCGTTACCGGTACCGGTACTACCGGTAACCGGTTCCGGTAACCGACCTCTCGGTTACTCCCCGGTAAGCGACCCAACCCTAGTACAGCAACACCAAGTACATGCACGGGTACGTCCGCCAATAAAGCAACACCAAGTGCGTGCACATTTGGACAAGAAACCGCACCCCCCTGGTACCCACCCGCTTGCCCACGCTCGCTGTGACATGCGTAGCCAGCAGAGAACACATGATGCGCAAGCAACGCTGATGTCGGCACGGCTTTCGTAGTAGTACACAGACACATGGTGAAGATCCTTTCAAAAGAGAAGACAAAGCTGATCGATGCTAAGGATTGTCCAAGCCGAACACCCCCTAAAAAGAAGAATCACTAGATCTTAGCGCTGCTACCTTGCAACTTGTACGAAAACTCAAGGTGCCATAGGTAGCCCCCCCCCCCCTGTCAGGGAGGGTGATCCGTGACCATACGTGCAGACATCTAGTATAAGCTTGCGATAGCTCAGCTGAAAGGTCTCATCAAGAGGATCCAGAGTCGCGTGTACGACACCCAAGTTGAAATCTTCCTCTACAAGTTTGCAAGTGGCAAGTTGCAGCAGAGAGAAAAAGGTTTTGGCTCCCAGGAGGAACCTGGATTGACTTTCTCCGACATTTTACGGCACTGAAGGGATGTTGCGTCCGTGGATAAGTTGTTTTCAAAGCCCCAGGTCAAACCGAAAAGTCTGACTACTTTTAAGGTTGTAATGTTTGCATGCAGTGCTTTCCATGCAAAGTTTAGCCTCAAAATTCATCACTTGTACTAGCCACCTCTAGAAATCACGCTGACTGAACAGGCTAACTCGTCGTGGACGTATCTAATTGGCTGCGAAATATTAGCTCCAGAAGATTTGTTTTGTGGCCATGCCTAGGTTGGGGGGATGCCCCCCCCCATTGGGACTGAAGTGCGACCTTTTGGCTGGGCCGGGTGCACTTTTGGCGGGGCGCGCCAGTTGGCGCCAAAGTCCTGGCGCCGGGTGCCGAAGGTTACCTACGGTCCACCTTAATGTGCAAGGTGACTGCATTACCATTCTCTAGCAGGATCTCACAGCCAACTCAGAATAGCTGGGTCACCAAATGGGTGGCGGCCTGAGAGAGGGCACAGCACCCCCCAGCGTTACACGGGTGGGCAGGGGAGCGGTCTCCCTATTGCGGCAACTCGGCTACGACAAACCCTTATCGGAACATGTGCACGCAGGACGTACCCATATCACAATCCCACTTATGCTACCAAAGATGGACAAAAAGATCTGCCACATGGAGGGGGGTGATATCCTCCGTATCTTCCCCCACCCCCAACATCACACACCACCAGCAGCAGCCGCAGCCGCCGCCGCTGCCGCCGCCGCCACAGCAGCAGCAGCAGCAGCAGCAGCAACAACAACAACATTAACAACAATAAGCACCTGCTCGAGTAGAAACCGGCTGAAGCTTTGGATGCGCCGTGCCAGCCGCTTTTCCTGCATGGGCGAGGCATGGGCCAGGGTGTTGGTGGCCGCCGGATGATGAGGCAGGGGAGAGCATGAGAGTGCGGGCGAAGGAGGCTGCCAGGGGATAGAGATAATTAATAAGCGCGTGAATGCGTCATGTGAGCACAAGAAAGAAAAGAGGTTTACAAAAGTGCCATTTCAAACAGTAGAAGCAAGAGAGAGAGCTCGAGGGAGATCTCTGTGCCGTGGGAAAGACGAGGGAAAACTCTCACGAATACGCAGATGGTACGGTCCGAAGCATTTGCATGGGCGCGGGGAGAATGGGCAGGGAGGGGCACAGGCTGCAAGCAGAAGCGTGGCGGCGCGGGCAGAATGGGCAGGGCTGGGCACGGGCTGCAAGCAGAAGCGTGGCGGCGCAGGCAGAATGGGCAGGGCTGGGCACGGGCTGCAAGGAGAAGCGTGACGGCGCAGGCAGTGATGGTTGTGGGCATCGGGGAGGGGACATTGGCACAAAGGGATGGTGCACATGCAGCAATTTGACTACTGACATCTCCCAGGCCATATTGGTCCGATGCGTCGTCCAGCAGACCCAACGCGGCCGCCTCGCGGATTTGTGCCAGCGCACGCAGGATGTTGCTGGCCTGCGGTCATCGCGGTCCAGAGGAGGAGGCAACAGGGGGGGATGGGGCGGAAAAGTCAGGGGAATGGAGCTGTTAGCACTGAGATGTGTGCAAGGAGAGTAACAAGAATAGGGCTCGGGGCCGTGGAGGAACATGCCCAGGGAATAGGATAGCAGGAGAGCTTCAGGTAATTTAAACTGCCTTTGAAAACTCCTCTACATAGCCTCTCATGCCTGCGACAGCCACGGGATAACAAAGGGAACAAACGCCCTCTGTAGGCTGGCGATGGCAACGGGGTGGGCACGCGCAACCTCCAAGCCAGAGAGGGCAGAAACACTGAGAGTGCAGCAACCACTCCGGTGGCTTGCACGACTTATCACTACATGACATACAAGGCAAGGCGGGTGGCTGGCTGTCATGCATCATACCGTGTGATCAAACACCGCGGGCAAGATGCCAAACGCAGAGTGTCGCACTAATGGGCGTGGGCTGTCCCTGCATGACTGCAAGTGTCAGGTCCTGCAATCCATGCCTGTTCACAGCTCCATGCGTGAAAGGTACTCAGCTCAGTCCACTACCCGCCCCACTGGCAGAACTCCACTAATTGCCAGATGCCCGCGGTGCCAGCTGTGCACGTCACTTCGTGCCCATAGTCACGTCCCTGGCAACCTTGAACTTATGTTCAAGGTTGTGTGCGCCTACCCTGCATATATCTGTCTCATATATGTCCCATGGAGTACCCGGGGGGGATGCTGTACTGGGTGTCGCGGACGCACGTACTGGCAGGAGCTCTATGGGCTGTCCTTCTTTGTCTTGTGTTCTGTCACCCCTGTGTTGATCACCCCTGCTTCTACCAAGGTCCCCCCCCCCCCCTTGTTCTCTCCCCCCCCCCCCATCCTGGCTGATGGTTGCCAGGAAAGGTGTGCGATGATGCCATCGTCCCCCCTCCCCCCCCCCTTTGTTCTCTCTCCCCCCCCCCCCTCCTGGCTGATGGTTGCCAGGAAAGGTGTGCGATGATGCCATCCTTGCATGCACCACCAGAATTTTGTCTTGCCCAGTAGACCGTTTCAGCAGTGCATGATATATCACTTAAACAACAAAGCATGCGTACACAATCTACAGAGTACAGCGATTCCCTTCATAACTACTCTATTTCCTGGCGCCACAGCTCATCTGCTGGCAGACGCATCACCCACCTGGCAGGTGCCGGCTCGCGAGATGGTCAGCATGTGCATGAGGAAGCCCAGCTCGCAGCTGTGGGGGGGAAGCATCAGGCAGGATTACCGCCAAGCAGCAACCAAGCACCAACCAAGCACCAACCAAGCACCCAATCAAGCACAAGCAAGCACCTAAGCACAACCTCCAGCCGGTGAATAGAACCGGTCTCAAGTCAACCATGAAACAGGACCGCGCTAATTTACGTGCAGTGCGCAGTAGGCAGACAATACATGCGGCCGCAAGGGCGTCTAGCAATAAAACGCGCCTTGCCTGCGTGATGGTCCCCATCGCCAGCGAAATCAGGAGCTGAGGAAGGATGGCACGCGGCGCTATATGGGACTGGAGCGTACAGGGGACTTGGGCGCTACATGGCAATCATCCATGGCATGAGGAAATGGGTTAATGGAACGCACACTCTGCCAAGGTAAGCCAAACGAACACTATTGCAGCTGCCACCCACAGCCCACGGGCAGCTGCTGCCGAACAACGCCCCTCTACCTATCCAGGCTGCCGACACCACCCACAAATGCCATTCACAGGACCGACGTATGGCCCTTGCCCAGGGACACGGGCGCAAGGTGATGGCACACATGGTGGGAGGAGGTCATGCCTGTGGCGTGCTGGTTACGTACGTCAGGCAAAACTCCCGTTCGCAGATGTGGGACAAGACTGCCTCTCGCAGTGCGGGGATGAAGAACAGGATCTGGGGGAAAGGGGGGCGCGTGGGCAATCGTTAGAGCACGGTGGTGGGCGCGTGGGCAATCGTTAGAGCACGGTGGTGGGCGCGTGGGCAATCGTTAGAGCACGGTGGTGGGCGCGTGGGCAACCGTTAGAGCACGGTGGTGGGCGCGTGGGCAACCGTTAGAGCACGGTGGTGGGCGCGTGGGCAACCGTTAGAGCACGGTGGTGGGCGCGTGGGCAACCGTTAGAGCACGGTGGTGGGCGCGTGGGCAACCGTTAGAGCACGGTGGTGGGCGCGTGGGCAATCGTTAGAGCACGGTGGTGGGCGCGTGGGCAACCGTTAGAGCACGGTGGTGGGCGCGTGGGCAACCGTTAGAGCACGGTGGTGGGCGCGTGGGCAACCGTTAGAGCACGGTGGTGGGCGCGTGGGCAACCGTTAGAGCACGGTGGTGGGCGCGTGGGCAACCGTTAGAGCACGGTGGTGGGCGCGTGGGCAATCGTTAGAGCACGGTGGTGGGCGCGTGGGCAACCGTTAGAGCACGGTGGTGGGCGCGTGGGCAATCGTTAGAGCACGGTGGTGGGCGCGTGGGCAATCGTTAGAGCACGGTGGTGGGCGCGTGGGCAACCGTTAGAGCACGGTGGTGGGCGCGTGGGCAATCGTTCGAGCACGGTGGTGGGCGCATGGGCAACCGTTCGAGCACGGTGGTGGGCGCGTGGGCAACCGTTAGAGCACGGTGGTGGGCGCGTGGGCAACCGTTAGAGCACGGTGGTGGGCGCGTGGGCAATCGTTAGAGCACGGTGGTGGGCGCGTGGGCAACCGTTAGAGCACGGTGGTGGGCACGTGGGCAACCGTTCGAGCACGGTGGTGGGCGCGTGGGCAACCGTTCGAGCACGGTGGTGGTGAGTAAACGGGAAAGGTTGCGTACGCGCCAGGTTCGAGTGTTGGCCCAGGTTGCGTGTGAGCCCGGTTCGAGGGGTGGTGGAGGCAGGTTGCGTGTGGGCCCGGTTCAAGGGGTGGAGGCAGGTTGCGTGTGGGCCCGGTTCAAGGGGTGGTGGAGGCAGTTTGCGTGTGGGCCCGGTTCAAGGGGTGGTAGAGGCAGATTGCGTGTGGGCCCGGTTCAAGGGGTAGTGGAGGCAAAGTGTGCGATGCAACCATGGAGTCGACACATTCAGCGGCAGCCAACAACAGCATACGTCAGGGCACAACAACGGCAACCTACGTTCCATCCGCCCCCCTTTTCACCTGCCACCCCCCTCGCATCTCAACTTTGAAACAAGGTTACAGCAAGTGTCCCTGGGGCATCTCGGTCGTTAGGACCTGGCGAAAGTGCTATGCTGCCTTACGTTGCCCCATCACAAAAAAAGGCAAGAATGCATACAAAACCAGCCGTCAGGATTGCCCTGACTGAAATCTTCACTGCCACTTTTGCAAACCTCACGCACACAGGCATGTGGGAAGACCAGCCTTGCGGTAATACCGGCATGAAATACGTGCGATGCGAGAGATTATACTTGCACACAGGAGTTGCCGCAGAGGAGGCGTTACCTGCATCAGCGAGTTGCAGTAGCAGAGGGGGATGTCGTTCTCCAGCCCTGCAAAGCGTGTCTTGTTGTAGTAGCTGAAGTCAAACTCCTGTGGAGCCAGCATCAAGAGGAAAACGATGAGGCCAAGGGGCAAAGCGATATTCACGTTAGTTGGAGAAATGGGTGCAAGTGGCGGGCATAGCGCAAGCAACTTGGCGTCCAGTGGGGAGTGCTGCTCATTCCAGAGGGCAGTCAGAGTAACCCTAATACGAGCGCATGGAAAACCAAGTGTGACCCCGGGATGCGACGGGGAGGAGCCGAAGGAAACAAATTTCAAGCTGCTCCCATTGGTCGTAGCGACTAGGAGGCATAGCAGAAGAAAGGAATGAGGAGGAGAGACAGTACGGCGGCTGGAGAAGTGGGGGACGGCAGGCTGCGCTTTGCTTGTAAGGCCCGGGGAAAGAGGTAGGTGGAATGGGCGGGATGCAGCAAACTCTGTGCCACTTGTTAGCGCAGGAGACAGCCATCCCAAGAACGATGTCATAGGTGTAAGGCACGTCTGTTGACATAGTTGTCATAGTTCCCTGTTTTGCCATCACGGCGCACCCCAGACCAGAAGGACCTTCCTCGTGCTTTAGGGAAAGCCTGACACTGAAAACCCCCAAGGCGAAAGGAAGGCACACTGATGGAAGCTATCACACTCGAGGATTGCCTTGCGACGTGGGAGGGGGTATGACAGCAGTACACATGGTCAGGGCAAGGGGGAAAAGGCAAACAACATCTTTCTACAAAATACCAACAAGGCCAAAAAAAAGGGACTTTGGTTACCTTTTGACGCCTGAAAGCAAAGCACAGCATGACAATTTTTTTCCAAAAAGGATCCAAATGAGTAGTCAGACGTGTGTTCTGTGCCTGAATGACACCGAACACTTCAGGCCCAGACC
Organism: Mesostigma viride; assembly: GCA_009746045.1. NCBI lineage: Eukaryota > Viridiplantae > Streptophyta > Mesostigmatophyceae > Mesostigmatales > Mesostigmataceae > Mesostigma > Mesostigma viride. Next base: position 1,796,173 of record RPFO01000123.1, read on the forward strand.
TCAACGATGACGTCCATTCCCAAACTAAAGCTTCTCGTCGACAAGAATGTCACTACCCAAGACCTTGTAACCCCGCCCCAAACTTGAAGCTGGTGTTCCAAGTAACATGTTCTCGTCGACATCAACAACACTGCGCAAGACATTGCCCCCCACCTCAAACTTGAAGCTGGTGATGGAGCTCTGGATCTCCACATGGCGATACAGCTTGGGGATCCTCTTGCCCCTGCCATCTGCCCCGTGCGGCCCATCCCCCTCCTGCTCCCCCATGCTGCTGCGACGGGAGGGGGGACCACCCCCCCGCCCGCCCCCCTTGCCCCCATCCTTGGTGGCCGCGCTTCGAATGCGGCTGTTCCGCAGCTGCCAGGACTTGCGCGTGGCCTCACCAGGTGGCGCCGTGCGGCTGCCAGAGGGGACCAAAAGCTCAATTCCCTTGTCAGCACCTTGATCCATTCTCCAACGTGCTTTTATTCACGGGACTATACTGCAGGGCTGACAGGGAAAGCAAGGGGACACTGGCATCTGCCACCAGCCAGACATGACATGACTGACTGGTCAGCTCCTCCTGACCTGTTCACTTCTCCACAGGAAAAAATGGCTTCGCCACTAGCGCAACGCTAATACCATTTATCACCTTAGGAGACTTGGGCAGAGCAGCAGGATCGGATAGCATGCTGAAATGACATCGGCTGCAGGCTCACCATGGCAACGTACATAAGGAACTAATGAACCCTTCAAATGCCATATCCGCCAAAAAGTACCTGGCGGAGATGTTTATAATACAACATTCGCCACCTTGACTGTCACAAAGGGAGTCGATAACCAGCAACTTGACAACCACCAACATGTAGACATGGGAGCTTGGCTGCCGGGCGATCAGGTTTTGTGCACCCAGATACCCACGTCCGAGTTGCTGATGCCCAAACAAAGAATATCCCGCCACCCAAACACCCCTTGCAGCACAACCTTAGTTTCATGGCGTAGAGGAAAGGTCTCTTGTACGCAGGTAATTAGCAAGGGAATACACAAGCACGCTAACTGGAAACCTGCGGCATGCGCCCCACCTTCATCCCCACCTCCGGCCCCCACTTTATCCCCCCCTTCACCCCCCCCTCGCCCCCCCCTTCCCCCCCCTTCACCCCTCCCCATCAACCCCCCATTCCCCCCCCCCTCCCCTTCCCCAGCATACCTGAAGAAGGGGTTGTCCACGTAACCCACGAAGTCAATTGTCTTGATCTTGCCCGCCAGGTCAGCGGGGATGGTCCGCGGCGGCTGCCCCACGTGATACAGTGATGTTGGCTCGTAGGCTGACAGTGGCAGCTCCATTGACAGGAGTACACTGGGCAGGTTGGCCCCGGTAAAGGGGTCGCCCTCGGCCAGGGACACGCAGGGGACCATTTCCGGCATCTGGGGGTGACGGGGGACCGTGATGGCGGCGTTGACGGCAGAGATGGCCAAGGGGCAACGCGATGACGGACGTATGACGCAAGAACATCACGGCACAGAGCCACGTGTGTCAGTTTTCTGCGTGCATGCTCGTGATAGTGGGGGGAGGCGTCCATAAAGGGTGCCTGCGCACGTCACGTGGAAGGCAGCGAGCAGCAACTCCTGCCGTGACGCGAGCGTCGTTGACAGATGGGGAAGATAACAACGACCGCTAGGCCCCAACCGCCCATCCCACTCAGTTGTAACCTCAGGTAAAGAAACCAGCATGCCAGCGTACGCGTGCTGGAATCATGAACAAAAATCGCATGCTTGTCTCATCGCGGTTGCCATGGTCCCAGGCAGATGAGCCACTGCCTTCAGCTCCCACCACTTACCCACCGGTCTACCCAACCCACCCAAAGTAGTCAGTTCCCACAATCTACCCTGTCCACGTCAACTCCCTTATGTACCCGCCTTGAGCGCCCCGGACTCAACATTCTTGAGTGAGAACAGGTGAGGGAGTTCAACACCATGCCTGGCTGGTCCGGCCGCCAGCATACCTCGGACGGCACGGAGATCAGGTTGGCACGCGGCTCGTTGGTGGCGGCCCACAGGTGGAAGAACCCACCCTCGTCTGCAAAGCCGATGCTCTCGCCACTGCTGCTGACGTCACAGCAGAGCATCGCGTCACCCTCGCAGTCCACCTGGAGGCGGGGGGGGGGGGGGGAGAGGGGGGAGAGCAGCCAGGCACAATGGTGTGCGCCCCAGGGGCGTTCATATCCTGTAGCGTGGATAATTTCTTGCGTTCTTAAGTGCTCTGGAACCTCGGAAACAATCACGCCCCCCGCCTCCGCAATTATTGTGGCTATCCCCCCCCCCACACACACACAGCCAGATAATGCCCATCACTTGTCCGGGGCCGGCGGAGCATGGAGGTATCCGTTTCCTAGTTCATGCTTACAGATCGCGGCACCATCTCCTGCTTGGGCAGCATCACTTGCGTGGGCGATGGCAAGGTGTCCGCCCGGCGCAAGCACATGCGCATCAGTACATGCGCAGCCGGCATGCGAGCCACAAGAATAAATCCAAGCGCGCACATACCGTGCATACCTTGCAGTGCATACTACCCCCGACCCCAACCACTTCCCGACTACGTACTTATGAGGGTGGTACCCCCGACCCCAACCACTTCCCGACTACTTATGAGGGTAGTACAACCACCTGCCGCAACCCTTACCAGCGGCGCATGTCGATGTCGATGGATCCTGACTGGGGGGTGTGGGTGAGCCCTGGGTATGCCCCTAAAACCCCTCAGGCTCCCGGAGAGGCCTGTATATTCTCCCAAGCCGGTGCCTCTGAATGAGTTCCAAGCCTATCTGTGGCCACTGAACCATGGGGGAGCCCTACTGCACCCGCATTGCTTTTGCTATGTCGAAGCTTTATTGCACCCACAGGGGATGCCGGATCGTTTCGCCCGGGTCAGATTGTGCACCCTGTGGCATGCCTGTGGCATGAGGGAGGGGGGGGTTCTCTGCCCCCTGCCCGCTGTGCACACACAGGGATTAAAGGCACTTTGGTGCTCCGTGACTCCCCAACGGGAGCACGTGTCTAATTAATCAATTATTGTTCCTGACAAGAGGATGCGTGCCAGCGGCAGTCTCAGCCCTTGTGGCACTTAGAACAAGCAAGTTGGGGCAAAGTTGCCCAATGCCACACCAGCATGGGTCACGGAACACCCCATGGCGCGGCACACATGCCAGTGGCACCTCGCATCCACCTGGTCCATCGGACGTACCACACATGGGATGATAGCAATCTTCTGACTGCCAAGCATAGAACAGCCAACACCCACATGAAACATCCCGTGTGGCTGACTGCGATTGCCTGCCAGCACACACCTGATACGTCCCGTGTAAAAGAATTGTAGTGGGCCAGTTCGCACCTGGAATGTCCCATCGTAGTTATGCTACCAAACGTGCGACAGCCAGCACCCACCTGGAACGTCTTGAAGTTGGCCCCCGGGCTCTGCACATCCTCCAGCATAACTGACCCTGTGGCAGACGCCACCAGAAGCATGCTTGAGAACTTGGGCAGGAAACGGAGCATCTGGCGAGGGTGGAACAGTGACAACGGGGGGGGGGGATGGCAACGAGGGGACCATGAAAAGGCGGCGAAAGAGGGGGGTGGGGGATGAAGGGGCAGGGGTGGAGAAGGGCAATGAAATCCATGCTGGATGATTTAGGGAGGGGCAAATGCAAATAGCAACAAACAGGGTCCAAAAGCGTGCTTGTGCAGCCATGCATGGCATCAAGAGGGCGATGACCGTCGACTACATGACTCCTAATGATCAACATGAGACAGCAGAATTTTGTGGGATGGCAGGCATGCCCAGGTGCAAACTTGACAGACGCCCTAGAAATGCTCATGAGACAGGAGATCAGAATAAAGCTGAAAAAAAGCTGAGTAGAGCAGGTGGCGCCCCTCAATGAATCACACCGGCGCGGTTTTGAGGTAACAACACGCAGTGGCGGCACCCACCATGGGCCCTGGGCTGAACGGCAGGTGTGTCAACGCGCGCGCCACCGACCGGATGTCAAACACCTGCCGCGAGACACGAGCGCACCCAGGCAGGGGGGCGCATGGCATCCGGACCGCACGGGAGGGGGGCAGCACGCCAGCACAAGAGCGGTACACAGCGCAGCGATAGTGGCCACATAGCGGGAATATGCAATATTAGACCTAAGAAAAAATCCATGACCTCATAGAATAGAAGGCCTAACCACCTGGTTTTGACTCCCTGGCTTCATTCACAGCCTGAGGTCGGGTAGCAGCAACCAGCGCAAGTGTGAATGACGGGCCATTTGAATGTGAATGCCTCTAATTCAACCCACTAACAGCTGACGACAGGATTGCCATGAAAGGGTCCAAGGCTGTGCATAAAATCTGCAACTGGCACGCATACTTCACAAAGCCAAAGAGCTCACTAAACTCACTGCCACAATAAGGCAGGCAAGGAGCAGATGGGTTCCTGCCCACGTGTCCTATTCAAGGCGGCATGCTTGCCTCAACCGAACAAGCGACAGCACACCATATTTGGCACAAACTCCTTCGAGTTAATGTAGAGGCACCTGTTGCGATAAACATTACACACGTGATTGAATAAAACGTATAAAAGCTTTTAAACATGGTAACCTTGATGCCATATTCATGATGCCATATTCATGATGCCGTATTCATGATGCCATATTCATGATGCCATATTCATGATGCCATATTCATGATGCCATATTCATGATGCCATATTCATGATGCCATATTCATGATGCCATATTCATGATGCCATATTCATGATGCCATATTCATGATGCCATATTCACGCCGTCTACCTTCTCACATGACAGATTCATGCCATATTCATGCCATCTTCTATGTCAACCACATACAAAACACTTAAGAAAGGGCGCACTTGCACCGGGCTGGCAATCCTGTGGAGAATACTCAAGCCCTAAGGGACTCGGCACTGGAGGGGAACTTCAGGGGGACACACCAATGGCCCAAGGGGAGACAGGGAGACATGTCCAGGACCAACCCAAGGGCCACAGGGGGGCGGGGGTGCACCGCAGCACTCTACTCAGTGCCTACTGGTAACTCTTCATCTAGCGCAGCGTCCAGGTGACGTGGCTGCCATGTGCCGCGCCCGCTCACCTTGATGAGGTGGTCCACGTAGCTGATGCCCATGTGCTGGATGATGCCAGATGTCACAAGCAGGTCGCCCTTGACGTCCAGCGCCGCCACCGGGCCTGCACCATGCGATGTACATTAATATACAGAGCGGAAGCCAGGTGAAACAGATGTAGCAAGTGCGCAAGTGTTGGCATGGGTGCAGGCCGCGCGCGCAGGCATCACACACTGACATGGTGGGCATGGCAGGTCAAAGAGAAGGAGCAGCGGAGTGGATCGCTGCCTTGGCATCCAAAGGAGCTGGGATACACAGGCCTGGAGGCATCACAAATATGGCACTCGGCCCTCACCCATCCTATAAGTGTAGCACTCGTCACTCACCCACCTCATCAGTACAGCACTCGTCATGTGGGCATCGCTCTGGCACTCGCCACTCACCCATGTGGGCGTCCAGCGAGCTCTCCCGTCGTAGGCTGCGCGGGTCGTGCAGAGTCACTTTGCCACTACTGCTGCCGCACGCGAGGTAGTGGCCCCCGCGACGCATCACCGTCACGTTTTCCACCTCCGAGTTCTGTCGGACGGCACATTTATGCATAGCAGGGGATAGAGGGCACAAAGCGTGCATGCTATTCACGGACTACCGCAGTAAGAGCAACTTACTTGGGTGAATGTTTGCATATACGTGTGAAATTCAGGAAACCAATAAGGTCAAATTTTGTGGGTACTGAGCACAAGGCATGAGGACAGGGTAGCCTCAGTCTGTTACATCATGCAGTTATGCACTTGAAATGGATACTACAAGTCGACAACAAGGGGTTGCGGATGGAATGTATCATGGGACGCCTGCAACGTGCTCCACTGATGACCCATCCAGGTGCCGTACGACATAACAGGGGCCGTGCCTGGGCCGTGCCTACATGAATGGATACACCCACAGGATGCCAAGTACGAACCGAGAACTGACGCATCTCGCCACCTAACACCCGGCAACCCTTCCTCCCCAGCGCTCGGCGTACGCTTACTACCCAGCTATTCTTGCAACGAGACACACTTACCACCTACTAAATCTAGCAAATGCAACAAATGCATGCACATGCCATAAAATACAACTCCACTCAGAAAATTAAGTGGAGCACATGCCACCAATTAACTCTAAACACTGCGCCTGATTCCAAATGCTATGGCACGCCTTACCACCGCATAGTGCCAGCACAAGCCACAGCAGTTCTAGACGCGCTCACCACCGCATGCAGCTGCTGCGTGACGAGGTCGAAGGAGGACAGCGAGGGCCCCAGGTGGCCCACCGCCACGCTGGAGCTCATGTAGTCCATCGTCTGCCACTCCAGCGCGGTGAAGTCGCCCGCGGGCTCACTGGAGGGGCAAGGGGGAAAAACATGATGGGGCGTGGCCACAGGGGGCGGCCACAGCAAACACATGTGGTGCATGCCAAGCCATTGATTACACAGCAGGCATGGCAACAGGGTTGGGCCACAGGGCGCGGTAGGCACGGCAGGCCACGGGGGCAGCAAGCGACAGCTAGGGCAAGCATAGGAATGAAGTGAACAGGGGGGTGGCGTCCTGAATCAATAAACTATTTAGTGGCAGTGCGTGATGCAGGGCAGAAAGGGAAAGGGGGGATGGACCGCTTACTGGCACCATCGCTACATTGATACACTGCTAGTGCCAGCACCGTCATTAACCCCCCCACACACACACACACAGGTTTAAGATTGGGTCCGGCCGACCCAGGGCTGCGATCTTAAACCTAAAATCAAATCCAGGGCTGACGATCTTAAAGTTGAGAGCGGTAGGATCTTAAACCTGACGCCGCATACCTGAGTACATAATCTGTATCGCAAACCACTGACCAGCCATTTGTACCTACTCTTCTTCTTCTTTTGCCCAAAACCAGCCCTGCGATCTTAAACCTGAAATTTCAAAATCCAGGGTCTCAAGGTCTTAAACCTGGGAATCTTAAACGTGGGGCATGGGGTGTACAGGCACCATCACATCAGGTCAGGGGGGGTGGATTAGGAAATTGTTGGGAGGGCCCGCCCACACGTCCGCACATCCACACGGGAGATGGGGACCCCCACCATCCCCTGCACGGTTGTGGGTGGGGTTGTGCGTGGAGGGAGAGGCACGCTCGGCCTCGCATCCAGACCACCGCACGGCCTGCATGGCAAACGGTACCCCATACCCCTCACCCCACACGCGACACCCTACAACCCTGTAGGCAAGGTCCCCGAACCACTACTGGAAAAATGTAGCTGGTTGCATGCACGGTATGCGTGCAAGGAAGCCTTGCTCGGCCATGCAGCGACGCAAGGGGCATCCACGCAACTTGACCACCTGTGGGCCAGGGCATCGGGTGGCCCTTTCTCCAGCAAAGCATCCACCGAACTATCCATCAAACCATCCACGGACAGCTGTGCTATATGATATATACACACACCACGCTCCACTACACATCCACCCCGCTCCACTACACATCCACCACGCTCCACTACACATCCACCCCGCTCCACTACACATCCACCACGCTCCACTACACATCCACCACGCTCCACTACACATCCACCACGCTCCACTACACATCCACCACGCTCCACTACACACCCACCACGCTCCACTACACATCCACCACGCTCCACTACACATCCGCCACGCTCCACTACACATCCACCACGCTCCACTACACATCAACCCCGCTCCACTATACACCCACCACGCTCCACTATACATCAATCACCAGTAGACATCATTTCTTTACGGAGGATGTAAATTAACTCCGTTGCGCGAGCGTACAGAAATGCTTCCCTGTACATTGATCACCAGTAGACATGATTCACACTGCAGATTTGATGGGAAGAAATTATCACAAACAATTGCGCACAGCCATCCCATGCACATCTTGGGAGTTGTGATGCAAGAGCTTCTAGGAATGCTTCAAGGAAAACACATATTGATAATAGCTGCACGGCGACAGGGATAGGGATGCCAGGCAAGCGCTGTGGGCCTTACATGTGTGCATGCAGCTGCAGGCCTGTCCGGGCATGGATAGCGATGGTGTCTGCTGAGACCGAGACGAGGCCATTTGCAAACGTGCACAGGCCCTCCACGGGCAGGATATGCGCCTTGAAGCCAGTGTAGCGGGCCAGGGAGGGAATCATAACCGATTGCAGCCAGCCCTGGCCGTGGTAAGGCATACACGTGGCGGGATCGGTGCGGGACACCGATGCGGCGGGGCATCGATAGCGTGGAGCACGACACAGAGGATGAATGATAAGCAAATAATTGAAAGGCAAGGGAAATCTTGCTTACGCCAATGCAAGAGCGAAACTCGATTGCCCGCAGGGATAGCACTCGCAATTGGCGACCAAATCTTTCCGACCAAAACGCCACTGCCAATCAGCTACCGATTTTATTGCCCCAAAAGCAGAGCATGAACGGCTCCAGTGTTCGAAGTCGAATTCTTTTTTTTATTATATTGCGAAGTTGCATTTCCCAATAAGTTCAAGCCACTGCCTGAGCTTGTCCGATGAGCCACATTTCCATATTCAAATTGGCCAGTGACGAAAGCATCCAATTCTGCACGTGGCTGAAAAGTGTCCATCACGAGGAGCCCGGCACTGATCCGGTACAACAACCTAAAATCCAAAACAATAAATTGAACGAACCTCCTGCGTCCCCACCCACGCAAGTTCTTCTCTGGTGTCGAACACTGTCTTCCTCGGCGGGTCCAAAACCTCGCACCTCTGCCCATTGTAAGGCACTGTGGCAAGCTCATAATGCCCCTCGCCCCTATGCATCTCAGGGGCTAGCAAAAAATCAACCTGTATTTTACCATCAACCGACTAATTCCTTCCTGGAAATATCGGCTGCAGGGCTCTTCAAACTTCCGCCATAGCCATGCACGTGTTTACGTCCACAGACGGGTGAGGCAGCAGAGAGCGAGCGAGGAAAACGTCGGGACATGATCACGAGCGAAATAAATGATAAATCTCAGAGCGACCGTACTATACTGGCTTTGGAAAATGGAACACACGTCATCGAAGCCAAGAAACTAGGGAGATACTTGGCTGGGCGCGCTGCCAGGCGGTGGAATAAAACACACTGCAGCGACGCTCTCGTATTGCGATGCCACGCGTGCTGTCAGTGGAATGAACTGACTGACTGACTGACGCGTGCTGCCAGTTGCCACTGCTTATGAGCCACTGCCCCGGTCCTTGCCAGGTGCGGCTCCCGCGGGCGTTGTAGCTTCATCTGCCAAGTGCACAATTCAACCGCCATTACCCATAACACCCCATCAGTGGCGTGTTTATCGGGTTGGGCACGTTCCCGTGCACACCGATTATCCATGGCGTCTGCCGTTGTGTCCCTTCAATCAAGCTTCCTGGGTGTGAAGAGCGATGCGAAGCCGGGCGTAGCTCTAGCAAGCAAGAGGCCGGCGGCCCCACTGGCGACCCGTTGTGAAGCACACAAAGGAACCACAAAGGTCAAGCGTAATGCCAACCTCGGCTTGCTGCAAGCCGGGTACCTTTTCCCACGCATTGCCAAGATCCGGCGCGAGCACCAGGCAAAGAACCCGGATGCGAAGATCATCCCTCTCGGCATTGGTGACACGACCGAGCCTCTCCCACCATTCATTGCGGGGGCACTGCGCGATGCGGCCATTGGGCTGGGCACCCGGGAAGGCTACAGCGGGTACGGCGCGGAGCAGGGCAACAGCGACCTGCGCGCCCTTATCGCCAAGGAGCTGTATGGCGGTCTTGGCATCAAGGACACCGACGTGTTCGTGTCCGACGGATCCAAGTGCGACATCGGACGGCTGCAGGTCCTCTTCGGGAAGGACATGACCGTCGCGGTGCAGGACCCGTCGTACCCGGTCTACGTCGACTCGGCGGTCATCATCGGCCAGGCGAGCGCGCTGGACCCGGCCAAGAACCAGTACGGCGGCATCGTGTACATGCCGTGCAACCCGGCCAACAACTTCTTCCCGGACCTATCCTCCTTCCCACGCACCGACGTCATCTTCTTCTGCTCCCCCAACAACCCGACGGGCGCCGCCGCCACGCGCGCGCAGCTGACCCAGCTGGTGGAGCACGCGCGCAAGAACGGCTCCATCATCGTCTACGATGCCGCCTACGCGGCGTACATCGAGGACGACAACTGCCCCAAGTCCATCTACGAGATCCCTGGCGCCCGCGAGGTGGCCATCGAGACCTGCTCCTTCTCCAAGATGGCGGGCTTCACCGGTGTCCGCCTGGGGTGGACCGTCGTGCCCGACACGCTGACCTATGCGGACGGTTCCCCCGTGTCCGCCGACTGGAACCGCATCATGTGCACCATCTTCAACGGGGCGTCGAACGTGGTCCAGGCGGGCGGCGTGGCCTGCCTGTCCCCGCAGGGTCTCAAGGAGTGGCGCGAGGTCGTCGCGTTCTATAAGGAGAATGCGCGCATCATCAAGAAGTGCTTCGAGGACTGCGGGCTCAAGGTGTACGGCGCAGTCAACGCGCCGTACGTTTGGGTGCACTTCCCGGGCAAGGGATCGTGGGAGATCTTCGAGGAGATCCTCACCCAGTGCAACATCGTGACCACGCCGGGGTCGGGCTTTGGGCCCGCCGGTGAGGGCTTCCTGCGGGCGAGCGCGTTCGGGACACGGGCCAACATCCTGGAGGCGACCGAGCGCTTCAAGAAGTATTTCAAGAAGTAAAATTTTCCAAGAAGAAGAAGCGAGTCTCGTCAAGTCGAGAATTTTTTTCTAACAAGTAGAATGTGCGAGGGCGGGGTGCCAAGCAGCCATTCAAGAAGTATGAGGGGGAGAAGGGTTTGCCCCTTGCAGGTGCAATTGGGGGAAGTTGATGATAAGGCCACACAGTGACGATATTGATTTGGAGCGCACATTTTTGCAGCCATTTTTTTGGCGAATGCAGGTAGGTTGTGTAGAAACTCCTGAGCTGGGAAATGCACCGAACATCTTCCATGGATGGTGCAGCGTTTTACCTTACAAGCAGTGCCAAGAATACAAGAAAACAGATTCATGGCACTGTGTTGGAGAATGGCATTGACTAAACGCGCCCATTTGCCAGGTGCCTTGAATAAAAAGCCAGAATAATGAGAATATACATGCAAGTTTTAATGGTCTGCCGTGTCAATGATGCGCCTGTGACTACCCTGCTAATAATGAATTGATTAAACACGTGCTCCTGTTGGGGAGTCATGGAGCACCGGGGTGCTTAATTAAATCCCTGTATGTGCACAACGGGTATGCCCCCGGCCCGGGGGGGTGCGCTCATTCGGACCCGTCGAAACGATCGTCCGGGGCATCCCCTGTGGCCTGCAATATGACCCGTGTGAGCATTGCTGTGGAGACGTGATGAAACAAGCAGTGCTAGGCAAGACACATATATAGCTACTCCTACACACACAGATCTCGAATGATTTATCTAGTACCAAATCCGAAACGAAGTACATGATCTCCCAACGGAGGCATGTTATAATTTAATTTAAAAAATCCGAAAGGCTTGCATCACTCCCCGGAGAGGAGAACTTTTGCGGATGACTGTAGGTGTAAGTTGGCGATGCCCTAGGATCCGGAGACGTCCGTCCTATAGTCAGCGAAAGCTGGTGCGAGAGGTCCCCAGTTCGATTCCGGTCGGATTCATTTGCAGATCGCGATTTCCGCGTTTTCCGCGGACCGGCACTGAACGCAAATGGTTTTCACCTTTGCGGCGTGCCAACTCAGAATATAGCTAGGCTGGCGGATGCTTATAAGGCTGGCGGGATGCTTATAATTATATTATCACGAAGGCTGACCTTGTTCATTGGATCTCTTATCTTGTTGATAACACCTTCATTTGTTTTGCGGGCAATGTATACCAACAAGCTATCGGCATCCCTATGGGCACTAACTGTGCCGGGCTCCTTGCAAACCTCTATCTATACACTTATGAGCTTGCATTCATGGAGAATCTCATTGCCTCAAACGATGATGCTCTCATCAGGCGTTTCATCCACACATGTCGATACATTGATGATCAATGTCATTGCTTTCGACAACCCTGATTTCGCAACCCATTTGTATATCACCGCTGGTCTGCCTGGCATCTACCCGCAAGCGTCCCTCACTTTAAAGCTCACGTCGGAGGATACTCATTGCAATTACCTCGATCTTAACATTACCCATAACAAGAAGGGCTGGCGTACGGCTGTCTATGATAAGCGCAAGGACCCTAAATACCAGCAAATTCCTTTTATTCGTTACCCCGATATTCACAGTCTCCTTTCCCACACAGCAAAATATGGTGTTGTTCTTACAGTAGTCAGTTACATCGTTTTTCTCGTCTTTGTTCTTATCGTGTCGATTTCATCACGACTCTTGTTGAACTCTTGCATCGTTTGTTGGTCAAAGACTATGACCGAGACATTATGGTGATTATGCTCCGTCAAGTCCGGTGTTTTTTGCAACGTCACCCACATTTGTTCGGTGCTGCCCCTTGGCACAAGCTCTACTGCAAACAGGTCGTGGACCGGCTGGATCGCATAGTATCTCCGCACATCTGAACCCTGTGATGCCAGATCTCCTTTGCGGCCGTTCCGAGCTTGGCACTGGATTCGTTGTCCACATCGTCGCGTCGCTGCAGCAACACGATGTTTTCTGGCATACGCGGGCTTTCATGGTTCCCGCCGCACATTTGATTCAAGTGCTGTCCGGTCCGGCTTTTTGCCTTTGCGCCGTGTGCAGTTCTTGGGCGTTTGGAATCATGGCATGGCTAACGTGATGACTGACTACATAGCTAGACCTTTTCAGTGGTTTTCCATTTGCGGGTATTTCCTCGCGTAAATGGTGGGAGAGCGATCGCAGCAATGGTGCTCACCACTAGACACTCCCGGCCATGCAGTTAGGCTCGAAACACACGCCCTGATCATGCAAGCGTGCTGTTTCCGGCCCCACCGTCTATAGGTCATCTAGTCGCTCTCCACGTAAGCCAGCCATAATTTCAGTGCACACGGATACACATTTCCATCACCATTCATCTTCATCATCCTGAACGACTCGAACACGCGGACAAGATAACGGCAGGCTCGAGCTACCATGGTCCGGATTAATTCTCCCGATTTCTGGCCTGCGCTGGTTGTCTCCTTGATAGCTTGGCTGGCGGATGTCTGTTGGCTAATGGTTTGGCTATAGGCACGCATGGCTACGTTCTACCCAGCGCATGCATCATTGGCATCAATTGCACCATTATTTAATTAAAATTAGTTAGACTCACGCTCCCGTTGGGGAGTCACGGAGCAAATTAACCCCGATGGATGGATGGATGGATGGATGGATGGATGGACGGACGGATGGATGGATGGATGGATGGATGGATGGATGGATGGATGGATGGATGGATGGATGGATGGATGGATGGATGGATGGATGGATGGATGGATGGATGGATGGATGGATGGATGGATGGATGGATGGATGGATGGATGGATGGATGGATGGATGGATGGATGGATGGATGGATGGATGGATGGATGGATGGATGGATGGATGGATGGATGGATGGATGGATGGATGGATGGATGGATGGATGGATGGATGGATGGATGGATGGATGGATGGATGGATGGATGGATGGATGGATGGATGGATGGATGGATGGATGGATGGATGGATGGATGGATGGATGGATGGATGGATGGATGGATGGATGGATGGATGGATGGATGGATGGATGGATGGATGGATGGATGGATGGATGGATGGATGGATGGATGGATGGATGGATGGATGGATGGATGGATGGATGGATGGATGGATGGATGGATGGATGGATGGATGGATGGATGGATGGATGGATGGATGGATGGATGGATGGATGGATGGATGGATGGATGGATGGATGGATGGATGGATGGATGGATGGATGGATGGATGGATGGATGGATGGATGGATGGATGGATGGATGGATGGATGGATGGATGGATGGATGGATGGATGGATGGATGGATGGATGGATGGATGGATGGATGGATGGATGGATGGATGGATGGATGGATGGATGGATGGATGGATGGATGGATGGATGGATGGATGGATGGATGGATGGATGGATGGATGGATGGATGGATGGATGGATGGATGGATGGATGGATGGATGGATGGATGGATGGATGGATGGATGGATGGATGGATGGATGGATGGATGGATGGATGGATGGATGGATGGATGGATGGCCGGGTTGGTCTGTACGCCGCACTTTTGCGATAAAATGCGGGATAAAGCATATTATGGGCCTCGACGTATTTTACGCGTATTTTACGTCTGACCACGCGGTTTGGACTTAGAATTTTTCAGGGGTACCAGCGGGCAGCGGGCACTGGCGCGGTGCCCAGGTTCTGGGCGCGGCGCGCTCACTGCACATTTGAGATTTTTACTACTAGAAGTAGATGCGTACAGTTCTTTTCATAAAGCGCAAGCCTTGCAAAATGTTTGGCCGGTAGGAGACAGCTAGGACTAGGTACATAACGCATAAATAACAGTGTGCCAGCAAATGCCAGCTGTGCTACTGACGGTGTAATGCAATATAGCGACGACGAGGCCAGTGCGACTGTGCGACAGTGTGCAGCCATTTTCGATTTGCAGCCATGAAGAAGAAAGGGCCTGAATGGGATTTCGTTCTCGAGAAGAAAGAAGCAGTCACAGATGCTGTTAGTAACAAAACGCAGTTTGTGTCGAATAAGTTCTGCTCATTTTGCAACAAGAAGTTCTCATACGGGGCGGGGGCAATCAGCGTATTCCGAGTCCGTGCACACTTTGCCGGAATCGCAGGGGAAGGGATGTTACCCTGCGACAAAATTCCACCGAATATCCGGAGCAGGTTTCTCAGGATGTATAACAACAAGTCGCAGCAGTCAGACGCCAAGAAGCAGCACAATTTGAACAGGGCAATGGCGGAGATGGGAGGGGCAGCTGCGCCGGCTGACTTGTCGTCGGTTCCCAGCAAAGGCCAGCTGAGCATCACCAAATGGCTGGTTCCCGTCGACGAGAAAGGTGTCCAGCTGCTGGCTGCCGAATTTTTTATCGAGAACGGCATTGCTTCAATGCGGCTGAGAGCGCCTCTTTCAAGCAGATGGTGGCCGGCATGATCCAGTACAAAGGAGGGCACGTCACCCCTCCTTCTCGGAAGTTGTGTCTTATGTACTCTCATGCATTATATAGTGGATGGCTTTCCTTACAATCAATTAATTAATTGAATCCTTACTATTC
Source organism: Mesostigma viride (assembly GCA_009746045.1). Classification (NCBI taxonomy): domain Eukaryota; kingdom Viridiplantae; phylum Streptophyta; class Mesostigmatophyceae; order Mesostigmatales; family Mesostigmataceae; genus Mesostigma; species Mesostigma viride. Next base: position 1,811,545 of record RPFO01000123.1, read on the forward strand.
CCGTTGCAGCATGCTCCCCCCTGCATTTAACAAATCATAATCAGATAGGATTGCAGGGCATAAATGGAAGATGTTAATAAATAAGCATATATATACACCAAATTTCAGTTGTAATAACTGCATGACCATCATCAAGGAGCGTGCTAATTGGGTGACTGACAATTGGACCACAAAAACTGTCGCGCATTTTACCACCGCGTATTTTATACCCCCCACGTATAATACGCGTATTTTAAGTCCACGTATTATACCCCGCACACGTATTTTCCAACCTGGATGGATGGATGGATGGATGGATGGATGGATGGATGGATGGATGGATGGATGGATGGATGGATGGATGGATGGATGGATGGATGGATGGATGGATGGATGGATGGATGGATGGATGGATGGATGGATGGATGGATGGATGGATGGATGGATGGATGGATGGATGGATGGATGGATGGATGGATGGATGGATGGATGGATGGATGGATGGATGGATGGATGGATGGATGGATGGATGGATGGATGGATGGATGGATGGATGGATGGATGGATGGATGGATGGATGGATGGATGGATGGATGGATGGATGGATGGATGGATGGATGGATGGATGGATGGATGGATGGATGGATGGATGGATGGATGGATGGATGGATGGATGGATGGATGGATGGATGGATGGATGGATGGATGGATGGATGGATGGTGGATGGATGGATGGATGGATGGATGGATGGATGGATCATGGATGGATGGATGGATGGATGGATGGATGGATGGATGGATGGATGGATGGATGGATGGATGGATGGATGGATGGATGGATGGATGGATGGATGGATGGATGGATGGATGGATGGATGGATGGATGGATGGATGGATGGATGGATGGATGGATGGATGGATGGATGGATGGATGGATGGATGGATGGATGGATGGATGGATGGATGGATGGATGGATGGATGGATGGATGGATGGATGGATGGATGGATGGATGGATGGATGGATGGATGGATGGATGGATGGATGGATGGATGGATGGATGGATGGATGGATGGATGGATGGATGGATGGATGGATGGATGGATGGATGGATGGATGGATGGATGGATGGATGGATGGATGGATGGATGGATGGATGGATGGATGGATGGATGGATGGATGGATGGATGGATGGATGGATGGATGGATGGATGGATGGATGGATGGATGGATGGATGGATGGATGGATGGATGGATGGATGGATGGATGGATGGATGGATGGATGGATGGATGGATGGATGGATGGATGGATGGATGGATGGATGGATGGATGGATGGATGGATGGATGGATGGATGGATGGATGGATGGATGGATGGATGGATGGATGGATGGATGGATGGATGGATGGATGGATGGATGGATGGATGGATGGATGGATGGATGGATGGATGGATGGATGGATGGATGGATGGATGGATGGATGGATGGATGGATGGATGGATGGATGGGGGCACACAATCCTACCGGTCGAATCTATCTACAACATCAAGCCAACTCTATTCTAAGCTCTCTACCCTAGGGGTCCTGTCTAGCGTGCTTCCCGCGTGTTTGCAAACGCGGGCGCTTCCCCACGCACTAGGAGTTAATTTTACGGGGCGTAAACGCCCCGGTTGAGGTTACCGGGGCGGTTACTGGCCAGTAACCATGTACGTTTAAGGTTACCGGCCAGGTTACCGGCCGGTAACCCGGAATGCAACAGACTAAATACCGGCCGGTAATGGTTACCGGGCGGTATTAGTTACCGGAACGTTTACTGGGCGGTAACTTTTACCGGAGCCGTAACCATGCCCGTAACCTATCTGGGTTACGGTCATGGTTACGGCCCAAGTAGAAGTTACCGGGCGGTAAACTGGTATGGTTACGGGACCAGTTCTGAGAACCGGGATGGGTTACCGGCATGGTTACGGGACCAGTTAGATGATAACCGGGCCTGGCTACTGGCCTGGTTACGGGTCCGTCAACCGTCCCGTAACCTGCAGTAGTTACGGCCCAGTAGTTGACCCTGGTTACTGCGGTGGTTACGGGGCCGGTTATGCCCCAGTAATATTAGTAACCCATGCCTACAACGCAGCCTGTCCGGGTTATGGCCCCGAATTCTAAAATGCATTGACCCCGGCTATGGTGAGTGGCTTGCATGATATGGTGCTTTTCAAGATGCATTAAATTTGAATTAGGCATTTCATTAAAATGTTTAAGAAGTCATTAATAATCAATTGCACGAATCACTTCCATCCGATGTTGTCAACGTGGGCTTCATGATGAAATCGTGGAGATGACGCACATGAAGTTCACGGAACATCTTAGGTAATAAATTAAGCCGTTACGGCAGTAGAACCTTGGCCGATGAGGGTGGCGTCTTGAAGCTGTTGTCACCCTCAAGTCCCCTCGGCCAGCAGGGGTAATCGCCCATGTTGATTTGAAAGGTACCGCCGTCCATATGGCGGCTCCGCTTTTGGTGCGAGTTGACCAACTTCCCGTCTTAATCATTCCGGATTGCCTGCAGTTCATTCCGCCTTTGTCCAAGTAAGACAGCAACTGTCACGCACTCATAGAAAACGCAAAATGCCCCGAATGCAGTTACGGCCATACGGTAGCGAGGAATAGCAGTTGAAATTTCTAGTACACAGGCAACTAGTAAGAAAAGGGACGATGCGTGCACCACCACCAATACGTACGTGCATCCCTCTCTTGAAAATGACAGCATCTTCCATGCCGTCCAAGAAAAACGCAACGTATTTAACATGAACCCGAATGCAGTTACGGTCGTAGACTAGTGAGGACTGGCAGCTGAAAGTTCTAGTTGATGGGCTGAGAATAAGGAAAAAAATGATGCGTGCACCCACCTAACCTATTACGTCCCTCCCATGGCAAGGAACCAGCAAAACCACCCACATACCCTGTTGTGTCCCTCCCTTGACAAGGAACAAGCACGTGCACATGCCCCACCCCACATGCATGCCTCCCTTGACAAGAATCGAACGGGCACGTGCACCCACCTACCCTATGTGCAGCCCTCCTTTGACAAGGAACAAGCACGTGCACATGCCTACCCCACATGCATGCCTCCCTTGACAAGAATCGAACGAGCACGTGCACCCACCCACCCTGTGTGCACCCCTCCTTTGACAAGGACCAAGCACATGAACTCACCTACACTACGCGCGTCCCTCCCTTGACAAGGAATAGGCACGTGCACATGCCTACCCCACATCCATGCCTCCCCTGACCAGTAACAAAGTTCTACGTGCACCCACCTACCCTACGTGCATCCCTCCTGTGACATGGAACAAGCACGTACGTGCACCCACCAACCCTATGTACGTGCCTCTTGACAAGCAACAAGCACGTGCACCCACCTACCCTAAGTGCCCCCCTCCTTCGACAAGGAACACGCATGTGCACTCACCTACCGTACGTGAATCCCTCCCTTGGCAAGGACCAAGCACGTGCACCCACCTACCCGATGTCCGCCCCTCCCTTGATAAGGTACAAGGATGCCCACCCACCTACCCTACCTGCATCCCTCCCTTGACATGGAACAACCATGTGCACATTCCTACTCCACATGCCCCCCTCCTTTGACAAGGAACAAGCATGTGCACTCATCTACCGTACGTGCATCCCTCCCTTGACAAGGAACAAGCAAGCCCACCCACCTACCCTACCTGCATCCCTCCCTTGACATGAAACAAGCACGTGCACATGCCTACCCCACATGCATGCCTCCCTTGACAAGGAACGAGCACGTGCACCCACCCACCCTGTGTGCACCCCTCCTTTGACAAGGAACAAGCACATGAACTCACCTACACTACGTGCGTCCCTCCCTTGACAAGGAATAAGCACGTGCACATGCCTACCCCACATCCATGCCTCCCCTGACCAGTAACAAGCACGTGCACTCACCTACCCTACGTATGTGCCTCTTGACAAGGACCAAGCTCGTGCACCCACCTACCATACGTGAATCCCTCCCTTGACAAGGTACACGCATGCCCACCCACCTACCCTACGTGGGCCCCTCCCTTGATAAGGTACAAGCATGACCAGCCACCTACCCCGCGAGCCTCCCTACTTTGACAAGGAACAAGCACGTGGGCCCGCTAGCATGGCAGCAAGGAAGACATTACCCTAACATGGCATGGCCAAAGCAAAAGAGACAGAGAAGTCAATGGAGAGAGAGCTCCTAAGAACTCCTAGTAAAATTGGAAACCATGGAGGGCAAAAAACGTTCAACAACTTACGATGGGCATCGGCACATACAGAGAAGCCCAGGTGTGCCAGGTGTAAAATAAGCGAGATTGAAGTGTCGCCTACCTCGTGGGAGACTTTTGGTATCTGGTAAACAATGAAAGCGAGTGGAAAGATGGACAACGTGAAAATAACATACAATCGACTGCAATGCATGCAAAGAGGACAGAATCAGTAATAAAGCGCGCTGCATTCAGGCAGCGCTGAGCAATTGAACGGTGAACAATTTAATCCGGAACGCATTGTCTACGCGACTCGATGCGACTAAACGTGGCATGCATACGCGGTCGCTGACTGAAGACATTGTGTACCTGGCTCAGCAAGGTGCGCTTGCAGCCGCTTTCTTAAATATGCCGCAGGCGCACGATGTAACGAATTGAAGTTTGCATGTAGTAACAAAGGCAAGAAAAGCGGTGTAGCTGGCTACCGACTACGCCATAGTAAGCTGTATCGGAGTTGGCGCTGCCGATGGCTGGAAACGGATGACCGAATCATGCTAAACTGGGGCTCCAAAAGGGCTTGTCATGCATCCTAGTGCGCCTTTTGCTTTTTTTTCTTCAAGCATCGTGAGCATGCGGGTTTAGGGGGGCGCTTATTCTTTCACCACTATCAGTCGGCTGGACTGCAATCGGCATAGCCAGCGCAAGGTGATGCAAGGGCAGGCAAACTTTACCAGCTCGTTCAAGGCTCGTTGATGAAATTCAAACATCTAGGCGGCGCGTCTGCAACGGCTCATCGCAATTCGAATTCGCAAGCAGAACCCTCGTTACACGTGGCGCATGCAGAGATCTGCTTCGGGCGGCTTGGCGTATCTCACTGCGTCGTGACTCGAGTACATGTAGATAGTCAGCCTAGTTAGTACTCTGGGGGCCTCGAGTTCGGCAGTCCCCTATTCGGAAATCCCGGATCATATGTACTCCACTATGTACTCTTGGAGTACATAGTGTGCCACCCTATGTACTCTTGGAGTACATAGTGTGGAGTACATAGTCACTCCTTCCTATGTAATACGGGCGTGTCTCACCGCGTCGGCAGTCCCCTATTCGGAAATCCCGGATCATATGTACTCCACTATGTACTCTTGGAGTACATAGTGTGCCACCCTATGTACTCTTGGAGTACATAGTGTGGAGTACATAGTCACTCCTTCCTATGTAATACGGGCGTGTCTCACCGCGTCGGCAGTCCCCTATTCGGAAATCCCGGATCATATGTACTCCGGACTATGTACTCTTGGAGTACATAGTGTGCCACCCTATGTACTCTTGGAGTACATAGTGTGGAGTACATAGTCACTCCTTCCTATGTAATACGGGCGTGTCTCACCGCGTCGGCAGTCCCCTATTCGGAAATCCCGGATCATATGTACTCCGGACTATGTACTCTTGGAGTACATAGTGTGCCACCCTATGTACTCTTGGAGTACATAGGGTGGAGTACATAGTCACACCTTCCTATGTAATACGGGGGTGTAATCATATGTAATCATGTGTAATCATCGGTAAAAATCGGTAATCATTTGTCCTTTTTTGGTAATCATGTACGTGTAATCATGTGTAATCATGTGTAATCATCGGTAAAAATCGGTAATCATTTGTCCTTTTTTGGTAGTCATTTCGGTCAGGGTCACGTGTGCTTGTCTGCATGATCGATCGTCCAGACAAGCTGCACTGCCCCTAAGACCCTAACTTACACAAGATGATGGAGTAGTTTGGTGTTGAAAGGGAAGGTCGAAAGCCTGCGCTTAATGCACCACCCGTAATTACGAGCGAAAGTACAGCCACCATGGAAAATCCCCGCGTTGACATCGCGCAAAAACAGGCCAAGAGAAAGCGGCAAGTGGCCGAAGCGGCCCGCCGGTGGAGGTTGAAAAAGAGGGGGAAGAAGAGGGGGACGACTCAATGCATACGTAGTCAGGCGATGGAGGGTGGCAACGCCGCTCCCCCTGGACGATGGTGCTGTTCCACACCGCGCTCCTCGCCTTCAGTTGAGCCGGCGTGTAGTCCTCGTCGAGGCTGAAGTCGCCGGGCTGGAGCAGACGACGTGCTCCCAGCACGAGGCGTTTGTCGTGCATGGAGGCCATGGTGACGACGACCAGGCCCGGAGGGCCTGGCAGCCGAATGGCTCGTTCAATGACAACACGGTTCTGGAGCTGCATCTTCCCCAGAAACGCTGGGCCGCGCAGCTCCTCGGCAAGTGAGTGTGCTGTCTCATGTGCTGCCGCGCCTGTCTGGAAGCCTTTGATTACCATATTGCGCTGGCGTTGCTGCACTGCATTCTGGGTGACCGCAGCGGTAGCTGCAGACTTGGCCGCCTGTTGAACGATGGTGGTCAACTGCTTGCCGGTGACGTCGGCAAACGTGGTAGTTTTGGCGGGGGCTGCCATGGCTTTCTTCAGCTCCAGCAATTGTGCCGTCGCAGCTGCAGACGCCTCCGTCAGGACCTTAATGTCGCCCTGCACGGTCGTAAAAGACTGTGCGACGTCCTGCAGCTGCACGGTCGCGGGGGCTGGCCTGGCGATGGTCGTCGCCGGCAGCTCGACAAGTTCAGGGCAGCACGAAATAAGACAGGCAAGCCGACGCTGGCGCTCATCCCAATGAGGCCATTCATCCGAAGCAGCCTCCATAACCTGGCCGCTCTTAGGGTGGCGAATCGGGGCGTCGTTGTCGTTGCGGAGCTTCAGCACGCTTGTCACAGCGGCGTCATTGTAGGCGAGGAAGGTATCGATGTCTGCCAGGCTCAGCAAACGCTGGCCTGGCATGTAGAATGAGGAAGAAATGGCGTCCGGCAAGGAGGTTTCAGCAGCTATCGGAGTTGCTTCCGAAGTTGCTTCCGAAGTCTTGGATCGCTTGTTAGCGGCGTTCTTGGCGACGACAATGTCGTGGGCGATTTTGTTTGCAGCAATCTGGGCATCAATAGAATCGGCGGCAAGAGCTGAAGACGATGCGGGGACCTCCATAGCTACGTTTAATAGCACCTAGACGAGGGCAGGGGGCGCAGGCACACTGATCACATGCGTGGTGCCGCCATAATGTGCAGAAAAATAGCGAGATCTGCTGGGCAGGCCGCTGGCGATAACTTGCGAAACCCTGGGCAATGGCTGCCAAAAATTAGATCGGCGTGTTCGTCATCAAAAGGCGAGTCTATTGCAATTTACCCGACCAAATTTCATCATGGATGGAGGGAGGGAGGGAGGGAGGGAGGGAGGGAGGGAGGGAGGGAGGGAGGGAGGGAGGGAGGGAGGGAGGGAGGGAGGGAGGGAGGGAGGGAGGGAGGGAGGGAGGGAGGGAGGGAGGAGGAGGGAGGGAGGGAGGGAGGGAGGGAGGGAGGGAGGGAGGGGGAGGGAGGGAGGGAGGGAGGGAGGGAGGGAGGGAGGGAGGGAGGGAGGGAGGGAGGAGGGAGGGGGAGGAGGGAGGGAGGGAGGGAGGGGGGAGGGGGAGGGAGGGAGGGAGGGAGGGAGGGGGGAGGGAGGGAGGGAGGGGAGGGAGGGGAGAGGGAGGAGGGAGGGAGGGAGGGAGGGGAGGGAGGGAGGAGAGGGAGGGAGGGAGGGAGGGAGGGAGGGAGGGAGGGAGGGAGGGAGGGAGGGAGGGAGGGAGGAGGAGGGGGAGGGAGGGAGGGAGGGAGGGAGGGAGGGAGGAGGAGGGGAGGGAGGAGGGAGGGAGGAGGGAGGAGGGAGGGAGGGAGGAGGGAGGGAGGAGGAGGGAGGGAGGAGGGAGGGAGGGAGGGAGGGAGGGGAGGGAGACGGAGGGAG
>RPFO01000123.1:1873712-1966212 GCA_009746045.1 Mesostigma viride
TGCCATGCGCGTGCACGTGGGCGTCCGCGTGATCCTCTGTTCGTGTACATGTTCATGCATGTGCCATGACGGCACAATGCATGTCAGATTCGTGACTTTATCGTGTGTTCCCTAGTTGCAAGTATTACTGCTAAAATTCATTGCAGCATTCCATTCCTTGCATAATGCTTGATTGCTTGCATCAGTTCATTCTATACTTCGATCATGACCTGAAGTGCTTAAGTATTACCAGACTCTCGCGCAGTGTCAGAATGTCCAATTTTTAGCACACATGCATGTTTGCACACCAAAGCCCTCATTCCCATGTTGATAAGGCTAAGTAAAACATTTTTTTTTTTGTGCGGTGATCCACGAAATGCAGCTGTGAATGGCTCTAGGAGGTCACCAATGGTGGCCAGACCTGTTATTGAGCATTGGGAGACGTTACAGGGGCATCAATCACAGTTACACTTAGTTCAGATGTAGTTCAATTTAGTACATTATAGTATAAATGTAGTAGAAAATAGTACAACCTAGTATATTGTAGCATATACTAGTTCAACTACCTCCAGATGAGATCCAGGGGCTATGGGGACACTTTTTATGCAAAACTGAACTTGAAACAAGCAAAAAACAAGAAACTTGGAAAAAATAAAAATGTACTTGTGCTGGAGTACATTCTTAACGGCTGGCAGGGATGCCTTGTCGCCCCCCGATGGCGACGACGACCAGCGCGTGGACGCGCGGTCCCCCGGGGAAGGGGAGGGGTCCCACACACGGGTTCCCCTTGGCGCTGTGGCTCAGGCTCTTTTTCATCTGGAACCTCTTGGATCCCCGGTGGTCGTGTCTGAGTACCTACACTCGGCGCTGGACCAACCGGAGGAGGAGGACGAGGCCGATGCGTATACGGTCACTTCCCCCCTGGAGATGTTGATCAGCCGCTTCACGGTTACCGAGCCGGCCGCCTTGGAGGTGATCAAGTCACACCCCAAGATGATGGGCAGGCTCCCGTGCAAGTTCCAAGGGGGTCGCCTATACGTCATGGTGCGCCCGGACACGTGGCGCCTCTACATACCCGAGCTCTGTCGAGCAGCCTTGCTCCACGAGCTCCACGACTCCCTAGTCGGCGGTCATCAGGGCATTGGGCGGCTGCTACCAAGGGCACGTCGTCACTTCTACTGGCCTGGCATGAAGGACTACATTGCGGCCTATATACGCGAATGCCCGTCGTGCCAGATAGCCAAGTCCCAGAACACGGGTACTCAGGCTGTCCCAAAGACGCTACCTGATCCCCTGGGTCCCTGGGACTCGATCCAGATGGATTTCGTCGGCCCCTTTAAGAAGACCAAGAACGGCAACAGCAAGATCTTGGTGTTCGTGGACCGACTCACGCGCATGTGTCACCTGGCCCCCTGTCCGGCTGACCTCACGGCCGAGGGAGTTAGGTTAAATAGCGCCGGAACCTTAGGTTTTAGTTACGTTAAATAGTGCCGGAACCTTTTGCCGCCTGAGGCAAATCGGTCCGTAACACTATTTTGCCCGGAATAACCACTTCCGAGCACCCAAGTTAATTCGGCCGAATTAACTTGGGTGCTCGGAAGTGGTTATTCCGGGCAAAATAGTGTTACGGACCGATTTGCCTCAGGCGGCAAAAGGTTCCGGCACTATTTAACGTAACTAAAACCTGGCCTCGTGGAGGGGGGACGAAGAGCCCGAGACATCCGCCTAGGCCGCTGAGCACGCACCACTAAATGCGCCGGAGCTGCCTCAGTGAGGATTCGAACCCCTGACCTCCAAGGTGCACAGGTTTTAGTTACGTTAAATAGTGCCGGAACCTTTTGCCGCCTGAGGCAAATCGGTCCGTAACACTATTTTGCCCGGAATAACCACTTCCGAGCACCCAAGTTAATTCGGCCGAATTAACTTGGGTGCTCGGAAGTGGTTATTCCGGGCAAAATAGTGTTACGGACCGATTTTGCCTCAGGCGGCAAAAAGGTTCCGTCACTATTTAACGTAACTAAAACCTGTGCACCTTGGAGGTCAGGGGTTCGAATCCTCACTGAGGCAGCTCCGGCGCATTTAGTGGTGCGTGCTCAGCGGCCTAGGCGGATGTCTCGGGCTCTTCGTCCCCCCTCCACGAGGCCAGGTTTTAGTTACGTTAAATAGTGACGGAACCTTTTTGCCGCCTGAGGCAAATCGGTCCGTAACACTATTTTGCCCGGAATAACCACTTCCGAGCACCCAAGTTAATTCGGCCGAATTAACTTGGGTGCTCGGAAGTGGTTATTCCGGGCAAAATAGTGTTACGGACCGATTTGCCTCAGGCGGCAAAAAGGTTCCGTCACTATTTAACGTAACTGAGGGGTGTGCCAAACTGTACCTCAACCACGTCTTCCGGTTCCACGGGCTCAGCCGCCAGTTCATCTCGGACCGGGACACGCTCTTCACCGCCCGGTTCTGGCAGGAGTTCTTCGACTGCCTGGGAACCAAGGTGTCGCTAGGGACGGCTTATCACAGCTCGTCCTCCCATCTGGTGGAGCGACTCAACCGCACGGTACAGGAAACCATGCGCCATTACACCGACGAGGTGGGCAGCAACTGGGAGGAGTTGCTGTGCTTGGTGGAGTTCTCCCTGAACAACGCACCACAGGCAGCCCATGGCCTAACCCCGTTCTTTCTCAACACGGGAAGGCATCCGCTGACGCCGACCGACTTGCTGACGAGTCCGGCACTGGCGGAACCGGAGGTGCTGCGCACTACTCTGGCGGGCGTGAGCAGCCTGCTGGAAAAGATGCGCCAAGCTCACAACAGTGCGGTTAAAGGGTACCGGGCGCGCTGCCGAGCGCAACATGGCTCGCGTGGAAGGCAAGCGGGACTCTAGAGCACCGGACATCGAGGTCGGGGACTGGGTCCTGGTAGAGGGACCCCAGCTCGGTCGATTCTCCCAGAAGGTGGAAGGGGAGCTCAAAACGAAGCTCCGGCCCATGTACCTGGGGCCCCACCAAGTGCTGGAGAAATGGGATGATGTCATGTTCAAGGTGGACGTGCCCATCTCATGGGGCACCGCAACAACCTTCCACCGCGACCAGCTCAAGCTGTACCACCAGAACTCGATCCAGGGTAGACTCAATCCCCCGGCTCCTGTGGAATACGATCCGGAGACAGGGGAACAGGAGGACGAGGTCGAGGAGATTGTCGCCCATCGCGATTTCGGGCGTGGTCGACAACGCCAATATCGGATCCGGTGGAAGTTCTCTCGATATGGGGCAGAGGCCTCTTGGCGGACGGAGAAGGAGCTCTCTGGCTGCAAGCGGTTGCTAGACGCGTACAAGAAGGTCCACAGGTTGCAATAGAGGTATGTACATACACTTAGAGGTATGTACATACACATAGAGGTATGTACATACCACAGGTACACAGTACACTAGTCGGTATGACACACCGGTACTCACAGGTGTTGCCTCGCTGCTCGTGGTCATTCCTTGTACAACAGACGGGCTCCCCAGAGGAGACTCGATCCAGCCCCAGAGGCAGCCCCAGAGGCAGTGATTCCAGCAGTCCCTTGGTGCGGTTCACACCCCCAGCCTCCCCAGAGGAGCCGGCAGGGTTCGTGCCAACTTGGACCAGTTTTGGCAAGAGGCGACGGTCGGAAGACATGAAGGAGCAGGGGTCGGATATAGCCGCGACCGCCAACGAGAACAACCGTGAGACCTTTAATCCGCGGACGTTTCTGCCCGACTACGGCCAGGAGGGCGTGTTCTTGGCGCGTCGACGGCGCAGGCACGGCAAGGCCGATCAAGACTACCTGGCCTCCTCGGTTCTGGAGTGGCCCCGCGATCGACACGAGAAGTTCCGCAAATCCGTGCAAAGGCATTGCGGGTTCAAAGTCGAGACCCGGACGGCGATTCGAGGGAATGTGGCGGTAGGGACAGCTTGGGAGGACCACGCACCCAGCTGTGCCTGCGACCGTTGCGTGACTACGGTGTCGGCCCTCATGGCCTACCCACGCCTCATGTTCTTGCTCGTCGCACCGGCACGACGTCAGACCCTGCAGTGGGCCTACCGGGGTTTGCCGCCAGACGGGGCCTTACGGGGCCCGTTCTGCACCACCAACGGCCAGTACTCCCTTCGGCAGGCGCTGGACCGTATCGTGGAATTGGACGAGGCGGATGATCGCGGAGGGGAGGGCCCCGATGATGAGGAATACGGGAGTGAAGACGACGACCTGTTTCCGCCGCGTCCGGCGCCCCGGGAACCTGCCCCCTCAGCCGGCAACGCCTCGCGCGACCCCCGCCGCCGTGAGAACTCGGGTGACCGCAGCTCACAGGACGCGTCCCGCTCCAGAGAGGCTTCCCAGGGTGTGGGTGTACGCCCGGGGGCGCGTGAGGAGGAAAGGTCCTTTCGGCGGACCTGGGACCAGGCAACGGCCCACCAACGACCACACTCGGGGTCGCGGTCGCCAAAGACGGCCCCAGAGGTCGTACCCTCGGCTGGTCGTGGCAAGGCGGTGGCGGACACGTCTACTGCACAGGCCCAACGTTCGACCCCAGAGGTCGCACCATCGGCTAATCGTGGCAAGTCTGTTGCGGACCCATCTACCGCGAAGACCCAACGATCGACCCCAGAGGTCGCTCCGCCAGAAGCCAGTGGTACGGCTGTCCCCGGCCCGTCGTCCGTGCAGTCAACACGGTCGAATACTGAGGTAGAAATTGCTCAACCTGCGGGTCGCGGTCAGGTGCCAGAAGTTCAGGCGCTCGCGCCAGCAATTCCGGGCCCGCCGCCCTGTCACCAGGGGTTTGCGCCGGTTGTGCCATGGACGATGGGGGACTACATCCGGCCGCTGCCCGGTCGCACTGTCACCTACGGGGGCAGACGCCCCCGCATGGAGATTTTATCGGTGGCTTGGCATCGGGACGCGGACATCCAGCTGCGGGCTCCATACGAGTGTGGGGCCATGCGCTAGCGTTTACTCCAGGGCCCTGGTGTTACAAGGACCGAGGGGCGTACATGGAATTGCTGAGAGTGGACCTGTATCCCCACATCCCCCACCGGGTGCCTCGGCAGATCACCCCTGGTGAGCCCTTTCCGTTCAGTGTGGATGGGGTGACGCGTTACGCCCCGGAGGGCGATCATTGGGATTACCATGTGGCGGGTTTCCCCCGTGTGGTGAAGCCCCCCAAGCTGGCTCCGAACGCTTTGGCGTTCCTGCACGGCGTCGCCCCCGACTTCATGGATGATCGCTTGGGCCCGCCGGCAACGGAGGTCGATCTGGGACAGGTGGCCACCGTGATGCTGGGTATGGGGGAAACATATGTGGCGGATTACCGCTGTGGGGTAGTGGACAGGAACGTCAAGTCCCTTCTGTTCACCTTCCCGGAGTACATGGCCGCCTTCCTCTCCATGTGGCCTCCCAACGCGTGGGACCGTTTGTCCCTGTCCGGACGCCGTGGCACTGGCAAGCCGGAGCAGTGGGCCTTCGAGGAGGATCTCCTGAGGTTCCCAGGGACTCGGGGCCCCCAGGCCACGGAGCACGGCGAGCGAGTCTATCGGTGGGCGTACCAGCAGCAGCAGATGGTGCGGGACAGGCGAGGCCATGGCCGCTGACCAGGAGGGTCGGCGGTGGTACGGTGATAGCTGGAAGGATTCCATTATTTGACTACGTCAAGGCTTGCCCCTGTGTGGCAAGTTCTGGGGGAATTGGTTTTACTAGTCCGATGGGTGAACATGGGCTGGGACATAGTACCCCTATGGTCAATCTGATTTTTGCCCTGCGTGGCAAGTAGAATAACCCTGTGTGGTTAGTAGCATGTTTGTTGTGTGCTTTCTCTCTTTAGTTGCTGGTCCTTATCTACATGACGGTAGGGACTACCGTCCCCCGGGGAGGGGGAGGAGTGTTGCGAACCCGACCCTTGGAACGGGCGCAACAATGGAATAAATTATGTATTTTGGCTTGTTGTCATAAGTCCGTAGGACTTTGGGACTCATTTCGGGACTTAATTTGGGAATTGTCCCTTGGTCAGGACTTTTGTATGGAACTATGATAGTTTGTGTGATTCGGACCGGTTATTTTGGGCCTAGGTTGATGTACGAGATCTTCTAGAGCTAGTAGGCCGGTGCAGTCGCGCCGCGCTGCGTACTTTATAGCTGGTTGAGATATTGTACCCATGCGTGGATTCTGTAGCCTGGCGAGGGTCGATGTCGACCCGAGGATCTTGTGTGGACTGCATGTTTCGGAATTCTCTGGAAGGCCGGCGCCATGTCGGCGCCCCTTGCCAGCCTGGTGGCAGACCTAGGTGAAATTGGTCCGAGGACGAGAGTCTCGTCCTCTTGGTTCGGAATAAAGTGTGTGTTTTCACCTGTCTGAACCTGGGGCATAATTCCAACTGCATTTGGTAGCTCCATCCTAAATGTGGATTGTGTAGATTAATGCAATATTAATCAACGCGAGCCGTAACAGGCCTAAAGCCACGCCTGTTCCGTTAATCCCACTCCCAGAGAGTGGTCGTGGTTAGCCAAGAAACCGGGAATAACCTACCTTAACAATAGGATCTTTCGCACGACCCAGATGGGTTCGTTACAAGATGACCGTCAGTAGCCGATGCGAAACATGGTTGAGCCCAGGGGTATAAAGATCCTTGGCATCCAGCGGGGAGGACCCCTTTGTCTCCGTGACCACGGGCCTTACCCGGAACACCACCGAAGAGTTGGTCTCGTCCGGCTTGTAGGTGAGCACGAACTTCAACCGCAACCGCGTGGCCCCGGCTGGCACACTCTCCAATCCTCGGTAGACCTCGCGCTCTCGCCACTGCTCCTTGGCTCGAATGAACGCGTCGCGCCACAAAGCAAACTTGAGAGGATCTTGACAGTCCAGGACAAGTTGCTCCCACGTCACAGGGCTATCCGCCGCCAGTGAGTGTGAGTGGAGGCCGAAGCTGCGCGGGTGCCAATCCTGAGGCTGAATGATGGACTGGACGAGCGGCGGTGTGGAAAACGCCGCCATCGGTAAGCGCCGCACGACGCCGGGCTGCCCGACCACCACCCCCAATGGAGCGTGGTACTCGCGAAGCGGGATGCTGCCCACCCCCGCGACTGACAGCAAGTCAGCGGACACTGAGAACCCCGGGTATGATACGAAAGGTTCGCCCAGCAAGGCCACATCCTCGTAGCCATCCACGACGTGAAACGGCGTGTCAATGCCCAACACCGGCAGCACCACCATCCCGGTAACTTGATATGCCGAAGTGCCTGCAAAGTCGGTCACCGATTTGTACGGCGACTCTAGCACTGGATACAGGGTGGCTGCCCGACGAGAGATAATAGACACGGATGCTTGCGTGTCCACAGCCACCAGCTGCCACGGTCTACACGTAGGAAACAAGGCTGACTTAACCGGCCTGACCCCCTGTGAGAGAGTTTTGACCTGAGCCACCCCTGATGCAGCTTTCGCTTTAAGCGCCTGAGCACGCCACAAGGCCGTGACCGTTGAAGCCAGGTCCCTAGGTGGGCGAGGCGCATGGGCAGGACCCTGACCCTCCGGCGAGGCCACGCTAGGCGGGCCTCCCACATTATCCGTGGCTAGCACAGGAGGTGAGTCACTACGTGCACTAGGTCCCGTCAAACCCACCCCATCCTCATCCCACCCATCCACGGGGTCATATTGGGGCCCAGGGGAGGGGGGGGTGTAGCTGTGTCTGCCCCTGGGAGCGACCCGTGGGGTACCACCTCAGATGCTACGACAGGCGCATTATCCTTCACTACCCACCCCAGTGCCCTGTTGGCTGCCAGCTCACTCTCCATGCTATCCCCTTGCTTATAGCCTGCCACCGATGCCCATGGTACCCTATACACCCGATCATTCCACTCTATGTCTATGACCCGCAGCGGCCAGTCTAACTTTGTGATGGCCCCAGGCCCCTGCATGGTGCCCCGTTTGCCGCTGGGCGAGCTCTCCTTGTGGAACATGACCAACTGCCCGACCTCAAAAGCGCTAGACAAATCAGGCAGCGTGGCATCCTTGAGCCGCAGCTTGGCGGCGGTATCCTGTAGATGCTGTTGGTATGCCTCTACTACCTCGGGTGAGTAGGTGCCCGCTGACAGCCCCCGAGGCGTGACTAGCCCAAAGCCCTTGACATCAAGCACGTGCCTATGGTTGCACACATGCATGAGCTCCTTGCACCACGCCGTCTTGACCGCGTAGGATTTGCCATGTGGGTTATCCTGTCGCTTGGCTGCCACAGTCTTGACATAGCTTACAGTGCGATCTATCATGCCCATATTGCCGTGATCCTCACGCCCCACGATGACCACGGCCTCCATCCCCGGCAAACCTTGCACACAGCGGAACTGCTGGTCTAGCATGAGCTCCACTACGGGATGAAAGAAAGCCAGGCTGATCTTGATAGCCCTGTGCAGGTCAGCCTCAAACATGTGAGGCAGCGGCTCAATGTAGGTGGCCTTGCTGAACCTATCCTTGACTATGAAATAGGTGTCCCCCCCTTCCATGTGCATGACATCCCCCACAAGGTACCCTCGCTCCAAGGGTGGAGTCTTGGCATGACGCCTACGCGACTTCTTCCTGATCTTGATGCAGGCAGGACACTGAGCACGCACATTCTTCAGCTCGTTGTATAAAGGTGCCCCCAACATGTGTGCCCCCTCTACCTCGGCTTGGGCCTCATGCCCGTATGCACGGTGCATCTGGTATGCTAACAGTTTCAGGGTGACAGCCTGAGGTGCAGTGGCATTGTCAGGATTCTCAACAGGTGGGGTGACTACTGGGGTAGTGACATTGGCTAACTGGGCAGCTTCAGAGGCTGCACGAAAGGCCGCCCGTGTGAGCACCTTGCCAATGTGAAGATCCACACTAGGGTGGTGTGTACCGAGAACATCTGCCCGCCCAGCATTCTCTTGCACTGTCACAACATTCCTCATAGGCCCAACCGCCCCAGTATCTAGCTGGGGTGCTGCAGTAGTGCTTGGTCGCTCGGCGTTGTACACACCCGACCTAGAAGACACCACATTGCTTAGGTCACGCATTGTAGACCCGTGCTCAGGAAGCACGTGATCCTGGCGCGACAGAGCCAGAGCAGCATCAACGGATTGCGTGAGCACATCACGGAATGAGACAGAGGATGCAGTCACGTTGCTTTTAGGAACGACGTCAGGCTCTACGACGGCCCGGTTCAGCGTGACGCATTGAGCAAAAGAAGGGGTATCGAGCGTGCTCTCACCTGACTTTCGTGCTGCCCGTCGCTCTGCCCACTCCTCGCGTGTGCCGTGGACGACGATGCGCTTGGCCTTGCACGCCTCCACGCTGTGACCACGCAGAACGTCGTGGCACTTGCGGCAAAGGTTGTCCTCGAGCTCCAGGTCCGGGCGAACTCGGCAGTCATCCCGGACATGGCGACGTCCGAAGCAGCGCTCACAGCGTTGCTTGCGGTCAGTAGACGCCCCCTGCTGCCGCTTGGCCGGGGGATGATCACCCTGCTTGGCGTCGCCACCATGCCCGCGCTTGCGCCCTCGCTGGCCCCCGTTGTTGCCGTGGCCGACGACCTTTTTCAGGATGGCCGTAAGCTCCGACCGCGTAATTGGAGCCTCTGCGCCTGAAGAAGAAGACGCGCCGGCATCCACCTTGCGCAGGGATGGCAGAGCAGCCGAGGCAGCCGGCTTGGACTGCGCACTCTTGAAGCATGAGATCAAATACAGCATGCCCTCGTCGAAACTGACGGCACTCTTCTTTTTGAGTTCCGTCGCTATGGTCAGATGCACATCCGACGAGAGGTCGCATTTCTTGAGAAATCGATTGCACAGGAAAATGGGCTTGAGAGTATCTAGCAGCTTGTGCTTGTGCACGAAGACCTGGAAATCACGTGCAGCCCCGGGCAAATTTGCCTTATTAACTGCATAGCCCTCGAAGTCATTGAAGGCTTGCTCGTCGGCCTCTTCCTTAGACCGCGACAAGTGGGCATCTAGACCGTTGTAAAAAACTTCCCAGGTTTGTTTGTTGTCGTCCGCAATGCGAACTAGATTGGCAATGTTTGGGTGCTTTGTTGTACTGCAGAATACTGCACGGAACTTGCCAATCAGCTCCGAATCTTTGTCTGCGCGTCCATCGCGCAGACGCTTGAGAGCAGCTAGAAAATCTGCTGCGTCGTCCGCCGTATAGTCGGCCGGTAGATCCGCGGGCACCTCCGTTTGCTTGAGAGGGCCGCGATTTAGTGCATCGTCAGCAGCAAGCATCAGATGCTTGAACTGCTTGGCCAGTTCAGGTTGCGCCACGAGGGTTTGCATCAACCTCGTGGCCTCGTCCGCACTAAAGCGTGGCAGGACGGACCCTGCGGCCTCGCCACTTGGCGTATCTGTGTGTTCGCCCGTGCGGCTCCGTGTACCGGAAGCCATCGGGATTTTTATGAATACAAGTTAAAGCCCGACCGGCTCAGCTATGGCGGTCGGTCACGTTGAGCTTGGGATAAGGTGAACACAGAGAACTGCTGTCGGAGCTGGCCCACCACTGGTTTATGTCTTAGCCAGCAAACCCTATCCGGTTAGCCGTAACCGTGGGACAAGCTAGCTGTCCGTACCGACCCGGATAAGGCCCCGGACTGGGGCCTAGGTGGCGCCGGCCCTAGGCGCCGCCCTTAGACCGGTCGACCGCATCGGACCGCCGGATTATAGCCGGCGGCTTAGCGGACGCTAGCGGAAGGCGTGCGGACGGACATGGGGAACTTAGAGCCAGATCCTAGGGCTCTAGAGTTACTCAACTTGGGGTTGGCCGGCCTGATGGGACCGGGTACGCTGACTCACAGCGTCTGCATTGTCTACTCCTGCCTGCCTAGGCGGATGTTGACTATGATCGGCCATTTGTTTATGCACGCAAGAATTTAATTACTAATAGTTATTGAATTAATCACAAGGGGTCTCACTAGTGCCGCTATATAGAAGGAAGAACGGTCAAGACGTTATCTAGCCCTCGATATTTACGGGGTCCGTCATGGGACCGTCTGAGGTACGGTGCACGTACTCCTCGCCGCCGAAAACCGTAAAGTCACTAGTAGGGGCATGCTCCAGGCGTGCGGCGCGCGCGATGGCTTCAATGACCCAGATACTACGGAGGAGGTACCCGCCGCCAATTGTGCGGATGGCCGTACGCCGAGGCCGCGGGCCGGCCGGGCGTGACTTTGGGAGTACGAGTGACGCGAGGACGTTAGGGGCCGCGGGTTCCACAAATGGAGGGAGACTTGCGTCGTCCTCGTGGGAGAACAGTGCACGGTAAACTAGATGGGCGTGGGCTGTCTGATGATATGACTCGCCGTAGCCGTGCACTCGTTTGCGGATGAGCTTGACAGCCGCGCGGTACCGGGCCGTTAACTCGCGAGCTTTCTCGCCAGGGTATGCGTTTTCCAGTGTTAGAATGTCGATTTCCTTTGGGGATAATCCCTTACGAGGAAAGGGGACCCCCATGCTGGGGTACCATTTTGGGGTACAATAGCGACACGAAATAAAAATCAAGCCCACTGGGGTCAGTGACTTGATGATTTTAGGCCTCTAAGAATTAAAGAAGTAGGCCAAAACAAATTAGAAACAATAAAGCATGATTTAATTAAGCAACACTACTCGGGTCTACCGCCTGTATCCTTATCATGGCCTGTTTATTTTCCCTCTATCAGTACTGCTATAACCACCCAATACGAGGCGGGGGTGACTACTGGCACGCGTCACCCTTGTACTCCCTAACTAGATGTCGTAAACGGCTGGGACGATTGTCCTACTTGTCTAGTGACTTGTGACAAGGCAGGAGAGGGACACTGTTCAGGAGACGGAATGACAGGGGTACATCGAGCGCGGCGAGTAGGGTTGGTGACCGGGTGCCCACGTCTATGGAGTCCTTCTGGGGCACGCAAGTTATCTATAAGGTATTCATATGCTGCATCCAATGAGTGGAAACCTGGGTATTCACACTGTGGGATCCCTGAGGTTAAGTTACTGGCTGTAACCCAACTAAGTACTATGCCTGCAAACGTAGGGGTGATTACAGCATAGAAGGGGTAGTTACTACCTGTACCACTGGGACGCCAAATGGAACTAAGATCACGGGGTACTCGTTTCTTACTATGGGATGCAGAGGATTGGGACGAGCTAGCAGATTGGGGCACACGCATTATGATACCATATTACTAATGACAGCCTACTCAAGCACATACCTTGGTAACTGAAAGGGCCAGAGGGGGACCGTGTGCAGGGTGGGTAGGTTTTTCTCAGGGGGTACAGGGGCAGCTCACGTAGGTGGGACGCGAGTGGAACACTTTTCACCTAGGAGAGACACCAGGTTCAGGTACGTGGAACAGCCATGTTTCAGGTATTCATGTAAGTGGGACAGGGTAGCTTTCAAAATTCAGTGTGGTGGGACAGTTACATGTTCAAAATTCAGGTCGGTGGGACAGGCAAATTTTCAATTACATGTAGGTGGGACACATGTTCATACACATACAAAACACAGGTTGGTGGGACATGTCCCACCGAGTTGTGTGGCATGGATGTGTAACACCTATAATGCGCTAGTTTCAGCTATACTGTCTGCACTCGTTTCAGTGCTATATAAACTGTGTCGGAAAGGTCACGGCAAGCCCTACCTAGCCTATTCAAGGTGTGCCAGAAATACGGCAGGCGGGTGCGATTATTAATGACGCAACCGGCAACCCTAATACCTCCGTTTACAACATGATGGCCAGATATTAAAAACATGAAGGGCAGTTGGGCCCACAGGGAAAAGTCTACATCGCAACAAGGCACCATGCGACTCCGTAGTCAGCGATCACAAACGTTTGCTTCACCCTTTCCGTGCGCTTCTGCTCATGCTGTTTAGGGTACCTGCACATAAGAAACGTGCCAAGACACACAACCACACACCATAATAATGCATTACAAATGCGAAGTACAATGTTGTTGTTGTTGGTGGTGGTTGTTGTTGTTGTGGTGGTGGTGGCGGCGGCGGCGGCGGTACATGGTGGTGGTGGGGGGGGGGTTGGGGTGGGGTGGGGGTGTGGGGGTGTGGGGGGTGGGGGGGTGCGTCCCTGTGTTGTGGTGCGTGTGCGTGTGACAGTGCATATGTACGCGTGATGTGTGATGGGTGATGTGTGATGTGCGATGTGTGATGGGTGATGTGTGATCGATGTGTGATGTGTGATGTGTGTGTGCTCATACGCCTACTAATATGTTGGCCCATTTGATCATGCCGACGTGACCTGTCGCATGTGTGCGGTAGACATATGTACTGCATGCTACCTAGTCACACATGGCATGGGTTTGCAGAGTTACATACAGAGTGTACATTCTTGTCACATAAATGGTCCAGTATATCTTGGAGCCAAATGCATGCAACCCATGCAACGATACTTACTTGACCACCATGCGCCAGTGGTTGTCATACTTCTTTGCATACGGGTCCTGTGGGTCAGGGTTTCCGTAGTACGTCAGGCCGTCACCATACAAGGTGAAAACCTGGTATTTGGCCCAGTCCGCCGTTGTCAGCACCTCGGCATGCTTTGCCACAGTGCGCTGTGGCGGAAGCTCGAGAGGAGGGAGAGAAGGCTTGGACTTTTTCTTGGCTGGGCGGGTGGCCTGATCCGTTGGTGGTGGTGCTCCCGCGGCTGGGTTGCCGACCCCTGCTGCCCCCACCTGGTCGGCTGCCCCCCCCCTTCCCACCACGTCAGCTGCCTCACATCCGGCCTTGTCCCAGGTTGCCTTCACTGCTCCAGCCTTCTTGCATCATGAGCAATATCTTTCAAATAAAGGGGGGGCAGCTGGGATATCGCCAAGAAATGAGCAAGACTGCTAGTTTCCAACCCTTACATAATTCATGATCACCCGTTGCTGGGTGGTTACGCTGCATCATTTGGCTGCATGCAACGAAGAAGACCATTACATACTTTCGGCTCTTCCACGTCAAATTCTCACGGGGCCGGGCTGCATGCATACTCATGAAACAATCGAAACTCAGCAAACTAGTGCGACATGTACAAAATGCAGCAGGAAAAATACCGACAATTATGATGGAAATAAACTTACGCGCACAAGCGCGCGGTTGACCATGTACCCCTTGCTCCGATACTCGCGAATCTCAGTGGCCACCTCTTTCTCCACCAAGGGAAACTTGGCCGTAGTCGGGTTTCTGACACGACTTGGGCACTTCTTCCCCGCTAGCTTGGGGTTGTCTGCTGCAGCCTTGATGGCCGCCTCCTCTGTGAGCATGCGGTTGAAGGTTGAAATCGGGATGGGGGGGTCGCTAGTTTTGCAGAATTGGCGCTGCGACAATCCGCTCTCGTGAAAGGCGTCCAGAATCTTCCGCTTGGTGCGCATATCCCTGAACATGTAATTTCATCTCGCGGCGCACGGCTTACTTTTTCGCCCTTGTCAGCTGGTTTGTCGGAGTTAACCAGCCCCGCTTCTGATGCCGTGGTTAGCCCTGCCTGTCGTAGTTGCTTTTCCCTCGTCCTCGGTGACATGCGGCACAAGAAAGCTTGCAGGTCCAGACCTGCGGGGGCCGGGCATCACGCGAGCCGCCGACAGCTGGCCCTGCGGATGATGGACTGCACTCCGGCTCGCCTGACCCGCTCGCCATAGCGGCTCACCGTATATAGTTAGAGACCTCAGACCACGGATGCAGTCACGTGTTCAATAATTAGTTAATTGATCATTAACTGATGCAGCTGACTAGCACTCTCTAACAAAAGTCACGTGCCAACGTACTGTACGTAGCCAGCGTGTGCCTCTCTCACCTCCTTACAGTATACCATGTTAATTACGCCGGCAGAAGGGGAATTCATAAGGTGGGGCGCCTACAGTGCCACGTGTACTGATGTACGGTTATTGTGGATGCGACAGCCCACCGACCAACACAGCAAGGTGGGCCACCTGTTCCACGTACTCAGATTTTGGAAGAGCCAGTCCCACCAACGCAGCAACTCAACGCAGCAAGGTGGGGCACCTGTTCCACGTACTCAGATTTTGGATGGGACTGTTCCACCTACGCAGCAAGGTGGGGCACCTGTTCCTCGTACTCAGATTTTGGATGGGACTGTTCCACATACGCAGCAAGGTGGGCCACATGTTCCACGTACTCGGATTTTGGATGGGACTGTCCCACCTACGCGGCAAGGTGGGGCACCTGTTCCACGTACTCAGATTGTGGTTGAGACCGTCCCACAGGCGCATACAGCCCACTTCCACGGCTACGTGGTACGCGAACCGTCCCACTTTCACGGCTAAGTGGTACGCGAACCGTCCCACTTTCACGGCTACGTAGTACGCAAACGTCCCACTTCCACGTGGTGTGGGAACAGCCCAAGTACCCGTGAGGCGGTGTACTGTACTGTGTACATATACACACAAGTGGTCACATATCACTACCAAGACCTATATTTCACTACACCGCACATACGTATTGTATATAATTCGACGTGGCTTTATTATCAGGTATCGTTAACTGCATAAATACTTGCACTACGTGAGCAGCTAGCGGTACAATATAGCTTGTTTTTCTTCTTGAAACAATGGATTAAAGCGCTTCATCATGGTTCAGAGGCAGATTCGGAGGCTGCTTATGAGGCAGCTTCCGGGGCCTCTACACCGGTGAAGGTCCAGCCCAGCGTTGATGTTGATGATGAGTTGAACTCCACCCCAGACCTAGCGTCCTCTACAAATGATGAGGACATAAGTACCAAGGCATCGCCTTCAGGTCTTACAGTGATCCAGGAAGAACAACCAGCTTCTGCATCCTTGGCTTCTGAGACTCACAACCGGCAAGGGAATGAAGCGGAGGCCGTTTTGGCAAGAACAGATTCCGGGGGGTCTTCAGATTCCGGGGATTCGGAGAAGTTTTGGAAGCTGGTGCGCACCCAGAAAGGCATTCTCTTACCGACCAAGAAGCCGGGGCAGTTTCTACACGTCGCAGCTGGTTCAAGCTCTGAGCCCAGCGATTCAAGTTCTGAGGATAATGAAGGGAATTCCAGTGACGAAGAGTGGTCCGTGGACGTCAGCTCTGGTCAACCCGATGTCGGTTCTTTGCAAATATGACTGAACACAGGTGCGTGATTCAGAATCCTTCCAATCACGAATCCCGTTGCTGGGTTCCCCATGATGGCCATTGTGCTGATGCTTAAAGGGTTTTCGCATGAGTAAATGTGAGGCCATGTGCATTATAACCGCGTTGTTCAGTTTGGGGTAATTCCAAGTGTGGGCACAAAGTTTGCGCATTCATTCATTGTGTTCATGTAGTTCTGTTTTGTGCAACCATGCACTACATGCAGGCTGCAGGCTAGGCGTATTGTGTTGATGGACAGTTTTTTGCAAGCACGATCGAATGCGAGGCCTTGTGAATTTTAATACCTGCGTGGACGTCATAGGCAATCATGCATACATGGGCGTGTGCATAATAAAAATGCTGTCAATTTTCACAACCATACACGTGCAGGCACACACATGGCCGTGTGGATGATGTGAAATTTTTTGCCACCATGTATATGCATGGCCATGAGGTGCGGCATGGTTATTCATGATTCCTTACTTGAAAATCTGGCACCCTTTTTACACCATTACAACAACCATGGATGCATTCTCTTGCCCACATCTTGCTAGCACGGTAATTGTTTGAGTCAATCTTTTATGATCCTAATCCAAAGCTTCCGAGTTATGACGTGGTTGTACATGTGCATCACTTGGATTATGGCGATTGCAGACCCAGTCATCAAGTTTCGCACGTACGAGCGCTTGGCTGACCTGGAGCCTGTTGTCTTGTACATGATTGCCCGAATTCTCCCGATTTCTGGCCTGCGCAGGTTGTCTCCTTGATGATGGCGGTGGCGACTGCACCACGATGTCATTTCTTATCGTGGTGTTGTTATGTTGTTGTTATATGGTGGGGGTGGGGGTGGGGTGGGGTGGGGGTGGGGGTGGGGGTGGGGTGGGGGTGGGGGTGGGAAGTGGGGTGAAGTGGGGTGAAGTGGGGTGAAGTGGGGTGAAGTGGGGTGAAGTGGGGTGGGGGTGGGGGGTTCTAACCCCACCCCCATGCATCATATAACAATAACAATGTTGTCATACAAATCTGCAAGAACTACCATATTTGCACTTGATTGATTTAATTTCCAGCGTATTATCGGTTGCACACAGATCAAGTGTCCCTACGCCATGAGCAAACGTGCAGAATAGGTAGCATGCCCCATAGGAGTAATAGGGACATGTATGTATAACATATGTAGGAGTATGACACATAGAGCCCATATGTGCGTAGCCACTACATTCAGGAAGGTGGGACACATAGAAACATACAGTTAGGTGGGACACAGCTTCAAGTTCGGGTAGGTGAGACAGACCTGTATCACAAATGCCGGTAGGTGGGACACCATGTTTTTCCAAATTCAACAAGGTGGGACATAATTTCAGTTAGGTGGGACACCTGAACATGTCCCGCTTTGCTGAATTTGTCCCACCTACCGGAGTTGGAACACTGTCCCACCTACGTGAGCTGCCCCTGTAGTAGCAAAGGCCTGTTTCAAACAAGCAGCGCAAGCATGCACACCACTCGGTTAACGGGGTGATACTAACCCGTAACCCACAGCACAATTACCACCTGTTTTTAGTGAAATTTCGGCAGCATTTCCCCTGTACAGTGGGGGAATGCTGGCCTCCTTGAAGCCGTGGCTGGGTCGTCGCCGTCTTGGGCCCTTCACCACTTGGGCCCTTCACCAATGGACGAAAAACAGAAAACAATGCTAGCGACCCTTGGCGTCCTGGCTCGTAGCCGTCTCGTGTGAAAATGGAGACAAAATCACACAAACAGGTCCTAACTGCGCATGCCAGGGCAAGACATCATTCCTACAATATTCCTAAGCACTAGACTCGCAGTAGGGACACTAGCAATGCGTGAATTCAATCCAGTTCACACAATGTGGTTCTAATTTGACGACTCAAGTCTCTCCGCTTTACTGGGTCAAAAACAAGCAATATTCCACCAATTTGAGCGATTCCAACTACGGCCAAGCAAGGGAAGGGTCTCCCCTACTTGCTAATTCGTTTTCGAAAGGAAAGGGCGATTAAAACCTAAAGAAATCGTCTAATTTCGGGCAGGGCCTGCCCTTCCATTAACCGTAATGCTACCGAGGTGATACGACCAATTTTCCACTAGAATTTGCCAAGTCGGGTCCAGATGCTGCGCCTTTACAGGGCAAAAGAGTCTAAAAAGATTCGTTAAAAGACTTGCAAAAAGGTTCGTCAAAAGACTGCAAAAAGGTTCGTCAAAAGACTGCAAAAAGGGTTCGTTAAAAGACTGCAAAAAGGTTCGTGAAGGGAAAAACTGCAAAAAGATTCGTAACAAGATTCCAAAAACGGGGCGATCTGATTTCGATTTACTACGTTAGCACTAAGTATTAAGACAGAAGCTTGCAAGGCTTCGATCTGCCAAATTTTACTGAGTATCCGGTGTCCTCTCTAGGAATCCTCTCTAGGAAGCAGCACTTGGGATCCAACTCAGTGGGCTAGGCGTACCTTGTAGCTTGCCCGATTCGTTGACTTCGGCAGTTCGGCTGACGACCGAATATTGAATAATGAAATTAATGACTTCAATGCGGCGCGTTTGGCCGTTGCAGCCCTGTGCAGTCCAGCACGGGCGCTCCTCCGATACCAATGTTACGTCCGGACCTGTGATCAGACCCGGGCCGGGTCCTGATCAAGGTATCAGGAAAGAATCTTTAACCCGTTGGACAATGGGTTGCAACTTGGAAATCTCGCGTGCCAACGTCGTTATTTCATTAATAATAAACGGGTCCGGGGCCAACTACAATCGGGACAAGAGGGGGAAGAACTAAATGGATGACGCAGGCTCAGGAAGCATGAACGCGTGGGAAGGTTGGGCCACCTTCCCCATCCATATACTTTGACAACCGCGTGGCGTGCGTCGCCGCCACGCGCTACAACTTGTCTCTTGACCACACGAACAGACACCGGGCCAACCGGCCCTGAACAAACATAGATCACACACTTAGGGTCGTTTGGCACACACACAAAATATCTGACGACTCTTGGTCGACTCAGAAGTGTACAAAATAGTGTGCCACGACTATACTTCTACCACACCAAACGGACAGTGACCGGGCCGGTCCCCTCCGATCGGCACCAGCTAACTCTAAAAATACTTGTCCATTTTGTCCGCTTCCAGCGGCGGACTGTCACACGTTGATCACTTTATCCTGCTACAGTATTGTTGCCTTGGGATGCAACAGGAGGTTCTGAAATGCCTTCAAAAACATCCAGCGTTTGCCACTCCTGGAGCGCACGCGCCAATGCTACTCGCCAGGCCTCAAGGCCAGCGAAAGTGTGACAATCCAGGTCTACATCATCAAAGGACATAGGGCTATGAGCAGCAAATGACCTTTTTGTGAGACCGCAGGAGAAGTCACGTGCACACTGAGCTGGGCAGGAGGTGTTGCGCTGGATTAGGACAAATTGCGAAATTTAGGACACTTTTGATGCCAACTCAAGAAAATAAGTTAATCTGGGTCCCTTTTATGGGATTAATTAATTAATTAATTAATTAATTAAACTCGTGCTCCCGTTGGGGAGTCACGGAGCACCGAAGTGCTTTTAATCCCTGTGTGTGCACTACAGGAGAAAGGGCAGAGACCCCCAGTCTCCTTCATGCCAAAGGCATGCCACAGCTGCAATCGGGCGCGGCTAGCTAAAAGGACAGGCTAACGATCCGGCAAACTGTGGGTGCAATAAGACCCATGTGAGCATATCATAGCAAGGAGCGTGGGCAAGTAATCTGAACATAGCCAGGGCGTAGCATGGCTGTACTAGGACTAGGCTAAGGCTATGGCTGGTTGTGTACCGTGCGTTGGCGGCACGTGACTAGGTGTGTTGGCACAGCTAGGCGACATTCTAGGCATGGCTGCCTTAGCGGCAGTGACGCCAATGGTTACAAGCTAGGGCTATTGCTATTCTAGCCCACTGGGGGCGTCCACATCTTGTGGTTGATCATCAGGTCCCCGCCCCTCCAGTACATGCACCTTGGGCTTCTGGGGGTCCTGCTTATGGCGGAGGTATTCCGGCCACAGGTCGCGTCGCTGCTGTTGCTGAGCCGGGGTGAGGTCGTCATCCAGCGTCCAGGTGAGGTCGTGCAACCGCTTGCGACGAGAGAGGAACCGCTGCTTATCCTCAGGGGAGGGGAAGGTGAGTAGGACTGGTGGGGGAGCCGCCTTGTCCCGTGAGTGGGGAAGGCGGTGGCACCCACGCAGTTCTACCTCACCTACCAGGCCCATGAGGGTAAGAAGCTGGTTCTTGAGCTCGTCAGCAAGAGAGGTTGACGTCTCACCTGGCTTCTGGGGGAAGCGACGGAGCACCACTCGGCACTCGCGGCGAGCGCGGTCGGTGACCTCCCGTTGCTGGGCCTGGCGGTGGTCCTCCAGCTCCTGGAGCTTTGTGGCGATGGCGTCGGTGGTGGAGGCGGGTTTATGGGATTATATGTGGCTGACATTGATTCTTGCTATTTTTCTCGATCTCACACTTGTCTAACTGGCTGGAAAACGAACATGGACGTACGTGATTCCAGCTCTTTGTGGCATGGTGCATATATTGCATGAGAGATTCTTCCACAGTTCTAAGTCACCATGGGCAATACGTCATGTCACTGACTCATCATGACTGCACACAGTGACCATAATCAAATGCAGATTTTATATTGGCAATTATACTCATAATGTCTCGCAACTGATTCTGCCATTTTCGATTCATTAAGGGGACGTGGCGCGCCGAATATTTTCCGCGCGAAAAAATTCGCGGCACCGGCCGTACCGTGAAAAGTGGGTGCTCCGTGCGCGCACCACTTGCGGAAGTGGCCATGGCGACTGCGTTTAGGCGAAACTAGCAATGTAGGGCTAGAGAAATGCCAAAAAAATGCTTGGATGTTGAAGACGATGATTTAATGATGTTGGGTTGCGGCGGCAAGTGGCTGGTTTACGATATCGCTGCTTTCTTTTACTGCCATCGGCATGGGGGGTAATCTGCATTTTTTGGTCGCGCGGAATAAAATAGAATTCGTGATTGCGGCAGTAAATTCTCAGTTTGGGGGGTCTTTTTGACCGTGAAGGATGCATTCTTATCGGTAGCATCGAATTCTAAACCGAACGGGTGCTTTTTGCTACATTTTCGGCCATTCTCGGTAAGTATTTCTTCAGGCCTGCGCAGTGCATGTCGGAACCTTCCATGGAAGAACGGCCGTTGTTGCGCGCCTGGGCGAGGGATCTACAAGGGCAAGGTATATATTTGTGGCGACTGTTATCTACTATCAGTTCTTTCTTCGAAGAGCTCATCGTTCGAAGTTTTTTGCGTTCGTTTTGGTCAGTTTCCGCCAGTTAACTCTCCGTTGCTCGCCGTCGTGTTGACGAATACCTGGCAGCTTTAGCTTGTTTTCGTTGATGTCTTGATCAAATCCGCTTCAGTCTCAGCCGATAGATCCTAGGGAAGGCGTAAGGGATTTCATGCACGTGTTCTGGCAAGGATGTTGTGCGTATGGACGCTTCTTGTTGTGTGATAGTGACGCACCCTTTCCTCGCAGCGGCATCACAGCGGTCAGAAGCTGAACGGCCGCCACTGGTTTCTTTGCATTTTATCGTGCAGGGAAGGAAGTTTTTTTATCGACGATCATGTTGGAGATATTGCATTTGTGTGACTGCATGTAGATAGCTGCCATCATTGGTTTATTTGAGCTTTCCTTGTTATGATGATGTGACAAGACAGCAATGTGCTGAGCCAACCATGGTTGACATGGTTGACTGCATGCAAGCTTTGTATGCCATGATCTCCTTGGTTCCTTGCCCTCCATAGTTCCAGTTTGTTGTCCATGTCGGGTAGGGCAGTTAAGGAGTTGTTGCTGTGTTGGTAAGCTTGGTTGGCATAACCCTTACACTCTAACCTGGGAGAAACATAGAAATGCTGGTAATGCATTTTAGTGCCATCATCATTATTGCTATTCACATGCTTATATATCTGGCCATGCTCGAGGGACGGTGAAGGAGTATGAGGTGTGTGGCCACCCCTTTGTACTTCATAACATATTCAGCATGGATTTGATGCATGTTGATGGCATGTAAAGTGTGATTGTGTTTACTTGCTTTCTGAGTGGTCCTTAGCGCCTTGTCAGGTGGTGAGTGGTCGTCTAGGAAACCCATCAGTGCGTGCCACAGTGACCCCCAACCTTGAGCATGTGTCGTCATCAGTGTGCTAGAGTTAATTATATGTGCTTTTGATCATAGATTTGCTGAGTTCTTGGCATGAAGTTTACAAGGTAACCTTGGGTAGAGTATAGTGTATGCTCTCTTGGCATGTGTACCTAGCGATCGTGTTGCTATGCTTGCGCTGGCAAGGTTGGCCATGCCGAGGGCAGGTGAGGGCAGATGTGGTGCCTAGCCGTTTGCTTATGTTTTGTGATCGAGTGGGGCATGCTTTCTGGCTTTTTGGATGGAAAACAGCATGCCTAAGTGGCCATATACAAAGAAACCCCCCTTAAGCTTATGTTCAGGTTTTAGCACGCATAACCTTATTACTTGAGCTAGACTTGTCGGAATGACCTGTTTTAAGGGTGGCTGCCACGACGTGATGCAAAGGGAGGGGCAGGGGGACGATGGGGAAGGTAGTAGTGATGATGAGAATGATGTTGATGATATTCCTTGCCTTGCATGTGCGTCCCCGGATGAAATTGACGGTGTCCCTTTCCTGCTGTGCAGCACATTGGGGTGCAAGGGAGGACTGCATGGGTGCTGCGCTGACCCCCCGTTGACTAAGGAGTCCAAGGGGGATTGGTTTTGCCCTGCCTGCCTTGTGCAGGATGCTTACAAGGGCTGATATAGTGACATTTTTGTTTTAGCGGGCATTTTTCTGAAAACACGTCTGACGCAATAACTTGAGCTAGACTTGTCGGAATGACCTGGGACTTGGAACACTGCTGTCCCCCTGTTAGCCGGAATTTTTGTTGATTTTGTGGCCTTATCGGAAGTGTTTATGATATGTTTATTCCCAATGTCCGGTAAAAAATGACCTGTTTTGCGGGAAAATTAATAACTGTTCAAGGTTTCGCCATTTCCATGATGTAAATAGCTCAGCAAGCTACGAATTCAGGGAACTATATGACCTTGATTTTTGGTAGCCAACAAATAAGTGCATTGGCTGGGGCATACCCAGCCCTAATT
Organism: Mesostigma viride; assembly: GCA_009746045.1. NCBI lineage: Eukaryota > Viridiplantae > Streptophyta > Mesostigmatophyceae > Mesostigmatales > Mesostigmataceae > Mesostigma > Mesostigma viride. Next base: position 1,896,926 of record RPFO01000123.1, read on the forward strand.
AGCGTCTTTTGCTATTTATAGCGCATTATTGGCGTATATATGGGGGTAGTACCCCCAACAAGTGCATGGACAACTCACTAGAGATGTTATTTAGTGCCCTCAATCATAATTCAGCATTGTGCAAATGAATTTCAAGTGATATTAGCATATGTCAAATTTTAAGGGTTTTGGGGTGCCACCTCCCCTTAACACAATTATCATGATCTACATGTTACTCCAAGTCGTTACAAGGCATCACATTGTCATCACAAAGGCAATCATCGCTAGCTTGCATAGTGCACGCCAAGGGTAGTTATAAACTTGACTGATGCCTGGTTCCTTGAATGGCGTAGGCCATCAGCGATGGGTGGAGATACGGAATTGCGGCATGCTACTTGATGGGGCTGATGTGCTGCCTAATAATTCACACTGAATTGATGGTGCCAGTGCCAATATAGGGGTTCATACTACCACGCCGCCCTTCCTGACATCCATTGCCACCCAGCGGATGTCAGCTGCCAACCCGGTGGCGCGGTCGGTGCCGGCGGCGTTGGAACCTGCTGCCATCCCGCACTAGCTGTCCACTGCCAACCAGGTGGCCCGGTTGGTGCCCGGCGGTGGGGCTACTGCCTGCTGCCACCCTGTTGATGTCACCTGCCAACCCGGTGGCGCCGCTGCGGGCGGTGCGGTCGGTGCCGGCGGTGCTGGTGCCTGCTGCCACCTTGTTGATGTCACCTGCCAACCCGGTGGCGCCACTGCAGGCATGCAGTGCGGTCGGAGCCGGCGGTGCTGGTGCCTGCTGCCATCCTGTTGATGTCACCTGCCAACCCGGTGGCGCCACTGCGGGCAGTGCGGTCGGTGCCGGCGGTGCTGGTGCCTGCTGCCACCCTGTTGATGTCAGCTGCCAACCCGGTGGCGCCGCTGCGGGCGGTGCGGTCGGTGCCGGCGGTGCTGGTGCCTGCTGCCACCCTGTTGATGTCACCTGCCAACCCGGTGGCGCCGCTGCGGTCGGTGCGGTTGGTGCCAGTGGTACGGATGCTGGTGGCATTGGTGCTGATGGTGCTGATGCAGGCAGCGCTTGTGTTGGTTCCATCTGCGTTGTTCTTGCTGATGCAAGCTGATGCATCTGCCGTTGCATCTGCTGCAGTTGCTGTTGATGGTCCGCTGCCTGTTTTTGCATCATGTCCACAACTTGCTGCAGTAGCTTTGAGGATACATCTTGCTGCTGTGGCAGTGGTGGTTGTGGCAGCGGTGGTCCCGACGGTGTGCGGTCGCACTCTTGCTTGCGTGGCCGCTTCACAGGCGGGGGATCTGCTTTCTTGGTTGGCTTTGCTCCCCGTTCTTGGTGGGTGCTTGTCACCTCCATCAAGGCGCGACTCCATCTGAGGCCGATGCAGCCCGAGGCCGGAGCTCCCGCGAGCGCTCAGCCATCACAGGCGTTGCAGAGTGGATGATTTCAACTGAGCCGCTGTGTGGGAAATCATTTGCCGAAAGGATGCAAGGCTTTGCTGCACAATTGCCAAGAATAAAGTCCTGCAATTCTGCTTGGAATTGTGCAAACCATGTGGCTGCCCGCTTTGTGCTGGAGTTGCAGGCCATGTCCAACATGCCGCGCACAGAGCCCCGCTGCATCTCGATGCCCGCTATCGGCCATGGTGCAGGCCCTCCGTTCTCGGTCACCACAAGGATGACGCTATTCCGGAAATGGACAGCCTGTGCTCCCTTCCTGCAGGCACTTTGGAGAGTCTTTACATAGCTGTACTCGCTTTGCAGCACCAGCATCACTTTCGCCTCCTGGGTCTTGACCTCACCAACTGCCACCCCAAAGGCATTCCAGCCGGGCACCTTCAACACTGCGCCCTGCAGCGGCCCAGTGACATCAAAATCCCCCCGTTTACCTGATGATGCTGACAGGTTTGCTGGCGGCGATGCTTCTGGCGATGGGAGGATTGAGATTTTGGCCGATGGTGCCGCCGAGGGCGTGTGTGGGCCCTTGCTGGAGCTGACAGTCCGGTGACGTGAACAATTGCCGTGAACAATCGTCGACCTCGGATGAAGTTTTTTGCGATGCAGGGCCATCCGTGATGGGTGGAGGCGGGCTTTCCTCTTGTGGGATCGATGCTGCCTTTTGGATCCGATGAACCACCGCCGTCTTCTGCACCTGGCGGATCTGGATCTTTGTCCTCGGCGGATTCGGGGCTTGGTAGCTCCTCGTCATCGTCGTCATCGTCATCGTGCTTGGTGGCATTGAGGTCATGAAGATCTGCCAAGCCGTTCAAATCGGCCTCGGTCACCGGCTTGTATTTCCAGAAGTCGGGAGGAAGCGGTGAAAATTTGCTGGTTACGGGGTCGGGGCCGTTGGGCTCGTTGTCTACCGCCATGGCCTCATCGTTTGGTCCTGAACGGCGCCCTGGCCCACCACAATCCGGGCAGGTCCATACCGTTCCCTCTTCCGCATCCGGCTCTTGAAACATTCCGGTGCAGAGACCATGCACCTGCTTGCCGCAATTTTTGAGGCATGGGTGGTTAGCACCGCCCAAAAGGTCGTTTCTCTTGGCATCATCCTTAACTTTTTCCAACGCCCACTTTCGACAGGAATCTCCTGCATAACACAATGTTGATACTTCCGACATTTCTCATGCATCCAGCCGCTAGAATCCGGCATTGCCATCCGCCATCGTCAGCTCTCGCGCAGAGCCGGCATTGCGGTGCCAACATCCGCTGGCATCTTGCAAATTAAATTCAAGCGGGTACTGGCGGGAATGTTGCTTCGCTTGGCATAAACAAAATTCCGAAGTCAATGCAAAGTCTTCGCTTCTGGCATCCGGCCAGGTTTGATTGACGGACTGGCTCGACTGATTAGGCATCGTATCTTGGCATCCGAAGGCGATGCTAGACGATTCCAGGCGATGCTAGACGATTCCAAACAAGGTATGGCCTGAGTATCTGGCACCAGATTTTCGTTCGCCGATACTAGACAAATTCTTCTACGGTTACAGTTTGTAGTAAATCCATTGGTACCAAAGTAAACTACTAGTACGTGGGTACATCTCAGCCCATCATCATATCTTATTTCAGCATCGTATCTTGGCACCGGAAGAAAATAAGTGCTGAATGCTAGGAATCGCCTGGCGGTCGGCGGAATCGCCCTGTAAGCAGCGTATCTTGGTGCACGTCACTGCCCGAGGTGCCATGCCATGCAGCCACGCCCGAAGTTAATTACCTAGGGATACGCTCAGAAAAGCCATTGAAGCTACGAGCTATGGCTGGCCAGCTTATTGTCGGGGGATTAATATGTTACAGATATATCCAGAGGTGATATTTCGAGAAGTTAATTTGATGCAAAGAGCTATGGAAAATATGTACCAGATCTGGCCGGGTTGTGCATGAAATGAGCACGTTGCCATGGCAGGTTCCATACGTATACATTTGTGAATGGCCGATTCATGGTGCAGCTAGGCAAGCATTTGGCGGTGAACAGTGTGAGATCATACGCCGTATAATACGGTATAATACGGTATGATACGTTATGCGCTGGTTTTTAGCGCATAATTTTTCATACGTAATACGTTTTAGCGCATAATGACGCATAATGACGTATAATACCGTATAATGCCGTATTTTCCGCGGTTTTTTTACGTTTTGCGCGGCTAGGATGCCAGAACGACAGGGCAACGATTTGAAGCCACAGATTTCGTATCTCTACTAAGTACTGACCCGTCTGAACTTTCACAATTCGACGCGATCGTATTTTGACATTGTGGTGCACAGTGCGCGCACCGTGCGGAGGTGGCCATGGCGACGTGCGTTCCGTTAAAATATGGCTGATCCGGCGGGCGACAGGCGAAAAAATTAAGCCGATGGTTAAAAGTGATGTTCTATTATGATGTTTCATAGCAAGATCTGCACTATTTGCAAATTCGCTGCCTTTGTTGGTACAGATTTGTACGGGGGTATCATCCAACAATTTGGCCGCGATGAATAATCTAGCATGTGTGCCTGCGACGGTAGAACTCGATATTCGTGGGTTATTTTGATGCAGCAAGAGCCGTTTAGTAACGGACACCATGAAAATAACCTAAGCATCTTCGATCTGCGGCCATTTCCTGTCATTTCTAAAATGATTTCGTTCAGGCCTGCGCGATCCGCGGTTAATCCATCCATGGCTGGCTGGCTTTTCTTGCGCGCCTGGGTAGGAAATAATGCCGGCCGTGGTTTGTTGATTTGCCGCATGTCACCGCCCAGTCTGTTTGCGCTCTTAATGAACCTGGCATGAAACTTTTTGCGCCGTTTCTGGGTTTTTCTTGCTATTTTGTTCTCCACTTGTTGCAGTTGTGCTATCAGATTTTCCGCAGCTTTCAATGGTTTTCCTTACGCTGCGTATGCCTTGCTTCCTAAAGCTACCCAGAATTGATCGGGCAGTTATCTGGCTTTGCTACGCTTCCTGTATGGAGGTTTTCACACGGTAGACATTTTATATTGCGTAGTCAAGGACCCTAGCTGCCTGGGAGCGGCATCACCGTTGCAAGGAGCTGGCGAGCTCATAGACGCCTGTCATGCTCTTCAGCCTGCTGGAAAACAAGGTTGTTGTATGGAAGGTGAGAATATGTGAGTTACTTATCACATCCCCACCTGTTTAGCCTCCGTGGTCCCCCAACGGGGACACGAGATTAATTAATATTAATTAATTAATTCAGTTAATTAATTAATTAATGCACACCACGAGTCACACACCTGTAGTCACATGCAGCTCAGTATATTCACATAGCATCGCACCATGCAAACATACTACATGCATTAATTGTATACTACTGTAGTATTTGCGTGCATGCACAGCCACATATATATATTAAAATATATAATTACTTGCATCAAAGTGAAGGCACCCAAGTAAACATAACCAATATAAAGCCACATATATACACATACACACAATTATGCATGCGCACGTTTACATTCTCAGTATTACATGCAATACATCGATCGTGTCCACAATGTCCACTGTATAGAGTATAGCCGAGGGTAGGGCAACCTTGGATTATGTCCAAAACAGTGTTAAAAACATGTGGATTGATGGTGGGTGTCTTAAAATGTGTAAAATCAGAGTATTCTGAGTGTGTCCGTACGATAACGTATAATATCGTATTATACCGTATATCATACCGTATTATACATTATACTCCACCGTGACCGTATAACGCGTATAACGTACGATCTCACTCTGGCGGTGAACATCGCATGCTTTACACTTAGTTCAACGCTGGCGGTGGGTACTGGACGAAGAAACACGTGGGTATGTAAGGCTAAGGCTAGCTGGCAATTTTACGAAGGTTCCGGTTGTGGCGCTTCTGTGCTGCTTGTTTCTTTCGAGGAATCCGCAGCCCTATGCACGGTGCAGGCCTCGTTGAGGGGCCGCTGCATGATCTGCGTGATTTTAGAACATTGCTTTTGCAGGTGGATGTTTATTATCTAGTCGAGAATCATTCAGAGATGCATGGATTCCAGGGCCCCTGCAGATTATATTGCACAATTTGATGCCGGTAAGGGTCGCTGCAACGGAATTGACGACACCACACGCATGAGTAAGTGCTCGATGACACAAGGATACACTGTAGATGAATTCTTGTTTTCGAATACCTTGGTAATATCGCATCATCGTCGACAATGCTCTTGTGGTGACGCCGTTGACAGCATTTGGTACTGAAACATGCATGGCACTTTTACTGTAAATTCCTGCTGCCAATAGAATTGTTTGGTGAAACCCATTCTAAACCACTCCCCTGATTACCGTCCCCACTCCCCTGATTACCGTCATCCGCACGCTGTATGAGGGGTCCACCACTTCGGTGCGTACTCAACACGGCATTACCCCGCCATGCCCACTGCAGACCGGCGTCTGGCAGGGTTGCGTCCTGTCGCCGTACCTGTTTATTATTGTAGTGGATTATGTTATGCGCCAGGCACGTGCTCGCTTTGCTAGCATTGCAGGCCGTGCCCCTGGCCTAGCGATCACGAACGAGCTTGGGGAAGGGGGGCCGACTAACAAGCAGAATTTACTAGCTGACCTCATTTATGCCGACGACATCACGCTCATCGAGAAGCCGGAGTCTGCCCAACTTTGGCTGGACTGCCTGGCGCTCGAGGCTCGGGCGGTTGGTCTAGAAATCAGCCCCAAAACGGAGGCCCTGGCCCTCGGCATGGCAGGGCCCCCACCCACACTCCGCCTCTTAGACGATGCCGAGGTCAACTACCCTCCTTCAGGCCGCTTCAAGCTGCTCGGCAGTTGGCTTCCCGACTGCGAGGACGACATGACGACACGGATCGGCATGGCGTGGGCGCACCTCCATGACCACCGCCGCTGGTGGAGCAACCCCGCCCTACCCCGGATCGTCAAGCGTGACCTCTTCAAGGTCGTCATTCTGACGATCCTGACCTACGGCGCCGAGACGTGGACACTGATGCAGGAGCTGGAGCAACGACTCGACGGCGCCGTCACCAAGATGCTGCGCAAGGCCCTTAACATCCCCTTTGGTTTGCACATTAGTAATGTGGATTTGTACGCTGATTTGCCCTACGTTTCCCACATTATTAGGCACAGGCGCCTGGGCCTAGCCGGGCACCTGGCCCGCACAGATCAGGTAGATACATCAGATAGACTAGCTGGCACCAAGCCCGCCCAGCCTGGGCGATATGTCCTCACCTGGCGTGCCCCCGGCCGCGCGCGGCAGGGCCGCCACCCGTGGACTTTTCGTGATAGACTCGGCATGGACATGTGCTACACTAGACGTGACGGGCTCACCCCCGGGCAGCCTCCTGGTTTGTCTGTAATATGGAGGCAGATGGTGCGCAAGGATAGATGGCAAGTAGTGATGAAGGAGACCACCCCCAAGCCTGTGGGGGCTCCGCGTGTGACCAAGTATGGCATTCATAGCGATTCGGGCCGCGGTGCCCACACCCCTGTAACTAGGACCTAGATAGCTTATACCATCCATTCCATCCCATGTTCCCCTCCCACTGAGGACTTATGCTCACGTGACGCAGTCACGTGTCTATTAATTAATTAATTAATTAATTAATTCTAAACCATATTTCCCAAGGCCTCCGGTTCGGCCAAACACGTTTTTCAACATTTCATTAAGGACACTTCTGATGCCTTCCGCAATTTGTCCTAATCCAGCGCAACACCTCCAGGTTCTACCAGCTCAGAAGCTGGGGGCATATCCCTTCCCCATTCTGCTCCTTTTATTACTGAACCGACACAGGCGGTCTTCCAATGTGCCTTCTGGAATATTTCAAGAGGCAAGGAACATCTGAATGATTCCAGAGGAATCAGTTGGGTCACCATGGGTTTTTAGGAGACTCTTTGTGTTATTGGGGCCATCAACAATGGTAACACCGGGAGTCACCAAGAATGGCTGGCCAATGAGAGTGGGTCCCTTGTAGCCATCAACAACACAAAATGTCAAAGACTCACCCAAGAATGGGATAGTGATATTCCCAAGAACTTGATGATAAGTGTTACCCGCAAAGTCTTGGACATTAGTCCATGGACTGGGTTCAAGGGAATACTTATCCAGCAAAGCATTAAAGGGTGAGGTGACAGAGACCTCTGCTTTGGTATCCACATCAAAGCCATCAAGGTCCATGCCATCTCTAGAAGAGAAGTTATTTTGGCAATCTTTAGTGAAGGCTTGAGCTTCTTTACAATATCCCGAAGCTCTTGAGGATTGCCTCTCTTGCCGAGCTGAGTGTTCAACCAGTTGTACAAGCTACTGCTTATACTTTTTATGCGCAAACCTTTTTAGCTAAGGTTAACGCATATTCTTACATCCTGCGCAGGATGTAAGAATATGCGTTAACCTTAGCTAAAAAGGTTTGCGCATAAAAAGTATAAGCAGTAGCTTGTACAACTTAGAACCGGCGCGGCGCGGAAGTCACGGGTTCGAAACCTCGTGGGGACAGTGCCGAGTAGGGATTATTTGGGAGGATCCGCCGGGGCACCGGTCGGACCTAATTAATCGCCTCGCGAGGTAGATATCGAACCTACCCGGGATTAATATCGAATCAGTAATTCGATATCGAATTAGGAATTCGGTGCGGAAGTAAACCCTAGTTAGGGAGCCGCTTAATATTCCGCCCCAACGCGCAAAGGTTTTAAGTTGTACAAGCTACTGCTTATACTTTTTATGCGCAAACCTTTTTAGCTAAGGTTAACGCATATTCTTACATCCTGCGCAGGATGTAAGAATATGCGTTAACCTTAGCTAAAAAGGTTTGCGCATAAAAAGTATAAGCAGTAGCTTGTACAACTTAGAACCGGCGCGGCGCGGAAGTCACGGGTTCGAAACCTCGTGGGGACAGTGCCGAGTAGGGATTATTTGGGAGGATCCGCCGGGGCACCGGTCGGACCTAATTAATCGCCTCGCGAGGTAGATATCGAACCTACCCGGGATTAATATCGAATCAGTAATTCGATATCGAATTAGGAATTCGGTGCGGAAGTAAACCCTAGTTAGGGAGCCGCTTAATATTCCGCCCCAACGCGCAAAGGTTTTAAGTTGTACAAGCTACTGCTTATACTTTTTATGCGCAAACATTTTTAGCAAAGGTTAACGCATATTCTTACATCCTGCGCAGGATGTAAGAATATGCGTTAACCTTAGCTAAAAGGTTTGCGCGTAAAAAGTATAAGCACTAGCTTCTACAACTTAAAACCTTGCGCGTTGTTGGGGCGAAATATCAAGCGGCTCCCTAACTAGGGCTTTACTTCCGCATCGAATTACTAATTCGATATCGAATTACTGATTCGATATTAATCCCGGGAATAGGTTCGATATCTACCTCGCTAGGCGATTAATTAGGTCCGACCGGTGCCCCGGCGGATCCTCCCAAATAATCCCTACTCGGCACTGTCCCCACGAGGTTTCGAACCCGTGACTTCCGCGCCGCGCCGGTTCTAAGTTGTAGAAGCTAGTGCTCAGTATACTTTTTACGCGCAAACCTTTTAGCTAAGGTTAACGCATATTCTTACATCCTGCGCAGGATGTAAGAATTAATATGCGTTAACCTTAGCTAAAAAGGTTTGCGCATAAAAAGTATAAGCAGTAGCTTGTACAACTCAACCTGGACAACCCCTCCTCAGCCTGTCTTCCTTGGGCTGGTATTTTCCCATCAGTCTCCAAGGGCAATGGCTTATTACCAGGGTAATTGAATCCAAGCTTTGGCTGTTCAGACTGAAATATGTTATCCACCTGCCCAGGGGTCTCAAGCCCATGTTCCAACGGCCGGAGCTTCCGGTGCTGATCAGACACCCTATTATCCAACAAGTCAGCTTCAAATATATCATCCTGTGATATCCCAGTCAATGTCCTAGGCTGAGCTTGCTGAGTAGTAGGCTCCAGTTGATGGGAGGCCGCCCTTTCTGGTAGTTGGAGTCCATGCAGCCTGTTCACTGGCCAAAGGTGGACAGGAAAGATTGGGAGATCCAGATGCCTCTTCAGGGGCCATATTCACCAGGGGATTTTCTTCATTAAATTGAACGTTCATTGGATCTCTCTTCAATCTATTCCAAGCCAGATGATAAGTGGTACCATTCCAGACCACATCAGCAGTTTTCATCTCCGGGTCAACTGAGGTTATGGTCCCTGGACCCTGCCAATAACCGCGTTTACCAGGAGCATTTTCTTTGTGGAAGATCACCTGGTCTCCCACCTTAAATTTTAATGATTCTCCTCTCTGTTTATCCTAAGTTTTCACAGAGGTGAGCATACTGTGTCCACCTCTGCTTACTCCATGCCTGCATTATGTCATCAGGGTAGAGGCCACCTGCTAGTCCACGAGGTGAGACCAGCCATGGAACACCACGCACTTTGAAAGTATGAAGACGGTTGTTCATGGTGTTTTCCACTTTTGCAGCACCCAAACACCTGACAGCAAAAGTTGGTTTAAACATCTCAGGATAATCCCCAGACATTACCAACTTCTTAAGCTCCTGTATATATCTGTCAACCTTGCCTTGGGCTTGGTGATCTTCACGACCCACAATCCTTAGTTAGGAAAGGCAGATCAGAGTATTTGGTCAGGCAGTTAAACTGCAAGTCCATCTGCAGCTTGTGAATGACTGCAAACTTCTGCAGAATAACAAGAACTGTGGCATGGAGGGTATTCTCATCCTCTGCTGCCATAGGTTCAATTCCAATGTAGCCTGACCATTCATCCACAGCCACCAAGTAAGGCAATTGCCTGTAATTGGTGAAGTAGAGGATATCAGCTTGTAGATTACCCCTACCATCTGCAGGATGCTTTGCATGACGTTTGGAAGGCTTGTTAGCACACAATTGGCGGCACACCGTGTTCTCTGACATCTTGATAAGCCTGCCAGAGAGCCTTGTTATTAATGGCTTGAACAAGCCTAATGGCATTGTTTCCATGGCCACAGGCATCATGCAAACTCTTAGCCAAAATCCTAAGATTAATACAATCATTAGGTGATGGCTCTTCAGGACATGGACTGGCATCCACGTTCCTGGCAGAGCAAGAGTCCAAGTTTTTATTATCAATATAACAAGGATTATTGCTCTGAGGAGCTTGACTGTTAATCAATGGGTGCTGGGCTACAAGCAGGAGCTGCACCACATGTATTGTTCACAGATATGTTGCTCACTTGGGCAACACTGTGTGGCATCTGTCTACAAACAGGAGCAGATCCACATGTATTATTTACAGAAAGAGTTCCCTCTGGGGTACTCTTTTTATTCCAGGCATGGATAGGAGTGCCACAAACAGGGGCACTTTTACTGCTGCTCACTCAGTGGGGCAGCTATACGGTCAGTAGGAGTTATACTGCTGGAGCCCGGCCCTACCACCTAGCTGGCAGGCCTCTTCTGCCATAAAACCACTCTCATCAACGTCCATAAGGACGCTGTAGGGGTTATATAAACAGAGAGGATCATCTAGTTTTTCTGCTGCTGCTTCCTCTTGCGGCCATGAGAGTTATTGCCACCCCGCGGCTGATGAGAAGCATCACCACCACGCGGCTGGGAAGCGTCACCACCACGCGGCTGAGAAGCGTCACCACCACGAAGGGCACCGCTCTTGACGGCTTGGGAGATCTGCTGCAGCAGCTTGAGCACTTCCATCTGGGTATCCTTAGGTCCAGCGCCAGCCTTACTCCTGCAGGCAGACGCAACATGACCAGGACTGCCACAAGACTTGCACTTGCGAAAGTAGCAATCCTTAGCCAGATGGTTAGTCTTGTTACAAAAAGTGCTAGGAGGGAAGGACTCAGAATTAGCGACAACCTTACCCTTACATGCGCGGCGTGTGTGCCCGGGCTGCCCGCAGTTGTAGCAGAAGATTTCCCTTTGCTGCTCCATCACCATGGCGACACGAGGTACCTCCGCGGCACCTCCTTCTCTGGAAACACGGGTTTGGTTCGTCAAGAGCTCCTTGAGGTGAGCTCTGCATCGATGAGTGTCGCTCAGGTAACCGCGGCAGTTGGCGACTAAATTCCGCTTCTCGGACTCAGATAAAGCACAGTTTTGGATCCAGCGGAGATTTACCGCCTCGTCAGGCCACCGGAGCCCCTGCTTCTCCAGCGTGTCGTAGTAAGAGTTGAGGTGCTCGATGATGGTCTGCCCGGGCTTTGGCTTTGCATCTACAAATTCCTCGATCTCGTCGCAGGTTTTGGTAGTAATAGATCGGAGAAAAGTCTCCCTCGCTCGACGCAGAAACTCAAACGGCGACCACCGCAGACGTTGTGCTCTATCCAGCAACGAAATCCACTCCGGGTGGTTCTTTTCGCGGTCTCCCAGCGGAGTTCCGCGAAGAAACTCCAGCCAGTCCGGAATAATGTCTCGGTTGCCCGCGAGCCTGCGGAAAAACGGCCCAAGCGAAGCTACAAAACGATCCCGGTCTGCTTGTTCAAATAGCACCAGGTACCAGCGGGGCTGGAACCCACTTCTTGATCGCCGACAGCAGCTTCGCCTCCTGAAGCAAGCTCTCCCGCCGAAGCACCTTATCACGCTTACGCTGGTCGTCACTATTAGTACTTCCCTGTCCGCAGCCCTCTTCCCGGGGCTGGTCGGACATATCTGTATTGTCATCCCCGTGCTCGCCTGGGCCAGGGTTGACAGAAATCTGAGCTGGTCCGTGCTCACCAGGGCCAGACCGCGGCTCTGAAAGATCGTCGTCCGAAGACATCGAAATGAATACAAGTTGCAAATAAATGGAATGCGATGTAAATCAGAAAGCATGGAATGAACGTTCTCTTTATTGTTCTCATACGTTATTGCTGTTGCTTCATAATTCGTCTTCGTTGCGCATGAGAACCTGTTGCGCTTGGCACCTTCATCAGTCTTGCTGAATATCCTACGTGGACATGCATTCCATGTAGTTCAGTGCATGCCACGTGTCAGATACTTCTAGAATCCTCTAGAAGGTTCCAAGGCATGGATGCGCATATGATTGGACGATAGTCGGCTCAGTCCTCTTGACATGCATGCAGGACTACACCGGCCCTAGACCAGCCGGTGACGTGGAGGCCAGGGAGACGCCAGTTAGGTTAATATTGTGCGGAAACCTTTTTGCCACTTGGGCTTCTCAGGTTCCGCACAATATTACCGGCGATAACCACTCGCCGGACACTCAAGTTCACGACGTCGTGAACTTGAGTGTCCGGCGAGTGGTTATCGCCGGTAATATTGTGCGGAACCTGAGAAGCCCAAGTGGCAAAAAGGTTTCCGCACAATATTAACCTAACTACGCCCACACATTCTACGTGGCGTTATCCCATTGGCGAGTACTAGTGAAGTACAGCCATTGGTCCAATACTACAATAAAGTATATTGTAGTAATCTGTACAAGATCCCCTATCTCTGAGGACCCATGTGGACCCTAGATGGGTCTCCAACCAACTGTTAAGGTTCCTATTTCCTGCGTATGACGTATTAATCCAATACCGTCGCAGGTTCAGCACCTAATTCCTGTCAGCCCAGGAATTACTGTCGACCCCATATGTCGTCGGCACATATTCACGCACGACTTAGAAGAACAGACGGCTCGCGCTCGCGCGCGACCGGGAAGTCGGAACACCATAACTTTCTTGATACTTGTCGGAATGAACTCGTTCCGGTGCCGCTGGAATCGCAGAGATATGCCGAATCAGGAACACGCCAATGCGCTTGGCGTTAACTCCAATCCTTTCTTTTCTTGAGCTGTAGCAGCTCACACAAGTCTACATACAAACACACACAATGGGTACTGGACATCCTCCCCGACTACAAGTCACAACCCTCTGGGCATGACAGCCAGCTTGGATTCCTTATTATATGTACATAGCACCCATACTGGTTCAGGAGCACAAACAAATTACAATGAGTCCCTATCCCTTCCTGGGAGGCTCGTTGTGTTACCCATGTACAAGAGGTTGGCCAACTGTGGCAGCCCATAGGTGTTCAGTGAAGAACTTGAGAAGTATGTACAACCTTCAGGACCTTAGGCGAAACCCCACAGATCACCCACAACAGCTCATCAGAAAACATTGCTGACCCCCAGACGGGAGTCGGCGCCGGTAAGCTGCCCCTTATCGAACCAGATACAACATCTACGCGAAGCACATGCAAACCCACAAGCTCCTATACTCACTCCAACCGTGGAAAATCAGGGGACCTGTCGCCACCTCATCAGCATGATGGATGGGTCAGCCAGTCCGTGAAACTCCGCCTTAAGACGGCACCAGGGAATCGAACCCCGCCCACAAACCACAGATCTGGGGAAACCTCAGACTGAGATGAAAACCCCAGATAGACATCTCTCCATCAGAGACAATATCAGACATTCCCACACCAGAGACATGTCTCACCCCTCAAGGTGTGCTCAGGATTATGTACAATCAAGCTCCCAGCCTGATATCCAGAGACTTAAGCACCCAGCTCTCAGCTTTTAGACAGATAGACCAACTTGGCAGTCAGCATTCATGAGCTTCCTCAGTACATTGTACTGGGCTAGGGCCTCGTGTGGCAGCTTGGTCAATGCATCAGCAGGGTTCTCCTCGCCAGGGATATGCTTCAAGTCAACCAAACTGGCCAACTCCTTCAGCAACAAATAATCCAGATCCCGGCTCCTGGCCAGCTGCATGCTTGTGAACAAACTGGACCATACCCATGCTGTCTGTTAGCAACAACGTCTCCATCTGCAAGGACCAAGGGGTAACTGAAGCCAGCTCCAGCATTAACTCCTTTATGTACAAACTGGACTGGATTCCCTCGCATATGGCCCTGCATTCTGCCACATCTGAACTGATACAGACCCTCTTCTGTAGTCTGCTGTACCAGCTGAACAAACTTGCCCTGCTCTGATAAAAAGCAAACAGAGCAGCAGATCTCCCCCTGACCTTGGTAACCTGGCGAGCATCCATGGAACTGTCAACAAAGATCTCCAAGGTGATAGGCTGGGCAAAGTCAATCCCAGACAAAATCAGATCAGGGGTACTCTCCACCAATCGCGCTATGACTCGAGGCTTCTCATCCTCAAGCACATCATCAGGCATTCTACTATGGACCATCAAAGACGGACCACAGGTGCTGGCAAACCAGGCCCACATGCCTCTCAACTCAGGACCTGCAGCCTGGGTGATCTTCTCTGGCAAGGCCTTCACAATGGTCTGTTTATAATCTCCTCCAGCCTGAAGCCTGATACTCCACTCCCCATCCCTCTTGAACAGGGTAGCCTGCATTCCACAGAACACTACAGGCTGGTTGGGTTCCTGCCACAGCTCCTTGCCCAGTGAAAACTTGCCACTGCATGACGAAAGGAATAAACTTCTTCAGCCAGGTCGTGGGGGCTTAGTAGCAAATGCAGATCATCTCCATGCAAACTAGCATTATTACACTGGCAGACCCTCCCATTGGGCCAGCAACAAACAGGGATCAACTGAAGACACTCTCAAGCCACACTCACTGATCAGAGCTTCCTGCAGCGTGAGTCTCCAGATGATTGGGCTCGACCTGAGTCCTTCCAGGCCCTTCAGAATAACCAGGAATTGTTGATGCAGCTCCAGCTTCCAGATGGCAGGCACCTCAACACAGTAAGGCTCATCCTGCTTCCACACCCTCCTGGCCACTTCTGGATCAGATTTTAAAAATGCCCTCTTGAAGTCCAGCAGCACTGATGACATAGCTGCTCCCCTGTTCAGCAACCCCACGTAGAGACATAGCAAAATTCTCCATGTGTCGTGTAGCATCCCTGGCGTGTACAGCTCCTCTCCCAGCAGACTCCCCGTGCCGTGATACTCATTCAGGACAGGCCTGACATGGGGCACTGATACCTCATCCACAACCTTCCTCTTCAGCACAAATCTCAAAGCAAGCTTCCTTGATGCTGGGGGACGTCTGTCTGTTGGTGCAGCACACTCAAACTGCAACCACTCCTCCAATGCCTTGGAGAAGGCGAGCTTCCAAGCCTCAAACAAAGTAGGCGAGCTCATCTCTTGGACCAGCTGGTCATATGTCAAAGGAGAGTGTGCAGCAAGGCTCCTGTGAGTTATGCCAATACTGCTGGGGTGCAACACAGCTGGAATCACCAAACTGGCTGCTGGGGGCACCTCCCCTTCATCCCATTTTACACCCTTGACCGGCTTGGCCCTGCACCTGATTGGAAATGTTGTCCTGAAATTTTCTAGGGGAATCATCCCCCAGCCATCTCTTCTCAGAGCTGTAGCTCTGATAGAAATCCCAGGATTGCCCAGAAAATTCTGACCCAAAATCACAGGGCCATCATAGTCCTCTAGGACAAGGAAGGTCACATCCACACCCATGACAGGGGCAGTAACCTCTCCCAACACCCTTAGATGCGTCCTACCACTGAAATCAGACACCCAGGGGCAACTTGGTTCTCCGACCAGCAGTTCTCCTGTATGCTGAGGTCCCATGACAGAAACCTGTGCATTGGTATCTATCTCCATGGCAGCTACCTCAGGTTCATCCAACTGGACAAGCTTGGACACCTTAGGCTCCTTCTTGGCTCTTTGCAAAGCCTGTACAATATCTGATAGACGCACACCCCTAGGCCTGGTGTCGGGCCGTTCCGGAGGTGCAGCCTGTCCGCCTGCTTGCCCAACCACCGTATGTGAAGGTACCCCAGGGGCCGGGCCAGGGTCACCCTGAGGGCTCGATACAGCTGTAGCACCCTGATCAGGAAGTTCCACGTCACCCCCGCCTTGTACACCAACGGGCACCTGGAAGAGGTCTCCTTGATTACCTCCCCGGGGACGGATCTTTGACCAGGACAGACGGTGCACTGCTTGGGAGCCATCAATGGCCACCCAGCACTTATGGCCAGCGGCTTCTACTCGGGTCACCACCCCATCATGCCAGCTGCCACGTTTCCCTGGAAAGCTTGGTTCCTTCCACACAACAACCTGTTGTCCAACGTTAGGTTCTAGGACACTCCAGCCCTTGTCTTTCTGCCTCAGCTTGAGGAACTTGGCCTCTAGCTTCTCCTTCCATGCCTGCTCAGCATCAGCTGGCAGCATCCTGGTGTGCAGCATAAGAGGATTGATGGCAATGTCACCAAAGAACATGGGAGTCCTAAGGTTCAGCCTATCCTCCACAGAACGTAGCCATGCAGATGTCACAATGGCAGATGACGTCCTTGGAATCCTCTCCACCAGCAGCACAGTCTTGATCTCTTGGATGGCTCTCTCCACCACCCCTTGCTGGCCGTGGCTCTCCCTGGGTGTAATCAGCAACTCTGGAAACTCTGGCAGGTTCTCACAGCACTCAAACTGAATGTCACACTGCAACAACTCCAACCCAGGGTACCTGCTCCTTGTCAACTTCAGAGCAGCAATCAATGTAGGCTTCTCCATGTCAGGCAGGATCTCTAGGGTCTTGTACTTGGTATATCTGTCCACTGCCACCAGCAGCTTCAAACCCCTGATTCTCTGAATATCTACCTGCACATGGCCTGGCTGCAAAATAGGAGACCTGGCATGAGACTGCTTGGGCTTTCTAGCAACTAGCCTGCACTTGCAAGCTTGAGCAACCTGTTGGCAAATGGAGTACAACTCACTTCCTCCCAGCCGTCTAGCAACCTGCAAAGACTGAGCTGCATGGCCAAACATGGTATGCAACCTTGAGGCAATGTCATACAAGAGAGAAAATCTTTTATTGTCATTATTAGCACTCAAGGTATGTACAGATCCCTTATGTACAGGAGGCACCAGGGTCGTGCCTGTCAGACTGTCTTCAGCCCTATCTATCCTCATCCTGACCATCCTGTGCCAGTCCTGCATGCACGGTCAGAATGCTTCTGAGATCCACCTGGGTCCACAGCACCAGGTCCTACCTCAGGCTCAGCACCGCCATGGCGGGCACGTTGGCGAGTAACCACTGCAGCTACAGCTGGCATACTACTCTCTGCATGTGGTAACCAAGCTTACCCCATCGTGTCCAATGGGCTCTTTCACTAGAGCATGGGACTGCCCCTCACTGCCTTCACTAGCAGCTACATTACACACCCCTGGGGGCACCCTCCAGGGTTCAGGGATGTGTGCAGGCTCAAGTCAATGATCAACAGCCTTGCCCTTGCTCTTGTCCTGGGATGGACCAGCCTTCTCCTTGCTGCCACCCTGAGCTGGCTTGCTCTGACCTTCCTGCCTCAGGTACGAGGGACGCTCATTCCTGAAGTGACCCTTCCCTTGGCAGAAATAACATTCCACCCGACTGATGTCCCGTGAGGTCCCACTGCTGGGCCCAGCCTTGGGAGGACCACCCACCCTCTTGAAGTCAAACTGGGACTGTGGAGGTCCCGACTTCGGAGGTGTCCCCCGTCCAGCCATTCTGCCACGCCCCCTCCTGGACCTTCCTCGACCCCTTGAAGAGGTCTCATGCAGGCCCTCTCGAGGACGCTGGACCCCCGTGGCCCGATCCCCTCATGGACTTGACTGCAGGCTCAGCTGCCTCCTCGTCCCCTTGACGTGGGCGCTTCCCGCCTACATACTTGCCGCTGAAACACTCATACAGCTGGTCCGTCATGGCAGCCCAGCCATGGACTTGGCGCATGTGGATGGACACGTTGTCCATCGTGATAGGATCCAGCTGCAGCGACTTGAGAAAGTCGCCCATGGCCATTAATTCTGTCTGCACAGAAGAATCCTTTGGCCATGGCGTCCTCCCTCAGCTTGCAGAAGTCTTCAAAGGCGTGGACCACCAACTGCCCCTTGATGGGCTTGTAGTCCAGGTACTCCTGCTTCAGGTCAAGAACCATCTATGGTCCTCTTATCACTAAGGAACACCCTGAGGCGCGTCATGAATGCGGCCCAGGTATCCCCCGCTGTATGTCGCTCCCGGACGAACTTGAACAGCCGCCTTGCCGACTGCCTTATGTAGGCACTAGACGCCAGAATGCGAAGCTTGTCACCGGTGTAGATGTCCGTGTACAAGTTCATGTCCTCCAGCATCCTCTCAGCGTCTCTGGGCTGCCAATTGTCTTTGATCGACTGAAATTGGCTCAGTACCGCGTACCCCTCGGCTACGGTAGGCCGCCTAGGCGCTGCTTGGCCTGCTGCTGGCGCGTTCTGACCGCCTTGAGATCCCTGGCTCTGATCATCCGCTAGACCAGCCTGGTCCCCTAGCGCAGGGCCTCCACCTCGTCCATCGCGTCCATATCCATATCAGCGCCGCGCCGCTCAAAGCCTGCACCGCGCCCTCGTTGGTCAGATGCTCCCTCGCTCATGATGGGCCTTAATTGTTCAGGTCTGCTACAGGTCAGCCAAGTGGCCAAACAGCCAATATACCAAGTGGCCAACCAATATATGCTGCTGAACAAGAAGGAAGATATGACAAGTGTTACCACTCAGTCAAGCCCACCACGGTCACCCGCGGGCGCCACCTGGTTTTCCTTGTCGCTGTCGCTGTCGCTGTCGCTAACACTGATGAGCTCTGGCACCCTGCTGCCAGCAGCACCGTCGTCAGCCCGCTGTCGGCTCGCGATGACAGCGTCGTCCCCGTTCACTACAATACGGTCCATAGGAGACGCGAAATGAGTGAGAATGTTACCCGAGCTGTACCGAGGATTCGCACCGTTGATTCAACAATTGTTGGTTCGTTTTGCGCCATTTGGCGAGCATCGACTGGAGCCTGAACCTAGCGGGGGGAATCATGCGGGGGAATCTTGCGGGAGAATCTTGCGGGGAAAAATTCCGAACGTGACTTTAGCGAAGTCCTACTCCATTTTGATTGGTTACACGGTACTACATTTTCGTCACTGAAAATTTTCTCTAGTTGCGTTTGTGGATTGCGGAGTGCGTTCCGCTGAAATTTTCGTGTTCAGTGACCAGATCACAATTTGATCCGGGCGCAAAATGATTGGCTGTATGGTACGAACCAACAACGAAATTTTAGTATCTAAGTTCCGCAGCGCTTGCTGAATTTGCCCCGGAAGCCCGGGGGCACTTTCCCCGCTGAAAAAGGTGTCCGCGGCAGCGTATTGTAGCGGGTGTAGTAAACAGGCGACAACCCGTCGTTACCACCCCGCGGGGTATACCTTGGCACCTCGTGGTCGCCAAGCTCCTCGTCGCCTAGATCAGCGACCCCCACAGCGCCCACCTCAAGGTCACTGTCGTAACCTCGAGAGGCAAACTCCTCCCACTGCGTCACTCGAACGCGAAGAGGTTGGGGCAATTCCTGAAGAGGAACTCTCCTCCGCTCCGGATTCCTGTCGACTCGCAGTTAGCATATTGGGGCACCAATGTGCTAGATGGATGCAGGTTGAGGAGACCTTTCCAACGCCGTGTCAACCGCCTAGAACAGACAAGGGACTAGAAAGTTATCAAGTCCCGAAGTACTGCCGACCGGTGGGCGAGGGCGGGGCACGCTCAGGGCATAGTGGACAGGACACGTGGCAGGCCGTGCCTGCACAGGCTTAGCCTGTACACTCACGTGACTGGGACACAGTGTACTGAGGGCTCAACGGTACTGTGGCTAGTAGAAGCAAGTAACCAGCCAGCAGGTCTGCAAGGAGGTAAGTCCTTGCAGGACTGTGGCAGGTCCTGTGCTGTCCTAGACACAGGATAGCCAGAGCCTCGTATCGCTGCCCTGCATCGTACTATTGCTTCCAAGCGCTTTCATGTCTGGTTCATCGTCAAGCAGCCACGGTGCTGGTGAGGCGAACGAGCAGAGAGACGCGCAAGCGTTTTTCCCCTACCGTAACCAAGCAAACGCTCCAACATTCGTGCAAGCGGCCTACGTAGCGAGGCACTTGGCAGAAGAGGGGTGGGTGGCGGTGAGTGGGGGAGGCAGCAGGCCAGCGGCGGCGGACCCGATTATACAACGGGCTCGCGTCGTGATTTCTCCAGGTGAGACGGGGCGAGTGGCGGTGGAAGAGTTGGTGCGTATTCGGGACGCGCTAGCTGAAACTGCTAATCGTGTGGAGGTCGCTTATCAGGGCGCCCATATCACGCTAGCCGGTCTCGACCTAGCCAGGGAGGCGCTTAGCCAGATTGTGGCAACAGCGCTCGGCAGCACCCGACTGTTTAACCACTGGGTGGCGACAGCAGTGCTAGGAGAGGGGGTACCAGACGCCGACATCATCCGGAACGCGCGTGCTCGGGAGGCGGTGAATCCTTGGAGCACGGCGGAGGTATTTGCCCAAACCATTGAGAATCTTGTTGCTGTCCTTTTGCAAGAGTCGAGAGGGTACGCAGACAGGTTCTATATTACCACGCAGCCTTTCGGAGTGTACTCCAGGCTTGATACACCGAGGCCGGAAACCACCACTGCGTGGGGTCCGGAGGTGGAGATTGTCACGGGGGTCGAGAAGACGCCTGAAGACGTCCATTTTGAGTGGACTGACAAGCCAGAGGGCTCCGTCAAGCGCTCAGCCCAGCAGATAAACGAGGGCGACGGCACTACCGAGACCTACGAGGCAAGGCAGAGAGCTGATCTGCATATCCCTCGTGAGGTGACTCACGAGTACGATCGTTACGGCCGAGGCGAGCAGAACGAGCTTGTCGGCGGCGGTAAGCGGTGGGTACGCGATCTTGCTTGGCATCGCAACCCAGGTGAGACACAACATCCAGTCGAACGCAAGGAGACGGGCGACCTGTGACCTGCGTGCTGGGAGAGTTTAACCCAGACCTCCAGATTGTCGCAGAGGCAGCAGCAGCCATACCGGTTGCTGAGGGTGTTGAGCAGCGTCCAGACCGTGAGGAGGGGCAGGCGAGTGCAAGCCAGGAGGCGGCCTCGTCTGGAGTAAGTGCGTGAGCCTGAGTGGGTTCCAGCAGCCATATCTGCGTGTGTTTCTGTGGTATTTATAATGCTTCGTAACACGCGCGGGGCGGCAGCGGGAGCGGGGCGGGAGCGGGGGATGGCGGGGTGAGGCAAGGGCAGACACGGAGGCCCCGCCAACGTCGTGCCAGAGGGACAGGCGATCCCAACGGCAGAGGGCGTCAATGGCAGGAGGGCATCCAACCGGAAGAGGAAAGAGGTGGCACAAGGGGAGGAGCGTGCAGGGTGGCCAACCGACGGCGTGGTGCTGACGGGGGAGGGCCAGAATGATGCTGAACGTCAAGCACCTGGTAAGAGACCATGTGTGCCTGCGTCTGGTGTTCCTGCAGCTATGTTCCTGCGCCATTAGCACCTGTAGGAGCTGCTGTCATTGGCAGTGACCCTCGTGCTTTGCCTGGGACTAGACCTCATATGAGTGCTGTGGCTGTGATGAATGGCCAGAAGCCTCTCAAGCCTCCTGTGGGACAGGAAGAGCTAGACAAGTGGTTGGAGGATATGGAGCTAGTTTCATGCTCTGTAGATCCCACTGTCAACCTTGTGCAGGTATTCCACACATCCACGACTAATAGGGATTCAGTGAGCGTGTGAGGGACAAGGCTAGGCAAGCTGTCAAGGACAAGCTGACTTGGTCTCAGTTCCTAGAGGGCCTACGTCAGGAGTTTCTGATAAGGTACTCAACCTCACTAATCACTATAAGCTCAGCTATGATACCTTTGAGATCAAGGGCACAATAGCTGAGGAGCTGCAGCGGCTCACACGCATCAGGGAGAAGGGGGCCAAGCATGGCTTCAATCTGACTGACAGAGCAGTGGCAGATTACTTCCTGGATCGCATGGGGCTGAGTGTGGATGGGAGAAATGCAGCTAGGATGTTTGCTGATCAGACAGATGGGACGTGGCCAGCCTTGCAAAAGGTTATTTTCAATATCCGTCCATCTGACAATGCTGCTTGCAAGGCAATCCAGGTGACTGGTGCCCCTTCAGCCTCCGCTCATCAGGTCCATGGTGACGCCCCTGGGCAGGGTGCTCAGGGAGAAACCAGACCTAGTAGGCGTCAGAGGGCTAACAGGCGCAGGCAGAATGGTAACCAGGGTGGCAAGGGCCAGCAGCAGGGATCCAAAGGCAAGGGTCAGCAGCAGGCTGGTGGTCACCAGGGTGGTCAGCAGAACAAGGGTGGCCAAGGGCAAGGCAAGAGCCAGGGCCAGGGCACCCAGGCCAGTCAGAGCAGCCAGAACCAGGGTGGCCTGAAGAAGGCTGCTGCTGGGAAGGATGACAAATGCTTTGGATGTGGCAGGACGGGTCATTGGCGACGTGACTGCCCAGACCAGGCCAAGTCTGCTGGAGCAGGCTCTGGCCAGGTGGGTAAGCCATGACTTGAGATGTTGTCCCCTGTAAATAGTCAATCACCCCTAGTGGGACGAACAGTTGTACATAGTAATGGGGGTGTCCCTCTTGTGCAGCAGCAAGGGGTTGGGAATGATGAGGTGCTTCCACTCAATGATTGCAATAACGCTGCTGCAGCAGTGGAATTCCCTGTGCCTGTGGCAGGTGCAGGGTCTCCAGTTGTTGGGGTTGACTCTGGGAGTCAAGCCGCCAGACTGGAAGGACCTGCAGCTTCTGTGGGAACCGGGGCTGGCTCTGGGAGCCGAGCTACCTTGGAGGAGGTCCCTGGAGCAAGAGAACAGCAGGTGGGTCGTGCTATCCCAAGCACACAGTCTTTGTCACGTTCCTCTCTGTGCAGCCAGGCTGACAGGGGGTTGAGCTATGCTCAGGCTGGAAACACTCTACACCATATCTTTGGCCATCTAAGCAGGCAGAGATGTTTGCTTGGAAGATTGGCAAGGAGCCTTTGCTAGAGGCCTGCAGTGCAGCTGCTCAGAATTGTGTCTGTCAGGAGAATGCTGTTCGCCTCCCACAGTCCCATGCCAGAGAACCTGCTAGAGAGCGGGGGGATATCCAGGTGGACATCCAACACATCAGGGGCATGTATCTGTTGGTGGGGGTGGATAGGTTTAGCAGATATAGGTTGCTGACCATTCTTCCTGGAATGCAGGAGCATCAGCTGTTGATGGGTCTCCAGTCTTTGTTGCCAGGCTTTGGGGTGTACACCAAGGTGCAAGCTGACTTGCAGTTTGACTGCTTGATCAAGCTGGCTGACCAGCTTCCTTGTAAGTTGGTAGTGGTCCCTAGGGAATCCATGGGCAGCAGGGAGCTGTAGAGAGATCTATACGTGAAGTAAAAACAGTGGTGCTAGCAGCTAGAGTGTGCCTGTTGTGGCATCAGCTCTAGAGAAAGCAGCTTGGTGTAAGGGGATTGAGGAGCAGCTTAACCACAGGGTAACCTATTACTATGATGGTGTGGCAGTCTCTCCCCTGGCATTGCAGTTTGGTATGCTATCACAGGACGTGGTGGCAGCCTGCCTGAAGAAGGCAGACAGGGTGTTTTCCAGATTGAGGCGTAAGGACAAGGGTTGGAAAATGCTGAGGCCCCAGGTGGGACTGAGGGTCAGGATGTGGAAGGAACCGTCATTACCAGGCAAGCGTGGCAAGTGGCAAGATGGGCAGGTAACCCATGTTGAGAAGCTAACCATTCTTGTCTGGTGGCTTTGGAGAGTAATCCCAAGCACGTGTACAGGCTATCCTGGGCTCACGTCAAGGAGAGAAGGCCAACTGCAATCTGGCCTGAAGACGGCCCTGATCCTCCCTTGGAGGGAGATGAGCAGGATGAGAGCCAGGCAGCAGATGCTAACCCACCATGCTTGGATTATGGTCTGTCCTGGATGGATGAGGGTGAGCAGGAGTCTGCTGAGACGTCTGTCACAAGGCCAGAGGTGGCCAGGGCTGCACCACAGTCCAGGGGGCTGCTTATGGCGGACATCATTCGAGCTCTGCAGAACAGCAAGCGTGATCCCAAGGTATCTAAGCTCACGGGATGGGGGTCATGTGGGGCACCAGCACTAGAAGTGGATACCAACTCACAGGTGTCCATTCTAAGGGTAGAGGATGCTGCAGGCTTGCAGTGGTCATCCCCTAGCTGCCTAGCTGTGTCTGATTTCTCTGGGAATGTGTCCATGAAGATCTTGGGAGAAGTGAGTGTGCCTATCCTGGGGGTGCCCACCACGTTCAGTGTGGTTGAAGGGTATCAGGGGCCTGCCATTCTAGGTCAGAACTTCTTGTGCTTACCAGGGGTGAGGATATCCTCTGAGGAGCTAGCATTAGAAGGGCAGGGCCGCCTTCCCTTGCAGAGATATCGCTACTCCCAGGGTCTTAGTGTGGCTGTAAGGGCTGTGAGGGGTCTAGAGGCAGAGGGTCCTGATACAAAGGAGCCCATTGCTGGGGACCTGCTGATCCTCCCTACTACGTTTGACCCACGTGAGTTGGGTGTGCAGAGGTACCAGATCCCAGGAACGAGTCCTGTACCTTGGCGCAAGCTAGTGGAGATGATGCAAAGCCCCAAGATGGCTAAGGCATGGACTCTTGGCTTTGTTGCTTCTGGGCATGAGTGGATAGTTGCCAACTGTGCAGAGCCTGTGGATGTCCTCCCTGAGGATCACCAGCTGCTCAGGTTGATGTTTGTCCTCAAGCTCAAGGAGGTAGATGGCGTGCAGGTGCCACATGTTAGACCAGTTGTGACTGAGTACCATGGCACTGGACAGTTAGCAGATGAGGAGCTTTACACACCAGGGATGCTGCATGATACATGGAGGATTTTGTTGTGCATTTATTTGTCTTTTCTGCAGAAGGGGATACCCTATAGCTCTGTGTTGGTAGATTTCAAGAGGGCTTTTCTTAAGGGTGATCAGCAGGAAGCACAGGATACTTGGCGCACAATACCCCCTTTCTTTGTTAAGGTGCCTGCAGTGTGGAGGGCAGAGCTGAAGACGAGGTATTTGAGGATTCTCAAAGGCGTGGAAGGCCTTAGATCGAGTCCCATCATCTGGAGGAAGAGCTTGGAGAAGTACCTCAGGTCTGTCTGTGGTCTCTCAGTCTCTCCAGTTGATCCTTGTCTGTTTCAGGGTAGCTATGAGGGGCTGCCAGCGTTTGCCTCCCTGCATGGTGATGATCTGCATCTCCTGGGCCATCCCACTTGGCAAGAGTTGACTCTGGCCAGGATCCAGAAACGGTTTGAACTGGGTAAGATCCAGTACATGGTTGAGAATGAGCCCATGGTGTTTTGTGGAATGCAGGCGACCTTGGTCCATCAGCAGGGTACATGGTCCATCCAGCTGGAGGGTGGTAAGGATTATCCTCAGCAGATCATAGATGCCTTGCAGGAGCCCATCACCCAGGCCAGATGTGCAACAATACGAGGTATGTTGGCATGGCTGGCCAGCATTTGTGCTCCTGACCTGTTGGTACTGAGTCGGTTGACCGATTCCCAACTGGTTGAGGTGGGTGCTGAGAGAGTGGTAGAGGCTGTTCGCATGTCTCCCCCTCTCATGCTGGGTCCTTTGGATTTGTACAGGCCTTTTGACATGATGCTCTATGTGGACAGTTCTATGGATAGTAGGAAGGTCACAGAGGTCAGGGGCCGTGCAGCAGCATTAATATCCCTGGTGCAGGAACAGTCCTCTCTGGTCTGCTGGTACAGTCGGTTGCAAAACAGGGTAACTCCCAGCAGTGACATTGCTGAGTGCAGGGCAATCTGTGAAGGGCTTCATACTGCTCTTTACTTGAGGGAGCTATTTTACCAGCTATGTCAAGTGGCTTCCTGTCGGTTGCAGATGCACACACTGGTAAGAACTGACAGCATGGGCATGGTGCAGTTTGTGCACAGGCAGCTGGCCAGGAGCAGGGACCTTGATTATTTGTTGCTCAAGGAAATGTCTTGCTTAGCTAACATTGAACATGTGGCTGGCGTGGACAACCCTGCAGATGCTCTCACCAAGCTGGAGGAGAAGGCTGAGCTGCAATACCCTTTGCTTCGTGGGCTCATGGCCTCCAAGGGGGGAGGGCCAGAGTAGACCAAACAGCCTTGCTCTAGGTGGGAGGCATCCCAGTGGGCTGGGCAGCCACGTGGTGGCTGACAGCAGGTCCTTCAGAGTTCAGACACACTCTGCTGGACAGGGGTCAGGGTGGAGTCACTCCCCTGGCTGAGAATTTCGCCTGGCTCTGTCATGGAGCTGCAGAAGAGTCTTAAGGACTTTGTAATGGGCCTTGGGTCTTCATGGAATGGACCCTGCAAGGGCAGCCCAAGTGTTGGCTCTAACAGGTTGCTGTACATTTGTATATATTCTCTGTAACCAACCTGTTGCATGCTAATAAAATCCCTGGTTGTGTGACCATGTTGGACGTGGTTGCCAGGGGCCTCACTATGGGTTATACTCCTTTATAATAAAACATAATCTTGTTATTGTCATGTCTTGTTGTTTGTGATGCTCAGTTCCAGGAGCTGATCCAAACCTGGAGGAGATGGGGTGGGGTTCGATTCCCCAGCTGACCTCAGCCTGGCATGTATGAATCCTGAGTTTATCCCTCAGTGAGGACATGGGCTCCCCATGTGTTGGCTAACATTTGTCAGGGCTCTCTCAGTCTTTGGAAGGATTTAAAAGATAAAGGAGGCTCCGTGGCGGGCGCCATATGAACGGGCGCCTGTGATAACTGGATGACCAGGAACTCACAATAGTACGTTCATGGACTCCTCTATCCAAACTCCTCTGACTAAGTGAAGACCTAACTTTAATCTACACCAGGTTCCCAAAGAAAGGGTTGGGATGTCATGTGGGTCAGAGGGCAACCTTTGAACCAATGAGCAGGCCTAGCTAATATTTGGAGGCACCTCAGGTTCCAAAAGAAAAGGCAGGTCTGGTCTCTGGGAGGGATCAGATGTCTGAAGGCTTGTGGGGACAGTGGCTGATAGGTTCTCAGGCTGGTCCAAGCTCCAAAACAAGAAAGGGTTGGAGTTAGCATATTGGGGCACCAATGTGCTAGATGGATGCAGGTTGAGGAGACCTTTCCAACGCCGTGTCAACCGCCTAGAACAGACAAGGGACTAGAAAGTTATCAAGTCCCGAAGTACTGCCGACCGGTGGGCGAGGGCGGGGCACGCTCAGGGCATAGTGGACAGGACACGTGGCAGGCCGTGCCTGCACAGGCTTAGCCTGTACACTCACGTGACTGGGACACAGTGTACTGAGGGCTCAACGGTACTGTGGCTAGTAGAAGCAAGTAACCAGCCAGCAGGTCTGCAAGGAGGTAAGTCCTTGCAGGACTGTGGCAGGTCCTGTGCTGTCCTAGACACAGGATAGCCAGAGATTCCTGTATGCTGCCTGCAACGAGGATGCAGGGCAGCGATACGAGGCTCTGGCAATGTAGCGTTGCCCAGCGTTGCTCATGACCGAGGAACAAGGATGGAACGAGGTTGCATATAGCTCGAGGCTCAACGAGGCAACGAGCGTCTTCACACACGAACCTTGGTCGTCACGGCGAGTGGCGAGCCTATCGAGGGTCGTAGGCCTGGTGTGAGGATAAAGGTTGCTAGCCAGCAGCCTAGGGTCATTCCAGCCGGCAAGGACCAGGAGCTCACATGCTCTGCTGACGAGTTGCTGCGCAAATCTCGCGTCGCACGCTGACCTCCAGCGATGGTTTCCTCAGCCGCCTCGATCTCTGCTAGCCGCCTGTAGCGCTCCGCCCCTCGTCGCTCACGTCGAACTGGTCCCGCTGCAAATCCCTCGTCGCCAATTACGCCTGCGAACGCACGTTGTGCGCCCACACCCGCCGCTGCCTGCACGAACTCTCGTCGCACCGCACCAGCTGGCTCCGCAGCTCCTCCTCGCCTGGCCACCAACTCCGCACGCACCCGGTCGACTAAGGCTGCGATCACAGTCTGTATTCCAACCAGACCGTGCAGCTCAGACTTGCTCGATGTCGTCGGCGCTCCGGTGTGCCGGAACGACGATGGTCCGGACGTGTTGCAAAATGCGCTCCCAATCCTCTCCCTGGTCGTCGACGAATTGCGCAAAGTTGCGATCGAAACAGGTGGCCGATCTGCAAGCATTAAGGATAAATCTCGAACAACACGACGCAATTCAGGCGATATGGAACCACCAGCAGACTGCCGAGAAAACCGGAAGTCCTGCTGCCGTTGTTCTTCCTGCACCATTCGACACCCGACGAGCTTCACCACGTCGTCAGCGCTGCACGCAGCACACAGCAACAACCCTCCTGGTCGTTCCGTCGAGACTGTTTGTAATTTGAGTTTTTAAACGCAATGAGTTTTTAAACGCAATGTATAAGGATATGGTTGCAATGCAGCAATGTGTGAATGTGGTTGGAACGGAGCTTTGTTAAAGTTGGATAATGTTACAGCACTCAGATGCTTGAGGCTTAGACACGAGTTTGCCAAGTCAAGGCAACACACGTGAGGCGGGCTCGCAAGAGATGCCCAATTGGCACTGGCCTATTCTTTATATACTTGTGCACTGTGCTTTGCTAGGCCTGAGCAGCCTCGGAAGGCCTGCTCAGTATTAACACTCCCGGTACAGTATTCACAACCTGTACATCGCCCAGATCCTATACAGTAGGTCTGCCATACAGGCATGCAGTGACCACAGAGCACAGACCACAGTGATTATATTGCGTCTGCACCTTAAGTCCAGGACTAAGCCTGCGGTACCAACAGACCACAGTCCTATTTCCTGCGTACGACGTATTAATCCAATACCGTCGCAGGTTCAGCACCTAATTCCTGTCAGCCCAGGAATTACTGTCGACCCCATATGTCGTCGGCACACATTCACGCACGACTTAGAAGAACAGCCGGCTCGCGCTCGCGCGCGACCGGAGTTGCAATCTGTTGCATGACCGAAATGCGTGTATCAACTGGTGCATGCATAATGGAATGTAAATCTGTGAAACAATACTCACAATTGCTGCACACAGCTTGTGTGCATGACCATGGTGGCAGTATAGCCACGTTGATGCATTATAATCAGTGGTCACGCTGACTGTCGAGCACTGACTGTCGGTCAGGCTGTTGAAGTCATGCCAAGGATTGATGAGATAAAACACCCCACAACACCGCGAGCCCCGCCAAATTTTTACATAAATTATTGTCCGGAATTCGTCCGAGATCTAGATTTTTCCCGCGCCACGACTGACGAAAACGACGAAAACACCCATGGCGGTCGAGCATGAGCTAGCGTTCTGAAACTTGCGTCATTGCAGCCGCTCGAGGTGTCAAAACGAAGCTTACATCACGGTTAATCCATGGAATAATTTTGGACTTATATACGCTGTGATTGCGACGCGGGCATTGAACGGGGCAAAAAGTTTTTTTCACAGCGGACCAGTTTTTCGCGAAAACCGGATTTCTCGGTGGTACGTGTCTCAAAGTCTTGGTCACATGAGGATACGAAAATCCCGGCACGATAGCTCAGCTTGTTCGTTATAATATTCCCAAAAACGTTAGTGTTTTCGTTTTTTGAGTTTCGCTTATAATTGTCCGGCATTGACGTGAATAAATATGGGGGTGCGAAATCCGTCTGTTTCTTGCTTCATGCCATGCATATCTTTGTCGTAAGATAATCAGCTCTTTAGGCTATGCCCGACCTTCCTATACTGCCATCCTGCGGCAGTAAGCCACCAGAGGTTATGGCGTGCCCAAGGTTCCGCGCTAAGGCCGCTAATGGTCTTCCGGATGTGCAGTAAGTGCGGTAAAAGCTGCGAAAATTGCTTATAATGCCTGTAGGAAGCTGTTTGCGACAGTGTTTTCCAAGCGAGTTCATTGTTCTTTTGACGCCAGATACAAAAGGCAAAGGGGGGCATCGTTTTTATTAGTCGGCAGTGCGGTTTCGAGATGTGATGAGTCGGGCAGACGACCTCGCCACGACACGCTCGGCTCAAGCTTCGCATATGTATCCCGACAGCCTTAAAGAAGCGCAGATGAAGCGAGGTGAGCGAGCCAGAGGGCCCAGAATCGTTGCTAAGGCAAGGCAGCTTCTGAAAGGGTAGAAAGCTGGATTGTTAAGACTTTCTCAAGAGCATGGTGCAGTGGTTATTGCCACCTTGTCCAGATATTTGCCCTTGTCTTCCTGATTTAAAGACTGTTTTAAAGAGGAATGGGAGAACGTTTCCAACGTTGTTGCTTATTCATTACTGTGAAGAAAGAGCCTTTTCAGTTGCTGACAATGACATGGAAGCTGTCTCATGCAAATTACCCAGGCAATGCAAGTGGTGCAAGGTGAGGCCATGCGTGGCTGATATTGCCTTCATGCGTGAGCTGAGCAGGAGACTGGCTGGGTGTGTGGCTGGCTAGGTGAGCGGGGCGTGTATGGAGTGTTGCAATGGTGAGGGCATGCGAGGCGGGCACATGCCTGGCTGGTGTGGGTGTTGGGTAGTTAGGTGGTTCGGTGATTGTGTTGTTGAGTGGTTAGGTGATTAGGTGGTTGTGTAGCTGGGTGATTGGTTGTTTGGTTGTTTGATTGCCCAGAGAGCCTTGGGTGGGAGGCTTGGGCTATAGATGCTTCAAGGGATGCCTAGGCGTGGGTGGGTTCAATGGCAGGTGGCTGGCTGATAGGTGGATGCCTTGGTAAATGGCTGGCTGCGTAGGTGGGAGCACAGGCAGTTGGAGGGGGTGGGTGGCTGGCTGGTCATGGTGGGTGGATGAGTGCAGGGGCGGTGGGTTATTGGCAGATGGCCAGGTGGCTGGGTGATGATAGGCTTTGGGGACTTTGAAGTGGGTGTTTCGTTGGATGCATGAGTGAAACAACTGCACGGTTGTGATCGAGGGTGGTGGGTTGGTGGTTGGTTGGTTAGGGATGTGTGTGTGTGTGTGGGTTGGTGGGTGGGCCATTGGTGGTTGGTGGCTGGTGGATGTGTAGATGACTAGATGTGTGTGGGTGGGCGAAGGGACGGGTGGGCGCACAGATATGGATGCGTGGATGGGTTTATGGTTGGGACCGACTCACCTATCGCGGGTGAAGGGCTGTGCAGGTTTGGGGTGAGGTAGGTGTCGGGGTGCTGGCTGAGACAATGCATGTGTGGACCCGTGGGTCAGTGGGTATACGGGTGTGGGGGCAGTGAGTGGTTGAGTGGGTAGGTGCGTGGGTGGGTCAACTGTGGGTGGCCGGACGGGTGCATATGGGGCCAGCTGGCTGGGTGTTTAGGTGGTTGGGTGGTTGGGTGGTTGGCTCATTGGATGGGGCAAATTGCCTCCTTATTTCCTAGTTGGTGTGTGGGTTGCGCAGGTGCCTTGGTGGGTGGGTGGATGTCCAAGTGGGTTGGTAGGTGGTTGGGTGCCTAGGTGCACGCATGGTTACATAAGTTGGGTAAGCACGTGCGCGGCTGGGTGGGTGGGTGGGTCACTGGGTGGGAGGACAGGTGGCTGTCTGGGTGCACGGGCGCGCGAGTGTGTGCATGAGCAGTTGTGTGGGTGGGTGGCCAGGTGGCTGCATGGGCCGGGTGGGGGACTGCATGGGTGGCTTGGTGCGCACAAAGTGCAAGAGATGGAGACATGGATTATGCCAATGCCATATCATGTGAGCATACGTGGATGCCAGGTGACATGTGCCAGCGTTGGGGTCACTGCACCTTTATATGCTCGCTCGGCATATTCTCGACATGTTTTACACGTAGTGTATATCATGCATGGTGCGTGTTGGTAGCATTCAAATGGCTGTGTTAGTGATGTGGCATGTATTGTTCACCTTTCCTTCCCATATTTTGCAATGTGCCAAGTAGTTTAGAGGCATGGTGTCATGGGGTATACTACATATGGACATGCACTGCACATCACAGCTTTTTGGCATACTGGCAATGGCTACCTTACATGACGGATTCTGCTACTAGCGATGGTCAGCACTCAGGCATTCACATGCACCAAGTTTTTGCACACAGTTTGTACTAGTCATTCTTGAGTTGCCTGCAAAGATTTAAATGATGTGCCCCAGCTTGGAGAATGTTTTGGTGGTTAATGTTGTTACATTTGTGAGTAAAAAAGAAAAAAATGGTGACAATTGCTGGCAAATGTCACCATTTTGGGCTCTGCATGATCTGAATTTTTGCTCCTGACTTGTTGAGACCATGCTTCAGATGCTGGCATGATGGCAACAAATTTTGGTGGCATTCTGACATTATTTGGGTTAAATATTGATTTAAAATGGCCATTAATGACAAATGCTAGCAAAATTTTGCTAGCATTTGTCACCAACTAGGGCTCCAAATGGCGTAGAACTTTGTACAACTTAGGTCAGAACAACTATTATTCATCACCACTGCAAAGTTACAGCATAATCTGAGATCAACTATTGTTTCTATGCAAGTGCAAGTGGTTTAGGTGGCCAGTTTTGGCCTTGGATCTGGAGTTAACTGCAGGGAGTACCATGTATACTTAACATTTTGACTCAACTACTCCACCACTAGCCAGACACATCCCGGGGAGTGGTGGGATCCAATGCTAGGTCAATCTGACAATAAACTTGCCATGGGCCATAATTTATGTAAAAAAAAGGCCATTTCAAGGTGTTGTGCCCTTCAGCGGGCAGAAAAATACGGCAATATTCCCTGCTAATGGATATTTGTAAATGGTTCTAGAAGCGTCTAGAAGCATTGTGCAACGCTGGCGTAACGCTAGTTCAGTGTGCCTCTTGGAAATCGCAAATGCACATGAGATGTGATTGGTGCAATGTCGATAAGGCCTATCGCAATCTTGGGGTTGCACACATGACTTGTAAACATATAAATTGATAATAAACCCAGGCACCTAGTGCCGCATTCTTGCAAACATCATTCTCAATCTCAACTACCGGGAAGTCGGAACACCATAACTTTCTTGATACTTGTCGGAATGAACTCGTTCCGGTGCCGCTGGAATCGCAGAGATATGCCGAATCAGGAACACGCCAATGCGCTTGGCGTTAACTGCGGGGACCTCATGATCAACCACAAGATGTGCGGAAGCCCCCAGCGGGCTATAGAATAGCTTGCAAAATAGCCCTAGCTTGTATCCATTGGTAGTCACTGCCGCTAGCTATGGCAGCCATGCTTAGAATGTTTGCCTATATGTAGCTGTGCCAACATACCTAGTCACGTGCACCGCTAACCCACGGTACACAACCAGCCATATAGCCTTAACTTAGTCCTTGTACAGCCATGCTACGTCCTGGCTATGATCAGATTCCTTGCCCACGCTCCTTGTTATGCCATGCTCACATGGGTCTTATTGCACCCACAGATTGCCGGATCGTTAGCGTGTCCGTTTAGCGTGTCCGAGTGCAGCTGTGGCATACCTCTGGCATGATCAAGGAGAAAGGGGGTCTCTGCCCTTTCTTCCTGTTGTGCACACACAGGGATTAAAACTGCACTTCGGTGTTCCGTGACTCCCCAACGGGAGCACGTGTTTAATTAATTAATTAATTAACTCTGCTGAGTACTGTCCACACTGACTTGGATTGGGTGATGTTACGTCGCGTAACAATTCGTTGTAGTTACGGACGTAAATTAGGTCTTTTGCCTCGGTTGTCCCTAGGTTTACGTTTAGGCTCCTACCGGGACATTATTGTCCTCGTAACAGTACTGTGGTACATTGGGTGCCGTTGGGCGCCGCGCCGCGTACTTTACTAGTGGTCCTGATCCTGTGGTAGAATGTAGTGGACCAGCGTGCATCAGTAGATGTAGTGGACCAGCGTGCATCTGTAGGCGAGGGCCAGGTCGGCCCGAGCGTGTTGGACCGTTGGTGACCATTTATGCGCGTTCTACCCTTTGTGTGTGCACTCGGCGTGTGTTAAATGAATTAACACATTTAGGCTTGGGTCACGGCAGTGTAGTTGTGTTTCCTTCCTCTATTCCTGGAGTAAACGGGTTTTGATAAATGGTTGTATGGCGTATTATAGTAACACTTACGTTAATGCATTGAGATCAGCTCCGTCACGTTCGTCTTTCGCCAGAGGGTTAAGTAGAGGAGGCCTGACCAGTTTAGGTAGTATCAGGCCCATTAGAGGTAGAGGTGGAGGTAGATATCCGCGGCGTAACAATGGTTCCGGAGGAACTTCAGTAGGTAGTGAACGAGACGACTATCCCTTGCCACATACACCTTTTCAAGACCCCTTCCGCGTCCAGGAACAAGAAGTCGACACTTCCTTGATAGGTAATGGGCGGGTCGCCTTCAAGCTAGGAGAGTAGTGCTGCCCGTTTCGGGACACGCTCTACCTAGAAGCTAGACCTGCTCGCAGCGGATAAATCCTTTCGTAGTTAGCCTGTCCTTCGCCTTGTTTTCCTGCTTACGGTTGTTTCCTGTCTTAGATAGGGGAGTATTACTGTTCGGAGACGATTAGCGTCGCAGTACCTACACCTTTTTCCTTGTGCTGCTGCTTTATTAGACGGCCGCACCCGCAGAGTTACGGGGCGCTGTGTTAGGACGAGCGCTGGATATCCGGCCGCTGACTTAGGACGAGAGCTGGAAACTCCGCCCTCCTTCTTCTTTCGGTGATCCAGATCGTCCAGCTAAGTCGCCTACCCCTACCTCGTCTAGCTTGACATCACAAGACACGCCAGGTGAGTTATCATGAGTCAACGTCGTGTTTTTACTGCGCCTTCCCATTCATCTAGTGATAATAGTTTAGCTAAGTATTACGTAGTTATTACCCCTCAATGGTCAGCCATTTTCCTCTCTTGGTCAGATGCTAGGAAGATAGTGCAAAATCGTACATATAATGTAATTAGGTATAAGAAATTTGTTACCTTCGAGGAAGCTCAACAATTCCTTATAGACCATAGCGTATCAGATCTAGGCCTACACGTACGTTCTACTCCTCATGGTCGCCCTCCTGTAGAAGCTCTAGATTTTGCTACCCCTCCTTCGTCTCCCCCTAAGAGGGCTGCATCCTCATCTAGCTTAGATACTCCTCTCACCTTAGAATTCGGTTCCCTATCCATTACTGTTGTTAAAAAGGATTGATTTAAATTGTTTCCTTCTTTTAAGCCATTAAAATCTTTTCCTTTTCTTTCCTTGCCTTATATTAGGCCTTGTCCTTTATCCTTGTTGCTTTCAGTTAGATTTTTGATCATTTACTTAAACAAAAATGGATCCAGTGGGTGGTAACATGTCGCCTATACCTACCAATACTCCTACTATGAGTAATAATAATAATAATAATAACAACCATAACAACAATCGTGGTAACCGACGGGACTCACTTGAAACGGTGCACCATCTCACTCCTCAAGGTAATCTTCGTGCCTCACCTCCTTCTCCTCTTGCTGATGGTCGCCGTCGTCCCTCACTTACCCCTCCTACCTATGAACAACGTCAACGTATGCAAGTCAGATTTAGTGATGACCCTTCCCTTACCCTGAACCAGGCCCCTGCCCCTCCTGCAACCTTGGCTCAACCCTCCAGCAGGTCCTCACTAACTAACAATGTTTTTAGGCCTCCTTCCCACCCTGTGCCTTCCATGCCTGCTCTTAACACGGGTCGTGCCTCTGCCCCTGTCGGTCCTTCTGGGCGCCCTAGTGCAGTTCCCTTTTACCCACCTGCTTCCTGGTCCTACCCTGAGACGGCCTATGAGGCAGCCCAGGTCCCTACCCGTGTGGCTGATTTAGAAGTTAATAGTGATTTCAGCACCATGCCCTTAGATGACAGAAATTATGATCATTTTGCCTATTCCTCTCTTCGTGAGCAATATACTGTCCCCTTCTCTTATGGGCACCAGCCTGAAACGGTGGCCCCTTCTAGACCCCTACCCAAGACTTTTCCTCTTCCTTCCTTCTATCCCGCTTATGTAGCAGTGGAAGATAGTGGCCCTATGGGAAAAACTGACTCTTCTAATCCCCCTAAGCCCCCTGCTCTTCCCCTCTTTGCTAACCTTCCCAAGCTGGATGTCAAGTCTACCCCTCAACAGTTTTTCACCTTTATTATGTTGCTTACCCAGAACACGGAGTCGTGGCAGAATCATAATAGATGGCGTCTTTCTGATGCTGTATTAGTTCCTCACTATCTTACAACCTGTATTACTCCTGAGCTTGCTAACCTCATTCAGTGTGAGTCTTTGGCCTCTCATGCCTACCCTAACTCTGTAGCAGAATTGTTTAAGCGTTTAGAGAACCATTTAGTCCCTCCTGATTCAGATTGGCAGGATAGATTAGCCTTTGGTACCTTGCAGCAGGGTACTAAATCATTTAAGGAGTATATGAAAGAGTTTGATGCTCAGATGGTACGAATTAGGGATTTGTCGGGTGCAGAAGTACGTGCTCGCTTCCTCCAAGGCCTCAGTAGACCCTTATTACGTGAAGTCAAGCGCCAGTTCTCTGCCTACCGTTTTACTGATCTGCCCCTCAAGCATGTGCGCCAGCATCTCTTGCGTGTAGCAGATTTCTTCACCACCCCTTCTCTTCCTACCCGTTCCCGTATTAATAATATTATCCTTACCCCTGAGGAGGAGAACTCCTATGTAGAAGAATTAGATATCTGTGTTACTGACCTTTCAGCCCTTGATGTCTCTCATATCACATGCTATCATTGTAAGGAAGTAGGTCATCTTAAACGTGAGTGCCCCAAGTTCCTTTCGGGTGCTCCCCCTCATCCCGACGCTCGCCCTCCTCGTACCCCTCAGCGTGCTCCTATTCGTCCTACTTCAGGACGCATTCCTTCAGCTACCCCTAGTAGGCTGAATGCTGTGCAGACAGGATCCCCAGGGTTCCCCTATGATAATCAGGCTCCCGCACCCTCTTCGCTCCCTCGTGACCCTCCAGCAGTGGCTTTTTCGCCAGGGTCTTCTTCGGGGTTAGTTCCTATGGATTTGGGGGGGAGGGGGAACAGTAGGCCTGTCAGCCGGGGGTAACCTGGACAGGTCCTTAGATAGTACCCCAGATAAAAATTTTTGCCTGCCTGTTTTTATAACCTCTGTAGGAGCTGAATCTTCCCTACCACTACGTGTGCGTCCTCTTATGTTCTTGAATGGTGGTTTAACCGTCCCTCACACTGTTGTAGACCCTTCTTGCATGCTGATGAACTCTTGAATGTCTCTGTGTTGGTAGATAGCGGTGCGGCTAGCTCCTTTGTGAGCGAGGCCCTAGTTAGGCGTTTAGGACTAGTCCCTACCCCTCACACCAAACCCGTTACTGTTCATTATGCTGATGGTCGCACCAGTCATTCCCCGGGTACGGTGTCCCTTCCCATGGTTATACAAGGACGTACTGTCAACCTGACGGCCACTATAGGCCCTATCACTACCGCTGATGTATTACTAGGATTAGATTGGCACCAGGATAATAAGATTACTATTAATTATGATACCATGGTCATTTGGTTTCCAGATAGCTCTTACTGGGTACCTGAACGTCATTATAGATTGGAAAATTTATCCTTGGTAGATATTACTCCTCCTACACCTGTTGATCCTCCTGTAAGACCTATACCTGAAGTATTAATGTCAATGATGAGTTGCGTTCTGAACTAAAGGAAT
This sequence comes from Mesostigma viride, assembly GCA_009746045.1. Taxonomy (NCBI): domain Eukaryota; kingdom Viridiplantae; phylum Streptophyta; class Mesostigmatophyceae; order Mesostigmatales; family Mesostigmataceae; genus Mesostigma; species Mesostigma viride. Next base: position 1,934,590 of record RPFO01000123.1, read on the forward strand.
ATGGATATTTATTATGTATGTTCCTTCAGTTAGAAGTACAGGAGATACCTATCACTAATAATAGTGTGGATATAGATGTAAATACAGTGGATACAATAGGAGTGGGATTTACTGAAAATGAAATAGTAAGATACATGGCTGTGATAGATTCCTCAAAAGTATTTGAAGAAAAGACTCCTTCTTATCCTCCTCCTCGTTCTGTTTTACACCGTGTAGTTATCAAGGACGGTGCAGTTCCTACGCACTCTCCGATGTATAGAATGGGCCCTACCGAGTTAAAGGAACTAAAACAGATTTTAGTGTCATTATTAGAAGCAGGATTGATAGAGCCTAGTAACTCCCCCTACTCAGCTGGTGTCCTGTTAGTTCCTAAGCCAAATGGCAAGTTTCGCCTAGTTACTGATTATAGGAAGTTGAATGATATTACTGTGAAGTCTAAATACCCTCTACCTCGTATTGATGATATATTTAATAAGGTTAAAGGTTCCACTTGTTTCACAGTACTGGATTGTGCGGATGGTTTTTGGCAGTTGCGGATAGCTCCTGAGGATTGCCATAAAACCGCCTTTGCTACCCCTTTTGGTCATTACCAGTTTAGAGTAGCGGCTATGGGACTCTGTAACTCGCCTGCCTCTTTTCAAATGTTAATGAATGAAGTGCTTAGACCTGTTATGGGAAATTCTCATCTTCCTCAGGTGTCCTCTGATCTAAAGGATCCTTCCTTCTCCTCTGTTTCTTTATCTGAGCATGACCGTTCTTGTGCTCAAGCTTACTTAGATGATATTCTTATTTACTCTCCTGATTTTGAAACGCACCTACGTGATTTAAAGAAAGTATTAGAAATAATGGCTGAAAATTCTTTGTGGGCGCGCCGTGCTAAAGTGCGTTCGGGTAGGAGTGTCCCATTTTTAGGGCACGTTCTGTCAGATGCCGGGGTCGCTACCGACCCGGATAAAACTAAGTCAATTCAGGAATGGCCTACTCCTACCGACGTTAAAGGTGTACGTAGTTTCCTAGGAATTGCTTCTTACTATAGGCGTTTTATCCCGCGTTTCGCAACTATAGCAGCCCCTATTAATCATTTATTAAAGAAGGATATCCCCTTTGTTTGGAGTAGTGAATGTCAGTCGGCTTTTCAGTGCCTAAAATCCCTACTCCTTTCCCCTCCTGTACTCATCCTACCGGATACTACTAAACCCTTTGTTGTGGCTACAGATGCTAGTAAAGTAGCTATAGGTGGTGTCCTTCTCCAGGATCAGGGTCAGGGCTTACAGCCAATTGAGTATATCTCTAGGACAATGCTCCCTGCGGAGCGTAACTATCCCGTACACCAGCAGGAACTCTTAGCTGTGGTGTATTGTTGCCACGCGTGGCAGCACTTCCTTAAAGGTGCTCAATTTGATGTCTGCCTGAATGAACCCTGTGAGCTAGATCCTTATAGGTTAGTTATCCAAACGGATCATCGTCCCCTTACCCATCTTCTCTCCCAACCCAACCTTACCCCTCGGCAAGCGCGCTGGATGGAATTTTTAGCACAGTTTTCCCCTTTTAAACTTCAGTATGTCAAGGGTGTAGATAACATAGTACCAGATGCACTCTCTCGTCGTGCAGACTATTCCTTCTTCGAGGACCTTGATGTTCTCAATACTACTCTAGTTCCTACTACTATGGGTGTAACCCCTTATGGTGAACTACCTGATGATGAATCCTATGCCTACCTCTTTCATACAGCTGTTCGCATGCCTGATCTCCTTTCTCACGTAGGACTCTCTCTCCCGTGTGAGGCCCTTCCCGTGGCCTCGGTGGGGGGGAGGGGAAAAATAAAATTTCTATACCGCTTAGCCATATAGCGACTAGGTCAGGAAAGTCTTATGAAAACGTAGTCCCTCTAGGACCTCCCCTTCTCTTTGGCAAGGCGGTAGGAGATCTCTTTAAACCTGTTCTGGATACTTCTGTAGCGATGCCTACCTCTGATCTTGAACGCCTTATTAGTAGATTTACGGCCACTGAGCCGGAAGCATTAGCTGCCATTGCTGCACATCCCCAACAATTAGGCAAGCACCCTTGTAAATTTGTAGGTGGGTTTTTATATGTGCAGATAGCAGATTCTCCCCCTCAATGGCGCCTGTATGTCCCTCCTATCTGTCGCTCCTCCTTGCTCTTTGAGTTGCATGACTTAGCTGCTCATCAGGGTGGTAAACGGGTACGGGACCTAGTAGCCCGCTCTTATTACTGGCCTTCCCTTTATAAGGATGTAGATGAGTATGTTAGAACTTGTCAATCTTGCCAGGAAATGAAACCCAATAATGTAGGACAGATAGCAGAACCTAGGACCTTGCCTGACCCCATCATGCCTTGGGATTCTATCATGATGGATTTTGTAGGACCTTTTAGAAAGAATGATAGGGGCAATGCCCAAATCCTTGTGTTCATAGATCGTTTTACTCGTATGTGCCATCTTGTGCCGTGTCCTTTAGAACTCACCGCACGTGATTGCGCACGCCTATACCTCAATAATGTATATAGATATCATGGATTGAGTAGGCAGTTTATTAGTGATAAGGATAAATTATTTACCTCAGATTTTTGGCAGCAGTTTTTCGCTGCCATCGGTACCAAGGTTACCTACGGTACTGCCTACCACTCCTCCTCCTCTCATTTAGTAGAGCGTCTTAATAGAGTAGTAGAAGAAGCGCTTAGGCACTATGTTAATGGCTCGGGTAGTGATTGGGAGGATTATTTATGTTTGGTAGAGTTCTCCCTCAACAATTGTCCCCAAGCTGCGCATGGATATACGCCCTTCTTCTTAGATACTGGTAGACAGCCCCTTACCCCTACCTCTCTCTTAGCTAGTCCTCTACGGGACAAGGATGATGTGTCCCGAGATACCGTAGAAGGTGTACAGTCCTTACTAGATAGAATGAAAACTGCTCATGACCACGCGATCTCAGGGTACCAAAAAGCTCAGGCTAAGTACCTTGCTAGGTTGCGTGCCTCCTTAGATAGACGAGCACCTGAGATAGAAATAGGAGATCTAGTATTAGTAGAAGGCCCCCGTGTTGGCCGTTTTGCTCATAAGTTTGAAGCAGAACTGAAGGTCAAACTTAGGCCCGCCTTCTTAGGACCCTTCCATGTGTTGTCTAGGGTAGGAAATTTCTTATATAAAGTCGATATCCCTACCTCCTGGCAAACGCATTCAAACACCTTCCATAGGAGCCAGCTTAAACTGTACCATCCTAGCTAGTACGTTCGCTGGCAGGGAGTTAGCGCCTGCCCCTTTAGAGCATAACCCTGACACTGGGGAAGTAGAAGACGAAGTAGAAAGCATCGTGGCCCATAGAGATATCAAAAAGGGCCGCGGTACCCAGCGTCAGTATAAAGTGAAGTGGATGTATGCTCGTAGTGAAGTAGATAAGGTTTGGTATACGGAGAGTGAGCTAGATGGAGTTAGAATGCGGTGGGATATATTGCTTGAGAACACTGTAGGCTGTGAGCAATGAATTGCTTGGTTCATTAGAAAATAGGTTTACCCTTTATCAACGTTCCTCTCACCGGCTGCGCCGCCAGTGACCGTTGGGTGCAGACCGTTGGCCCGAGGCCGCACGATGACAGGTAGCTGTCTAGTCGCTGCATCGTGCGATCACAGATCAATGCACGCTGCAGTACGGTCCCTATCTAGGATACTCTAGTACCGTCCAATGACAGGACACTACGTATACTGGGTACTGACATCTGTCACGTACCTCAGTACCCAAAGTACCTATCTAGGGAAACGTATGCGACTCGACTAGCATTCCTATCTGCATAGCCCACGTGGTATTTATATTCACATACCAACGTAGGTTTACAAGGTTTATTCATACGTTGTATTCACAATGCCTTTGAGACTTAGTCTACAGCAAAGCATGGAGACTAACTCCAGTATTGTTTTATTATTTATTTCTTAATGCAGGTCTGCACCCCCAACATTATTGTTATTGTTTTTAAGTTGATTAGGGGTACAAAAGAGACATGGCTGGTTGAGCCAGGTTGGTTACAGCTGGCTGTTCTGGCCAGGTGTTATATTGCACATTAAATAAGGTGTACACAGCTGGCTGGTTTGGCCAGTTACTGAAGCACACATTAAGTAAATGGATACAAAGCTTGTGTCCTCAAGCTGCAAATGGATACAAATCTGACCTAGCCAGCACTCACACCCCACAACGAATGTGTTGAATTTTATGGCGCCCAGCAGCTATCGCTGTGGTAAGGGGGTGTGGTGGTTGTGTACTGTGCTATGGCCAGTCATTTATTCAAACACTGACTCTGATATCATAGGGGTTCATGTTCTGAAAGAGGAGCTGGTACTGTTGGCCAGCAGCATCCCGCAGCTTCGTGAGAGCGTCTGCTGGGTTGTCCTCATCATCCACATGAGTCCAGCTGGAAAAATAGGTGGCCTCCTGTTTGAGGATCACCCAATCCAAGTCAGTGTGGACAGCAGCAGAGACAGATTTCTTGGTTAGAAAGCTGATCACAGATTGGCTGTCAGTATAGAGATGTGAGATGACATTGCATGTGCTGCCTGCCTGGGTTTGTAGCCAGGTGAGCATGTGCTGCAGGGAACGAGCATGCAATGCAGCAGACACCACAGCACGACATTCAGCTGAGTTGCTGCTGCCAGGTTTTCTGCGGTGTAGCCTGCTGTACCAGGAAGTGAGGGACATGTAATCTGACCTGTTGGTGAGAAAAAACAGCCCTGATTCCCGTGCCCCCATCTGATTGATTGTTCTGCTCTCCATGGAGCTGTCCATGACACATTGGATGTGGATGTCTTCCATCAGATTCAGGCCATGGAGGATGAGGGGGGGACAGTCATTGACCAACTTCCTGATGTGACTGCATTTGATCTTGACTAGAACATCATGGGTGACCCTGCTGATGACAGCTAAGGGAGCCCCACAGATGGCTGACCACCACCCCAGTTTGCCCTGAACAGTGGCACACATATGTAAGGGGAGGTAGTTGTCCTGCAGCAGATCTAGACAATCTTGGATATATTCTGCAGGAGGGGAGAGAGAGCAGACCCACTGATCTGGCTGCCTATGCAGCTGCAACATGATGCCACAGAACTGGATGGGGGTTGTGCTCAATTCCACCTGTTTGCCAATCTCATATGATTCCTGGACCTGCTGAATAAAGGTTTCCACCTCAGCTCTAGGCCCACAAATGAGTTGGTCATCTCCATGCCACACAAAGAACAGCAGTCCAGAGGGGGTGGGTACAACAAAAAAGCATGGGTCCAGGTCATCATACGTGGCCTTGAGCTTTTTGAATACTTCCTCTGCTGAGTCTCTGAAAATTTTTGGGGCACTGACAAGCCCTTCCACCCCAATGTTGATGATAAGGTGGGGCTCATCAATATAAGGTTTCCACACAGCTGGGGTGTCTACCACGTACACCTTCCCTTTCCACACAGATTCAGCCTTTTCTGGGTCCCCCCTGAGGAAGGCCCTTTTAATATCAGTGGCTTTGCAGACATAGTCTTGGCCTGCATTGAGGTTGTGGAGGAAGAGGGAGAGCATGATCCTGAGTGAGGTTTGTTGCAGCCCAGGTGTGTATGTTTCCCCTTTTGGCAGTGTGGATGTCCCCTTTAATTCTGTGACACATGGTCTGGCATGGAAGATTGGGGAGCCCACTTTTTGTGGTTTTTGTTTGAGAACAAATTTTAATCTGAGCTTTTTGGCTCCCTCTGGCACGTCCCATGAAGGGGTGACAGGCGGTTTGTATTGAGGGTTTTTGGGGTTGGGCAGGACCCATTCCTGCCTGGCTTGGTGGACAATGGCCATCAGCCACTTGGTAAACCCTTTTTGTGTTTTGCATTCTTGTATGACGTGGGAGATTTGGTGGGGTGAGTGCATGGCTATGTCCCACTTACCCAGCCCAAAGGCTGAGGGATGGAGGAACTGGCTGTGCACTAACTTGTCCAGATCAGGGATCTCCCCTGGTGCATACTGAGTGTTGACTGCCTTGATGACAGCATCCATACCAGGGACAATACTGGAGAGAGGGATTTTAAAGTGGTCCAGAGGAACTGCACCCACCCCTGTGACACTGAGCTCATTAGCTGAGATAAGCACCCCAGGATAGGATACAAAAGGTTCCCCCAACAAGGTGTTACCAGAGTACCCCTCCACCACCTGGAAGGGTGTCTGAATACCAAGTATAGGGAGCATCACTTGTCCCACTACATCCAGTGAGCTTTGGCCTGAGAAATCCTGCACCCGTGCCCAAAATGAAGGTGCAATCTCAAGACCAGGGATGGCTTGTGCACTGATCACACTGACCTGTGCCTGAGTGTCTATTGCCAGGGTCCAGGGGTCCTGACTAGTGCACACAGCTGAGACTTTTGCCAACCCTGCGGCCACAGCAGCTTGTTGCTTATGTGACCTGTGTAATGCTTGCAAGGCGACTGCCAATCTTGACCTCAGAGCGGGAGGGTTGGCAGACAATTTGGTGCCTTGGGGCTGAGCTAATGCTTCCAACCCAGCTACCTCGTGCCTGGTTAAGCAATCCCCAGGTTGTGAAGTGGGCCTGGCTTCACTGAGGGTGGAAGTGTTCACAGAGGGTGCTGTGGTGCTGTCAACAGCAGTAATTGGTGGCTCAGAGCTACTGCTGGGCATGCTGGAGTTGCCAGATAGAAGTAGTGAGTCCATGCTTAAAGACTCTTCCCCAGGCACGTCTGCCATGGGAGAATAATACTTCTTAATTCTATGACAGCTCACCCTGTGACGCTTCCCATTGATATTGTGCTTGACCTCCACGGTCTTGCTGTTTTTGGTAAATCCACGGATGGTAACTGGACCTAGCCAAGTTCCAACCTTACCAAAGCTGTTTTCCTTGTAATAGAGAACTTGATCACCTTTTTGGAATACTGGCCTGGAATGGGTTTTATCTTTTTCTGCCAGTTTTGCTGAGGTTTGTGCACGTGCAGTGTTGTACAGTGCTATCACCTCTGGGGGATATACACCTGCCTGCAGGCCTGCTGGGATTACTTCACCCCACGTGGCATGCAAGACAGGTCTCATGTTTAGGGTTGTGCACATTTCATGACACCAGAGTGCCCTGTCACAATAGACCCCTGAAGTAGCATCCTTGGAAGGATTTTTGGCTAGTAGGGTTTTGACAGATCTGATGGTTCTTTCAATGACCCCCTGACCCTCATGATCTTCCAGCCCAGCAATCTCTATTGCTTCACACCCTTCCAGGTCAGTCAGACAAGAAAATTGTTGATCAAGCAAAATTCTGTCAACTGGGTAGAATCTGGGTAAAGCAATCATGAGTGCAACACGTAGCTGCCCTGCAGACATGCCAGGTAGGGGTTCCATTACTGTGAACCTGGACCATGAGTCTTTTAGGATCAGGTAGGGTTGGACATCTTTGTTGATGTGCATCACATCCCCCACTATCATGCCCCTATTGGTGGAAGGAGTTGCAGTATGCCATTTTTGAGGTTTGGGGCTATTGAACTGACATTCTTGACAGTGTTGTCTAGCCAGTTTTACTGCATTCCTGAGTTGTTTTCCCATGCTACTACCCCCCAGCCGTCTGGCCAGTTCCTCAGCCACTGTTTCATGACCCATGGCTAGGTGCAGCTGATGAGCAAGCTCCTTGATATCTATGGAGTTGTCAACAGTAGGGGTTAGTGCTTTTATGTAAGGTTCCAGAACAGGGTGTTGGGAGGACAGTAAGGTTGCTGCCTCAAAATCAATTATGCCCTGGTTGCCATCCCCAATGGTAATGAGATCATCATCCTCAGAGTACATAAGGTGAGTGAACTCACATTGATTTGGGTAGCGAGGCCTGTTGCAACGGCTGCCTGGAGGCCCCAGGGGATGACGTGCGTGCCAGCAGCCCGGGCAGAGATCCACCCCGTTGGCCAGGGAGTCGTTGTTGGGGCAGTTGTGCCGTGCGTGCCCTCGTTGGAAGCACCTCAGGCACCTTATGGACCAGGGTTGCCAGGTTGGTTGTTGTTGTTGTTGTTGTTGTTTCCCTGCTGGGACCGGTTCTGGCCCTGCTGGGACCTGTTGTTGTTGTTGTTTTGGCCCTGTTGGGACCTGTTGTTGTTATTGCCCTGCTGGGACCTGTTGTTGTTGTGCTGGGACCTGTTGTTGTTTTGTTGTTGTTGTTGTTGGGGTTGCCATGCAGGGGCACACGGTGCCACGTGTTGCCACGCCCCTGAGAGCCACTGCCCCCTTGGTGGGAGGACTTGTGGGTCTTGGGTGCCCCCCCTGGCTGGCCTGCCCCTTGCGTTTGTGGCCTTGGACACCCTGGACCTTGGGGTCCTGGGCCTGGTTGTTGCCAGTACCCAGGGGGTCCACTGCCTCCTCGATATAGAGCATGGCAGCTCTGAAGTTGTCCCAGAGGGACTTGAGGCCTGTAAGCAGGGTAGCCAGGACAGAAGGTTGCAAATTAGCTTTTGTTAGCCAGGTGTGGATGAGATACCTTGGTTGGAGCTTGAGAAGCTCAAGGTCTTTCTCAATCATTACCCTGTATGTTTTTGCATCCCCAGAGAGGTTATTCTTGTTCACCTTATATGCAGCAAGCCAGTTGAAACGTTCTACTGCTTCCATGTGGTTATTGGTAAGCACTAGCTGTTTCAGATCAGTGATAAAGGTAGGCCACTGTTCAATGGCTGCTTCAGGTGTCAGGGTACGTTCCTGATAGGTTTGAATCAATGCTCTGATTGCAGGAGATGATTGATGGAATGTGGAGGAGGCCCTGAGAGCCTTAAACTGATGTCTAAGGTTAAGACCTTCCATCCCATACTCCAAAGCAAAAACAAATTGCTTAGCTTGTTCAACAGTGTGACCCTCAGGCAAGCCAGCAATATTGATTTTGGATTCCTTTTTATGAGGGTTAAACACACCTGTGAGAGGGGGGTTGGCCCTCAAGAAGCGTCGGTTGCTTGTTGCAGGCGGGTGGGGTCCAGGTTGATGGTCCCCCGCTCATACCGCGACATCAGGGCGCGCAGGCCCTCGACAGTTTGCAGCTGGTTAGCTGTTAACTGCTGATCTTGCAACGAGGCCAGCTGGGCCTGGAGAATGGCGAGCTGTTCCAGGACATCCCCGCTCCTTGGGGGGGCCTCAGCAGGCCTGTTGGGTGCCTGTGGCACCTCTGCACCTCCCCCCAGGGCCTCCTGGGGTCCTGGCCACCCCCCCTGGTTTGGGAGGGGGCCCCAACCCACAGGGCGAACCTGGGGTGGTGGGGGAGGGGGAGGGGGGGTCATGGTGGCCCTGGGGGAGCCCGGGGGTGTCCGGGTAACCCCACTGGGTCCAGCCCCATCGGTGGAGGGGCGGGCAGGGGTGTCTGCCTCTGCTCTCCTCCTGGCCTCCTCCCGCATGAGACGCTTCATCTCCTTGCGTACCTCATGCTCCCGGAGGGCTGCCTGAAAGGCAGCCTCATCCTCGGGTATGTCAGGGAGTGGTCTCCCATGATCATAGCAGGCCGGACTGGACAGTCCGCCTCTTTGCCCTTCCTCGCGCCCAGGGCCAGCAGTCCCTCCTTGTACTGCAGGGGTTGGGGGGGAGAGGGTTTCTTGCTGGTGGTTTCCAGCGGGGGGGCTTCTTCAGCTACCACCCCATGTTTGGCCAAGATGGCCTCCGTGACCCTGGCTTGGGTGATGGAGGACATGGTTTTAAAGTGTGCTGACCGAGCAAGCTCGGCCAGGTCTTGACTGTCCGCATAGTCCATGGGATAGTCAGCATTTTTTAAGAGGTCACGTAACCGCTGGGTGGCCTCGCGGTACGCGTCCGCCATCGCCTGGTGGGTAGCCAGGCGACGGGCGGCTTCCTCTTCATATTCTTGCCGCTTAGCGGCGAGCCGAAAAGCCGCCTCTCGGCGGACCTCTCGGTCCCGCTGCCGCGCTCGGCGTTCTTCATTTGCCACCAGCGCGGCCTGCTCGACCGCCAGGAGCGCTGGGGTAAGATTGATCTCAGTCTCCCCATCGGGGAGACTGGCAGTGTCGGATACCTCATCGTCGGACATTGGTTGTCCGGCGATGGGTTCCACAGGTTTTCGCACCACCCGTGCGAGTTTAATACTCTCCATGTCCTTCTTCTTGCGAAGAAGGGACGCAGAGGGTCGCCCAAACGTTAGCTCAATGTGGTTATGTCCCTGGGCGAAAGGGACATTAAGGTTTGATGTGGCGGGACGAAAGGTAATCGTCCCGTCCGGTGCCACCGAGGCCGTCTGACGGGGCATACGCTCCCGAAGAGATGGCAACGTGGGGCCGGACTGTGGAGCCTCAGTGGGGTTTACCACCGAGGTCTCCGCAGCCATGGCCGCGCCAGCCGTGGTTGCGGCTGGGGCGGCCGCCGGAGTCGAGGGTAAGCCGGTCTCCCCGGGGGGAGCCGTCTCGGCCTCCGGCCTCGCAGGGGAGGGGGGTAGGTCGGTCGGCTTTGCAGCCGCCGTCCCCTCGTCCTGGCAACCATTGTGAGTCTTTTTGTTCTTTTTCTTTTTCTTGGAAATGGCCGCATCGCCAGCCGGCTTCTTGTTGTTGTCTCTGGGCATCCGCCGATCCTGCCCATCATCATCCTCGTTGTAGGTAAGCTTCTTAGCGACATTCTTGTTCGTGATAGCCATGGTAGCAAATAAAATTCAAGTTAGAATGCGGTGGGATATATTGCTTGAGAACACTGAAGGCTGTGAGCAATGAATTGCTTGGTTCATTAGAAAATAGGTTTACCCTTTATCAACGTTCCTCTCACCGGCTGCGCCGCCAGTGACCGTTGGGTGCAGACCGTTGGCCCGAGGCCGCACGATGACAGGTAGCTGTCTAGTCACTGCATCGTGCGATCACAATCAATGCACGCTGCAGTACGGTCCCTATCTAGGATACTCTAGTACCGTCCAATGACAGGACACTACGTATACTGGGTACTGACATCTGTCACGTACCTCAGTACCCAAAGTACCTATCTAGGGAAACGTATGCGACTCGACTAGCATTCCTATCTGCATAGCCCACGTGGTATTTATATTCACATACCAACGTAGGTTTACAAGGTTTATTCATACGTTGTATTCACAATGCCTTTGAGACTTAGTCTACAGCAAAGCATGGAGACTAACTGATGGGTGTAGTCGCCTGCTGCAGGAATATAAAACCCTGCACAAGCTCTAGTTGTAGGCCTTCTCCTCTCTTATGTTATGTCTGCTGTCGACGGGTGGTTGGTTGTCCCCTCCCCTCCGCAGCCGTCATGTCAGAGCCTACCCCTCCGGCTGAGAGCCCGCTGCCGTCCCTGCCCCTACCTGACCCTGAGTTGTACTTCGAGGCCCTTCCGGGTCGTTGGGTTTCACGGTCTAGTTTCCCGGGTGGCGTCGTGCATCCGGCCCTCCAGGCCCACTGAGCATGCGGGCATAGTCCGGGCGGCTCTCTTCGGGGTCACGTGGTACGGTCCTTCCCCTGCTGAACCGCATCAGCTTGTTTTGCACGGATTTGACGATGCCGGCCACTGCTTGCTAGAATGTGGCTCCAGCTGTCCAGCCCTGGGACAGATAGCTGCGATTCTCCAGTGCCCCAGGGTGTTTTCCTACCTTTCTACCCCTGTGGGCCGCTCCTGCCTACGGGATGTGTTCCCCTGGCTCCCTGCCGAGGGTGATGCGGAGCTGGATGAGAACCCCTGCGACCTGTTACGGGCCGTAGAGTTTATGGAGATAGCAGATCAGAACGCGGGTGTAGGATTTGGCGACCCTACCCCTACGGACGCGCCGGTAGAGGCGCAGTATTCCCCTGAGTATTCGGCCTCCCCTGCGGCGTCCTCCTCTTCAGTGTCGGCGCCTTCCCCTGTCCCGTCTTCACCGAGGTCGGTCCTGTGCGCATCGGTGGAGCCTACCCCTTCGGGCTCTGGTCGTGAGCCTGATCCTCTTGCGGCGACAGTTTCTGCGATGCAGGCGCAGATCCAGTCCCTGACGGCGGCCTTCGGGGCCTTCATGGCGGCCCAGGCGCACGCGCCAGCCACGCCAGGTGGGGTGTCTGTGGCAGCTGTGCCCCCTTCCCCTTCGGTCGCCTCGGCGTCTACGGTCCCCTCTGGTGCTGCAGCTCCTACGCCTTCGGCTACCGCTGCGCCTGCTACTGACGTACCTGCGCCTCGGCGCGAGTCCGCCGTCCCAGTGGCAGCGCCCGCCGCCGCCGCGTCCGAGCCGCCCACCACGTCAGCGCCGCCCTCGCGGGGTTTCTTCAGCGACCCGGGCGGTCTTCCCAGGCTTTGGGAGGGCGGTCCCCCGCAGAGGATCCCGGTGCCTGACTGGAGCTTGGACGGTAACCAGTCGTATGCCGGATTGCCTGTCCCCACGGGTCCTATTTTCAACATGTGGCCTGCATGGTGGTGCGCCACCCCCAGAGACCGGCGCGCCAGTTGCGGAGGCGGGTCCGTCGCGACCCCCTGCGGCCTCGGGTCCGACGCGGCCCCCTGTTGTACCGGCACCTTCTGCACCTGCGCCGGTTCCTACCCCTTCGTCGGCCCCTGCCCCTTCGGCCCCGCGGTCCTTGGCTGCGGTTGTTCGGTCCAGTGGCTCTGACCCGCGCGCCACCCGCGCTGCCGATTCCCTTCGGGAGTTGTCAGAGGGCGATCGGGATCGGGCCCCTTCTGTGGTGCATGCGACCCCGGAGTCGCGCGACGCGCCTGTCTTCGGGTATGGTATGTCTGTGCTCGCTTGCCGCCAGTGTGACCTGCCGCGCGCCTCCGCCGAGCTGGCCATTTCGCCCATGTCCTACGGGTTCTCCCAGGTGTGTCGGGCGCCGCGGGACCGTAACCTACCAGTTGAGACTGATCGGCCTCCTTTCGACATGGTTATTTTGGCTGATCCGGTGTTCCAGGGTGAGATCCTGGTTCGGCGCGTCCTGTACCGCTGGGCGCGACGCCACAATGACTTGGACACCTACGGCGGGTTCCAGTGGGCCTACCCTCCGCCTCTGGGCATTATGGCCTCAGATGCTCTTACGGTAGATTTTCCTGCGGTGCCGGGTGCCACGTATAGCACCGTCCTACAGCCCATCCTAGAGTGGGATGCCCGTCGTCCAGCGCCCATCCCGGGCCAGGGTTTGGACTCTCGGGGTCATCCTCCTCCCCGGGCTAGCGACTACCTTGAGACGTTCGGGTCGCGACAGTGTGCCCGCCGGTGGCGTTCCCGCGAGATTCGGCACATCCGGTTGTGGCCGTCCAACGTGGAGCCCCTGGTAGATCTGTTTTTCCCGACGGGTATGCGCCCTCGGATCCGGTATCATCGCCTGCTCCTTCGGGCTCTCTGCCTGATCGCGGTAGAGCCTTTCCTACGCCTCTTTGCCTGCGGATTCCTGGACTGGGCCCGGGGCCAGGTCGTTCTTACACAGCATAGGTACTACTGGGCCTTCCTGGGACTTTTCCCTGACGGCGTGTGGGCCGATGTTTTCCTCACTGTAGATAGGCACGACAATGCTGAGGATGTGTCTCACTACCAGGCTTACCTGGATGTCCTGCTGGCCTCCCGTGGTACCTACCAGACGGATGGCCATTAGATAGAGGGCCTTAGGCCCGACCTGAGGGTGTTGTCCCTCCGGTATGTAGAGTCGCCCTCATGTTCTGGCCAGTTGACTGGTCGTTCTTGGTCCTTGGTGCTGATGGGTTTACTCTGTGTGTCCTGCCCAGTGCCGTTCCCCCCCGGCAAGGACTTTGTTCCAGGCAGTTAGGGGAACCTACCACCAGGCTTGGTGCTGGCTAACCCTACACCTCCAGGCGTGGTGGTGGAGACCGTGTGAACTATTGGTGCCTTGTATCTTGGATGGCCTGCTGACTGTGTTAGTGTGTGCTGGGTGCATTAGGTTTCCTACCCCTTGTTTTCCTCCCTGTGCGTAGGGAGAGGGCTCCCTACCTTTGTGGGGGGGAGGTGTTACGTCGCGTAACAATTCGTTGTAGTTACGGACGTAAATTAGGTCTTTTGCCTCGGTTGTCCCTAGGTTTACGTTTAGGCTCCTACCGGGACATAATTGTCCTCGTAACAGTACTGTGGTACATTGGGTGCCGTTGGGCGCCGCGCCGCGTACTTTACTAGTGGTCCTGATCCTGTGGTAGAATGTAGTGGACCAGCGTGCATCAGTAGATGTAGTGGACCAGCGTGCATCTGTAGGCGAGGGCCAGGTCGGCCCGAGCGTGTTGGACCGTTGGTGACCATTTATGCGCGTTCTACCCTTTGTGTGTGCACTCGGCGTGTGTTAAATGAATTAACACATATAGGCTTGGGTCACGGCAGTGTAGTTGTGTTTCCTTCCTCTATTCCTGGAGTAAACGGGTTTTGATAAATGGTTGTATGGCGTATTATAGTAACACTTACGTTAATGCATTGAGATCAGCTCCGTCACGTTCGTCTTTCGCCAGAGGGTTAAGTAGAGGAGGCCTGACCAGTTTAGGTAGTATCAGGCCCATTAGAGGTAGAGGTGGAGGTAGATATCCGCGGCGTAACAGGTGATCCTCAAATAGGAGGCCACATATTTCTCCAGCTGGACCCATGTCGAGGACGTCCGCCAATAACCTTAGTAGCCGACTCCCCAAGCTGAGGGACTCTGCTGGGCCTCAGTACCATGCATGCAGTTGCTCTTTGAAAACATGCATGAACCCCTACTCCATCAGAGTCAGTGTATGAATAAATTTATGGCTCTGTCTCAGTACTTGAAAAGCCACACCCCCACTCAACCACAGCGATAGCTGTTGGGCGCCTTGTTAAATTCAACACTTTTGCTGTGGTGTGTGTGTGCTGAACAGTGCCACTTGTATACCAATATCAGCTTGAGGGCATATGCAGTTAAGTAATGCGATACGCATTACTGTTGCATACTTGCAAGTATGCAAAAGTAATGCGTATCGCATTACTTAACTAAAATTGGGCCGCGTGGTGAAATCCGGCGTTCCGCACACACCCCTCGTTACCGAGGTGACTCAATTAATTATAGGGCTGGCACATCCGCCGCATACTGAACACGGACATGTTCGGGCGGATACCGAACATGTGCGGTGTTCGGGTCGGCAAAAATGTTCGGCCGAACATGTGCTGTTCGGGTTCGGGTCACCTGGAAACTTTCAGAACATGTTCGTGTCCGTATTCGGGTCACCCTGGGAACCGGGCGAACATGTTCGCCTCTGACCCGGTACCGAACATTTCTGGCGGAATCCTTGTAGTACCATCCAGTGATCCGACTCGGCAAAGATTCTCTGATGAAAAGGCCTTAGATTTTAGTCCGCCGACACGCTGGCAAGAGCAAAGCTGTTGTACGGTTGTAGTCTGTAGAATTGTCTAAGCACGACCGGACTAGTTCAGGTAATGATTACGTAATGATTAATAGGATATCATGTATTTAAGGAAAAGTGACAACAAACTATGTATAGTTTCTCACTTATTATAATTTATTTAATGAATTGTTCGTGTTCGGTAAAATGTTCGGGTAATGTTCGGGTTCGGGTTCGGGTCACTTGACCCTAAACAGTACATGTTCGTGTTCGTGTTCGGGTCACCTGGCAATGTACCGAACATGTTCGTGTTCTGGTTCGGGTACTCTCCCAGGTGTTCGTGTTCGTGACCGGGTCGAGAAAAGACCCGGATGTGCCAGCCCTAATTAATTACGACTCGGCTATTCCTAGCCTCGCGCCGTATTTCCTATTTCGACTTGGCCGACCCGGCCTCCGCCAAACATAGAAATCCACAAATATTTCGACTCGGCCTCCCAGGCCTACCCGCCGCAAATATTTCCGTGCCTCCGAGAGGATTCGAACCCGGTACCCCACTGGAGCGAACGCCAATCTTAGTTAAGTAATGCGATACGCATTACTTAACTAAACTTGGGCCGCGTGGGGAAATCCGGCGTTCCGCACACACCGCTCGTTACCGAGGTGACTCGATTAATTGCGACTCGGCTAGTCCCAGCCTCACGCCGTAATTCCTATTTCGACTTGGCCGACCCGGCCTCCGCCAAACACAGAAATCCACAAATATTTGGACTAGGCCTCCCAGGCCTACCCGCCGCAAATATTTCCGTGCCTCCGAGAGGATTCGAACCCGGTACCCCACTGTCGAGCGAACGCCAATCTTAGTTAAGTAATGCGATACGCATTACTTTTGCATACTTGCACAGTATGCAAATGTAATGCGTATCGCATTACTTAACTAAAATTGGGCCGCGTGGGGAAATCCGGCGTTCCGCACACACCGCTCGTTACCGAGGTAACTCGATTAATTACGACTCGGCTAGTCCCAGCCTCACGCCGTAATTCCTATTTCGACTTGGCCGACCCGGCCTCCGCCAAACATAGAAATCCACAAATATATTTGGACTCGGCCTCCCAGGCCTACCCGCCGCAAATATTTCCGTGCCTCCGAGAGGATTCGAACCCTTGTTAAGTATGCAAAAGTAATGCGTATTGCATTACTTAACTAAGATTGGCGTTCGCTCCTGGGGTACCGGGTTCGAATCCTCTCGGAGGCACGGAAATATTTGCGGCGGGTAGGCCTGGCCGGGAGGCCGAGTCGAAATATTTGTGGATTTCTATGTTTGGCGGAGGCCAGGTAGGCCAAGTCGAAATAGGAATTACGGCGTGAGGCTGGGACCTACCGAGTCGTAATTAATCGAGTCACTTCGGTAATGAGCGGTGTGTGCGGAACGCCGGATTTCCCCACGCGGCCCAATTTTAGCGATACGCATTACTTTTGCATACTTGCAAGCATGCAAAAGTAATGCGTATTGCATTACTTAACTTATGCTTTGTTTCATTTGTAATAAAAACACTGGCCACTGAGACTGTCAGCCAGCTGTATCAACCCTGGCCAATTAAGACAGCCATGTTTATCCTGTTACCCTTAATCAATTACTTAAAAACAATAACCATAATGTTGGGGGTGCAGACCTGCGCATAACAATAAAGAATAAAATAAAACTGGAGTTAGTCTCCATGCTTTGCTGCAGACTAAGTCTCAAAGGCAATGTGAATACAACGTATGAATAAGCCTTGTAAACCTACGTTGGTGTGTGAATATAAATACTGCACGTGGGCTATTCAGACAGGACGGCTAGTCGAGTCTCATATGTTTCCCTATAGATAGGTACGTTGACCAGTACTTTGGGTACTAGGGTACGTGACAGACGTCAGTACCCAGTATACGTAGGGTCCTGGCATTGGACGACCGGTACTAGAGTATCCTAGATAGGGAACATACTGCAGTCCATATGAGTGGAGTGATCTGTGATCACAGGATGCTCAGTGTGACTAGACTGCTACCTGCATTCATGGTGCGGCCTCGGGCCAACGGTCTGCATGCACCCAACGGACCGTCACTGGCGGCGTAGCCAGTGAGAGGAACGTGTTGATAAAGGGTACATTGTAGACCTATTTTCTCATGAGCAAGCAAATTTTCATTGCCAACAATCGTGCTCATTGCCAACACTCGTGCTCTCAAGCATTATACTACGTCGCGTGTAACTTTCAGTCCTAACTCCCACCCCTCCAGTTTACACCTTAGTTGAGCTTCTGGGGGTCCTGCTTGTGGCGGAGGTATTCAGCTAGGCCACAGGTCGCGTCGCTGCTGCCATGCTGAGAGGGGGTCAGGTCGTCGTCCAGCGTCCAGGTGAGGTCGTGCAACCTCTTAAGCGACGAGAAAGGAACCACTGCATGCTTGTCCTCAGCGGGAGGGGAAGGTGTCAGAGCAGGACTGGTGGGGGAGCCGCCTTGTCCCGTGAGTGGGGTTTTTGTGAGCGTCTTCACACTTGAACCTTGGTCGTCACGATGAGTGGCGAGCCAATCGAGGGTCGTAGGCCTGGTGTGTCAGTAGATAAAGGTTGCTAGCCAAGCAGCCTATGTAGGGTCATTCCAGCCAGCAATACCAGGAGCTCACAAGCTCGCTGACGAGTTGCTGTGCAAATCGTACTATTGCCTTCCTTGCAAGATTTCATGTCTGGTTCATCGTCTAACGGCAACGGCGCGGGAGAAGCACCTGGGTGACCAGCGTGATACGCAAGCTTTCTAGATATCCCTACCGTAACCAAGCAAACGCTCCCACATAATTCGCGCAAGCTGCCTATATTGCAAGGGCTTGGCAGAAGAGGGGTGGGTGGCGGTGTCGGGAGGAGGCAACAGGCCAGCGGCGGCGGACCCAATTGTTCAACGGGCTCGCGTCGTCGTGTCCGGGCGGGCGAGGCAGGGCGGGTGGCGGTAGAATCTTGAGCCCGTGCACGCGGCTACGTGACGCGCTTGCAGCTACTTCCAACGGCGTGGAGGTTGCCTACCAGGGCGGCCATATATCACAACCGCAGCGCTATCTAGACCTTGCCAGGGAAGCGCTCAGCCAGATTGTGGCGACGGCGCTACTAAGCACGAGACTGTTTATCCTCTGCATGGGTGGCGACAGCTGTGCTAGCTGGGGGAGGGGGTACCGGAGTCCGACATAATCCGGAAGGCGCGCGCTCGCGATCGAGGTTGTGTCGCGTGGGTACCGATATTTAGTAACCTTAATTAATTAATTAATTAATTATCAACATCGCTCCGTTGGGAGTCAATGTAGCACATATCCCTGAGAAGGGGCATATGGCTACATCCTAGGCTACTTCATCCAAGGGTGGGAATGTAAGCTACCCGTGCTCTAGGTGCACCAGGGCACCCGCACCACCATGCTGTCTCAGGTTCAACCCGCCCAAGGGGGGGATCCTGGCACGGGGGAGGAAGATCATCATGGCTATACAAGAGCTAGGACATGGCTTCTCGACAGAGAGCATCTCTCTGCATGGCATAGCATGGCTAAATTCTTAATGCAACATCCATGGGGGTCCCATTATGGCATGGCTTGGCTAAACATAGCCAGGGCGTAGCATGGCTGTACTAGGACTAGGCTAAGGCTATGGCTGGTTGTGTACCGTGCGTTGGCGGCACATGACTAGGTGTGTTGGCACAGCTAGGCAAACATTCTAGGCATGGCTGCCTTAGCGGCAGTGACGCCAATGGTTACAAGCTAGGGCTATTGCTATTCTAGCCCGCTGGGGGCGTCAGTCCACATCTTGTGGTTGATCATCAGGTTCCCGCCCCTCCAGTACACCTTGGGCTTCTGGGGGTCCTGCTTATGGCGGAGGTATTCCGGCCACAGGTCGCGTCGCTGCTGTTGTTGAGCGGGGGTGAGGTCGTCATCCAGCGTCCAGGTGAGGTCGTGCAACCGCTTGCGACGAGAGAGGAACCGCTGCTTATCCTCAGGGGAGGGGAAGGTGAGTAGGACTGGTGGGGGAGCCGCCTTGTCCCGTGAGTGGGGAAGGCGGTGGCACCCGCTCAGTGCTACCTCACCTACCAGGCCCATGAGGGTAAGAAGCTGGTTCTTGAGCTCGTCAGCAAGAGAGGTTGACGTCTCACCTGGCTTCTGGGGGAAGCGACGTAGCACCACTCGGCACTCGCGGCGAGCGCGGTCGGTGACCTCCCGTTGCTGGGCCTGGCGGTGGTTCTCCAGCTCCTGGAGCTTTGTGGCGATGGCGTCGGTGGTGGAGGCGGTCGCTGACCGCAGCAGGTCCGCGTAGGAGAGCGGCGGGAGGTCGCCAGCATCCTGCCGGGGTGGCTGGGATGCAATGGTGGCCGACGGTCTGCTCCGCTATCTTGGGGACCTGTGTGGCCAGGGCCTCGGTGTGGGCGGTGATGGCCTCAAGCTTCTTCAGGAGCACGCCACACTTGCCATCCACCTGGTTAAGGCGAGAGACAAGTGCAACATGCGTTTCCGAAGCCTGCGCCGCGGTGTGTACGTAGCGCCGTGAACTGGGGTTGTAGCTTGTGGACGACCTTGGTTTCCACGTTGGAGACCCGGGCCTCGACCTTGTTGAGCGTGGTGTTCAGCGATGTCAGCTGCTCGGCCAGCGGCCAGGTCATGTGCTCCTTCAGCACTGCGCGGAGGTCATCCTTGCAGAGGGAGGAAGCCGATGGGGCTGCCGGCTGTGCGGGGGCTGGGGTGCGGAGCGTGCGGGTGATGTCGGTGAGGGGGATCTGGAATTGGCTGGTCAAGATAATCAGGCGTTGTTGTACTTCGTCCAAAGCATAGAGCCAGGACATGTCTCCATTGTAGTCGATAGCCGCCCCCCTCTTGGGCACGAAGAGCTTCCGCTCCTGTTCGAGGAACTGGAGAACCTCAATGCATTCCTGCGGCGACAATTCTTGCCACCCGGTGAAGCCGAATCGTCGGTCGCCGGGGAGGAACTGGCTCCATTTGCGAGGTTTCTTGGGCTCAGGCGAGGCGCTGGGCGATGGGGCTGCTGGCAGTGGGTTGGCGAGCCCAGGCGGCTGGGCAAGAACGATGGCGAGCGGGTCGGGCTGGGAGCCGGTAAGCTCCTTTTCCAAACCCCGTTTTGCTTTAGGGGTCGTCATAGCTGCCTGTCACGTGATAACTTCGGCAATACTGCGTTTCAGCCGTAACCGATTATACTGGCGGGTGCGTCTCAAAAAAGCGCATCGAATGCAAGTGGTCTGACCGAATTTGGGGCTCAGATGCAAAAGATCTGAACTCCGCCGTCAGCCATACCGCCGTCAGCCATTTTCGTAATTGTAAGCGCAAGGTTATATATTAAACTTATACAATTATAACATGGTTGTCTCCTTGATAATTAACATGAATCCGTTGGGATTTAGTAACCTTCAACGCCTATACACAAAGAGGAGGGAGGGCGCGCTATGTAGCTCTTCTCTCACTGCCTCAATTTGTGGGCAGGCCACAGATCGAGGACTCCCTCTGCGCATCATGGTGCAGGGGCCCCAACTGTGGGTGCAATGAGACGACATGAAGTACCAAAAGCGTAGCGGATGTAGTAAGGCTGCCCCATCGATCATCCAACGGCCACACTTATAGGCTTCAAACTCATAATTGATGCTGCCGCTTTGGGAGAATATGAAGGCCTCTCCCAGAGCCTGAGGGTGAGAGCAGCTACACAATTTAACCATTAAACACGTGCTCGGACCGTTGGAGACGCTTGCGGAGTTTTAACCCCGAGGGAGGGAGGGAGGGAGGGAGGGAGGGAGGGAGGGAGGGAGGGAGGGAGGGAGGGAGGGAGGGAGGGAGGGAGGGAGGGAGGGAGGGAGGGAGGGAGGGAGGGAGGGAGGGAGGGAGGGAGGGAGGGAGGGAGGGAGGGAGGGAGGGAGGGAGGGAGGGAGGATTGATGGATATAGATGGGTGCAAACGTTTCCCATGGCCATCCAAATGATATGCTGCAGGGACGCCCATGCACAGCGCCCTTCAGGGTACAAATCAGCTCGCAAGTTGCCTAGCGGCGGCATGCATGTGCATCCGTCTTACCATGAAGCTGTTTCAGCTAGGAAACAGCTGTCTGTCCCGGGAGGTTTCTCGTCAAACCAGGCATATCCCTTATTGAACGTTAGCCAGCCATATGAGTTTCTCATGTTCACGGCTACACATTAACTAATTAGTAAGCACGTGACTGCGTCACGTGGGTGTCAATACAAAGTATAGGAACCTCCAACGCTTTACACAACGATGAGGGAGGGCGCCCTAGCTTCTCTAACTGCCCCAAGTGGGCGGCAGGCCACAGAGTGCTCACATGTTGCCACCTCCATTCATTTCCATCATCCTGAGCGACTCGACAAACGTGGATTATAAGATATGACAGGGGGCTCGAGCTACCATGGTCCGGATTCTTCCAGATTTCTGGCCTGCGCTGGTTGTCTCTTTGATATCCCCTATTGGATTATCAGGCCAGTGAGGATGCCACTAACTCAGCGGCTTCAGCTGCTTGCTGGCAGCCATGCGCTCCTTGCCCGTCCGGAGCCCCCGCTCCACCGGTTGCGCGTGGCCCACTTTCCCAAGCCCGGTGGGTGGCATGTCGACGTACACAGCCTCGTACGTGCCCGACCCCACCACGTACGTCTCGTGCCACATGCCGTACATCCCATGGTGCTCCATGTGCTTGTGGAACACCACGCGGCGCGACTGGTGGCCCTTGTTCGTGCGCGACCAGCGGTCCAAGTGGTCGTGGCTGCGCCAGTACTGGATGGACAGGCCACGAAAGGGGGTGCCGTAGCGCTCCACGTGCTCCAGGCCGGAGGAGGGGTCGGCCAATGCCTCGTCCTCCAGGGCCCTCAGACCACCCTGGCCATCGTAAACACATACTAGTAGTAAGCACACTGTAAGTAACATATCGTCTTATACGTGTAGTAGTATAAGGTAGTCTCATGGATATGGTAAGCAGATAGCAAGCGCATCGTAAGCACATCGAAAGTCACCTCATAGTCATAAAAAATTGAACACTTAGGACCCAATTCAACATGGCGAATAGCGGGCATGGCGTTGAGGCCATAGCTGCGTAAGCATGCATCATGCACTGACCAAGTACTGCTTCGCACATAGAGGAGGAGGATGATCCTACAGTAGGAGGATGATGATCAAGAAAGCTGCCTCACTTTCCATGCATAAATGAGGTGCCTGATCGGGCAGCTATCCATAGGGCCAGCACACGGCAGCCATAAGTCGCCAGCAGAAGGCATCCACAGGGCCGCCTACAGCCAGATGTGGAGCGGATGCCAGCTCCGTGGGTGCTCGCGGCATGTATTGACAAGAAGGGGGGACGTGTGAGGGTCAACCTGGGGCAGGGATCCAGGTGGTAGAGACGTTGGGGTGCATGCACCCTTCAGCTTTTCTCTGGGTGACATTTTCACGCAGAGAAAGCGTACTCGTGGGCTAGTACCTGCCTTAGACACTGCATCCGCAAACACATCATCATTTGCCACGACACACCGCCTGCTTATCTTGGCCACGGTGCATGCAGACAAACACAACTGAGGCTATTCTCACCCGCAACATTGACAGTGTCCGGAAGTTGCGGATGGCAGTCCACAGCGAAGGGTAGCGGAACCCGATCAGCAGCACGCAGAACGAGGCACCCGCGTCCGATGACGTGCTCGTCAGTGGGTGAGTTGAGGATGGCGGCAAGGCAGTGGACGATGGTGTCATGCCGGGAGTAGAGAGCGCGCCGGTTCGGTTCGCGCCAGCGAGGCCGCTCGAGCTATCTGCAGATGGGGAAGTGCTTGCGGCCAGTGCCTGGGAGGTGGTCGGTGCCAAGGCAGCTAATTCTGTGGTTGTATCTGAAGTATTTGGTGCGGATGGCAGGGAGGGGAGGGTCTGGGAGGGCGCAGGATTAGCCTTGACGACGGGGTGGAAGTAGCCGCCCTTGAACGCGGTGTAAGCGCCCAGGCGAAGGGGTGGCCTGGTGGGGGAGCAAATACGTGCAGGTGATGGCACACCACACATGGTCAGTAGACTGTGGGCCTATTATCGTACGCAAGACAAGCAAGGGCCGGTCGCATGAGCACGGCATGGTACAGGCAACGGTGAGGTCAACCTTCGCGATAGGTAGCGTTGAGAGCACTACCAGTCGCCCGTAGTGTGGTATACAGTCATACCAGCGTTAAGTTACGATCGCCGCCAAAATCTGGGCGTCGTAACTTAACGCGGGTACGTAACTTAACGCGCGTACGCAACTTAACGCGGATACGTAACCTTAACGGTTTAATTAGGGTGGCAGCCCATCCCCTCTTCCTCTGACGGACTTCTATACGGCAATCGAGAGCTTTATTCAAGCCCGATCCAGCTGCTGCATCGAAGTCGCCAAGTCCATTTTCCCGGCCAGATATTCTGCAAAAGGTGGGCGGTTAGATATACGCCGCCAAAATTTGGGCTTCGTAACTAAAAGCGGGTACGTAACTTAACGTGGGTATGACTGTAGTGGGGATGAGCCAGGCTGCTTACAGTGTGGTGTGGCGGTAATGAGCCAAGGTGAGCTTAACATGCCCTGCCAGCACCACAGAGATCAGCAATAGGGTTCTGGTGTAGCGGGGCGGGGGGCTGGGGGGACAAAAAATGTTTGTGCCATTAGTGGGGACGTCAAGCCCCCCTCCCTGTTTTCATAAACGGCCTAATGCTGGCATGTGTGTCCTGCAAGCGAAAGACGTATGCACGGATGTACCCATGACACTCTGTGCACCGCACTTTCCTTGTGCACAGGCACACGTAAAGCACGCGCAACTTGGTTTCTCGTGGCCGCGTCGTCCGATGAAGGACTCAAGGAAAGCGGGCGTTCAACTTACTGCTGCCACGACGACAAAAACTTGCTGGCGAGCACAAAACCGCCGACCACGGCACCCGCGGCTGTGGCGCTGAGAACGATGACCGCAGTCTGCATCGAAAGCAAGCGTCACGCGACTCCTCCACCCCCCCGGGGCCCGGCACACACGCGCACAGTGAGGGGAAATGCCATGTCAGATCCCACGTACCATCGGAAACAGGTACCGTATGGCCATTAACTCGGCCACCAAAGGAGTACCCCCTTGAAACTTCGCGCATGTGCCTGCCACTGGGCACAGTAAAGCAGCCACACGCGCATTTAACGGTTCGATCTGTACGCCCCACCTTGGAATGCATTGCAGGCATGCAGCTGGTGGTTCTCTAGTGCGTTTGAACGATCTTCAAGAGCGATCAGGGAGTTAGATTCGCCACGCGCAGGATGTTCCAGTGGCAGCAACCCCCGAAGCTAAGTCTATATATAAAGAACGACCAGCGCCAATCAATGTCTTCTCTGCATCAGGCGTTTTCTTGATAGGACACGTACCGCGAAGTCACGTGCATGAGACGTCCATACGCACGTACGTTATTCCAATATATTCAATATGCTGTATGTATACATATATAATATTGAGTAACCGGGAATTTCTGCGCCATGATTATCAAGGCTCAGATTGCCAGAAGTTGATATGATACATATCGGCATGAGCCATGTGCTGTAAATTTCTCGAGTGTGCTTTGAACGCTTGTAAAACGAGGACGGCCAACAGGATGGTGGGGGTGATCGGACCTCTGCATCTGCGCCTTGACTGGTGAAATTTTGCGAGCGCGCGACTCGCAAGTGCCTCGCGCACGTGACCCCGGCGCCAGGTTAATTGTTGACCACGGTTCGAGACTTGACCGCACACAGGCACGCGCAGGAAGTAAAGATATTTGGGAGGGCCGTACCATGAATGCCCGCATAATTATTTACAACAACCGCTTTTCTCCGGGCCAAATGTGTGTGACCTGCCTCTCAACAAACAAACACGAATATATGCGTCAATGGCCGTCGTCTGAAAGGAGAAAGAGGCGACATGTTGTGATAAATTGATGAGGGTGTTGCAGGTAGTCGTAGGTTACTGCTTCTTAATGAAGGGCGGAACGCTATAACAAATGCTGAGCTGTGCTTATTGACATTACAATTACAAGGCATTTGCTACCAAAAACTCAATTGGAGACATGCTACAGCACTCCATGGGGCTGACTTTGCGTGCCTCTGGCGATGGCATTGGGCTTAGACGCCCTTGCAATTTGTCGGAGCTTCTAAGGAAACCGGTGTACCACAAGCCAGCCTGCCAGCGTCGCCTTTGTACTACAGCTGCCGCCGAAACTAAGAAGCCCAAGCCACGCCCTGGATCTCGGTCCCCTCCGTCATCCGCTGCACGCTTTGCTAGAGTGTATGGGGTGGAAGTCCCATTTGAGAATGATCCAGGAAAGGATGACGTGAAGCCGTCCCAGGCACTTCGAGAAGCACTTCGCGCGAGGCTCGGCTGCGAGGTTGGTTTTTGCAACAAGGATGTCTTTTGTAAATGTACAACATGTCGCCGCCAACTTCCTCCCGCATCGGGCGTCTTGTGCTTCGTGCAATTCTAATATCTCTCACTTTTTGGAAGGTGTCGCATACACACCCCTGTTCTTAACACCAGGACAAGGCCCTCTCCCTGGACTCCATTACAATTGTGCGCAAGTCTTTCGACGCACGCAAAGTCAAGGTATGCGGCTCTCCCGAGGCGCAGAGCGTTGTGATCATGCAGGGCGCTGCTAATGATGCAGGGTGCTGCTCATGATGCAGGGCGTTGCTAATGATGCAGGGCGTCGCTACTTGAGAGCAAGCCTGCAGCCAAGGTTCTTTCAGTGCACGCAAGGGATAAATTCTTAAGAGGATTTGTTGACTTTCGCCTTTGATGCTCCCTTGGGGAATACTTGGGCTGCTCGTTGACGACACCGCTTACCCCCTCTTCTAATGTTGTAGTATATCGCAATGTTGATACGTTAACAGCGTATTTGATAGATTGTAGGTACAAACCTGACGAAATGGATTGGCTGCTGCCTGATTTACCTGAGGTAGGCCCTGTTGATTGCCTACGGCAACTCACCACATGAGCTAGCAGTTCCCCCGCCCCACCCTACTTAGCTGCCGTACATGTCCACTATGTATAAGGGGAGTTGACCTTCTTGTTCTGGGCACAGAGCCCCTCTATATTGTTATCCTGGGCACAAAGCCCCTCTATTTTGTTATCCTGGCACAGAGCCCTTGATTTTGTTGTCCTGGGCACAGAGCCCTCGATTTTGTGTCCTGGGCACAGAGGGCGGCCTGTCCATCACACACATGTCCACAAGGGTACAGGTGTCATGCTTTTGTGGGTCAAGACCGGAACATGCGTGGTGCTGAGGGAAGGAACTGTAGTGCCTCACGTGTGCACAAGGATAACTTGCCATATATACAGGACAAAAGATGCCTCGCTTCTCGCAAGACAACAGAATACCTAGCATCTCACCTCCAACAATCACCTTCCACCATCCCTCTTCCCCACATTGCCCAATCAACCTATCCCCCCAGCGAGGACCGCTCAACTTTGTCTACGTGGTGGACGTGGACGTCCGCTCCATCTCGAAAGCAAGCCCGTCCTTCAAGCTCAAGCGCAAGGCCGGACGCGTGGAAGACGCACCCCCGCCCCTGCAGTGCCCGCTTGCGGTGGCCAACGCCGTCAGCCTGGCAGCATCGGGGCCATCGCCACCCGGCAGCACCAGCCGCGGCTCCCCACCCACCCCAGAGGCAAAGGTCGGGCTAGCGCCCAGGGATGCCCGCCAAGTGGCCCCGTCCGTACCGAGTGCCACGGGGGGGGTGGCCCAGCCAGGGTCTACGAGCAAGGAATCCGCCAGACAGACCGCGGGGGCAGGACAATTCTTCACGAAAGAAACCGCGGCTGCCACTGTCGCTGCTGCCGCCGCCGCTGCTGCCGCCGCTGTTGGTGGAAGCTCACCTAAAGCTCCCAAAGGGGGGAGTGGCATGCCAGGGACTCCAAAGCCCAAGTCACGCCACGGTGTCGTGGTGGTGGGGTGCGGCCCCGCGGGCCTGCTGGCGGCGCTGACGATGGCCGAGGCTGGCATCCGCGTGACGTTGGTAGAGCGTGGCATGCCCGTGGAGGGGAGGGGAAGGGACATCGGCGCTCTTTTCCACCGGCATGTGCTCAACCCGAACAGCAACCTGTGCTATGGGGAGGTGCGTGCTGCGTACTCAACCCCCAAGATAGCATGCGGTTTGTCGATGTGTCTCGATGTGTACTTGATGAAGACACTGCCGCACATTGGCTGCCACCATTGGCTAGTCTTGTTGGCGCGCACTTTTCCGTGGCAGGTGGGTATTGCAGAGCACTGCGCATGCCGCGTGGTAGGCGAAAGGGTTTGGCCGTGAATGGCGCTGTCCGGTTTGGTGCTGGAGTGTTAAGTGTCGAGAGTGTGGCTCGTGTGGGTGTCGACGGACAGAGCAACCAGTGCAGGCATACACATGCAGTGCGACGCGCCGCTCGAGGACGCAGGTGCAAGGGCGAGTCTTGCTAGCAGGCACTCATGCACACATGCACACATGCACACATGCACACATGCACACATGCACACATGCACACATGCACACATGCACACATGTCCACATGCACACATGCACACATGCACACATGCACACGTGCACACATGCACACATGCACACATGCACACATGCACACATGCACACATGCACACATGCACACATGCACACATGCACACATGCACACATGCACACATGCACACATGCACACATGCACACATGCACACATGCACACATGCTCACATGCACACATGCACACATGCACACATGCACACATGAACACACGAACACATGAACACATGAACACATGCACACATGCACACATGCACACATGCACACATGCACACATGCACACATGCCCACATGCCCACATGTCCACATGCACACATGCACACATGCCCGCATGCACACATGCACACATGCACACATGCACACATGCACACATGCACACATGCACACATGCACACATGCACACATGCACACATGCACACATGCACACATGCACACGTGCACACATGCACACGTGCACACATGAACACATGAACACATGAACACATGCACACATGAGCACATGAACACATGCACACACAAGCCATGGGACAGTCATGGTCATGGTCAGGTGCAATAGCCGGGCTAGTTAATAGCCACCAATGTCTCTGGTTGCGTCCTTGTGCGCTCTCTTGTTGCTTAAACTTCATCACCCCGGCGGTGCCATGCAGGGTGGCGCAGGGACGTGGAGTGATGGCAAGTTGACGACCCAGATCGGCAAGAACAGCAGCGACGTGCAGACGGTGTGTAGTGGGGGGCCCCAGACGGTGAGCGGTGGGGGCCATGAAGTTTCTGGTCTCATGCTGCCACCCCACGTGATTGTCGGGGGTCCATACTCCATGGTAGTGATGACAGCAGTACCTTTTTCATAATCACTACTCCACACGCACACGCTGGACCCTGGAGGGACGTGCACATTCCTGCCTCGACAAGAGTGCTGTGCTGGCTCCTCTCATCACACTTGCCGGTCCTATCTGGATGTATTTGGTGAGACCTGCCATGCTGATTGCTGCCAGCATGGCTTGTCCGCCGTGAAAGATAATACTCCGTTCCCTACCCGATTTATACCCTAGGGCAAACTGTGGCTCCCTTGCGATGGCCAACTGTGGCCTCCTAAGCACCCTGGGCCTGAGTTATGTGAGCATATGAACATGGCACAGGAGCAAGGACTACAATTCGGTGGCCAGATGAACAGGGCACAGGAGCAAGTATTACAACATTGCTATCTGCTATGCACATATTTTGTCAAGACAGCCATGTGTTTCTTGATGCAACGTTGGGGCTTCTTCATGGTATACATGCCGCCCCCCTATGTTTATAGCTTGGTTGGTGGCCTGCCCAGTCCTTGCGTCTTTTCATAATTGTTCTTCTTCCATCTCTCCCGCCATGGGTTTAGAAGTGGCTTATATAACAATAATGTTTTCAACAGCTAACGACTTTGCACTCCTATTATCGGACCTCTGTGGACTGTTGGATGCCAGTCTGCTGGCCCTGTTGGGGGCGTTGACAGTTTGAGACGCCCCCAGCTCTCACGTTGGCTCCAGCTCTCACGTTGGGGGCCCATTACCTGGTCTTGCATTCACATAATCTGTTGTTTCTTGATTAAAGAACGAAGGATGGCTTTGTGTATTTGCTCTGCCCCCAGGTCCTGCGCACGCTGGTCTACTTCGGTGCCCCTGAGCGTATCCTGGTGGACGGAAAGCCCCACCTGGGCACGGACCGTTTGGTCCACATTCTACGCAACATGCGCGCGCACCTGATGGCGCTTGGGGTAGGGCAAGCACGCATGCACGCCCGGCAGGAGTGAGTGAGAAGTGTGTGAGTGAGTGTGCGCGTGTGCCTGTAGGGGGGGGGAGGGGGGGGGGGGGGGTCAAGCATGCATGCATGCATGCATGCTGGGGACTGGGGTGGAAATGCGTGTGCATGAAGCGGGTGGGGCAGGGCAGGGCATCAAATGCAAGTAGGACCGAGGGTAGGGTGGGGAAAGTGGATGAGAGCAGGGTGGTGAATCGTGCACTATTAATGTGCAAGCTATACTAGGCAAGCACTTAGTCTACAGCAGACCATGGAGACTAATGGAGTCTAAGTCAAGCCTACTAGGCAAGCCTATTATGTGCAAGCTCACATGGTGTGATACGCTGTCAATGTGTAAGGCATTGTGGCACCCCTCCTGTGGAAACCATAGGGTGTGTGCGTGTGTGCACAGTTTGCCTGCGCCCTTTACATGTCTGCATGCGCTGCATGCCTGCCCTTCTCCTGCCTGCCTGTATATGGCACGCTTTCAATCGCCAGTTTGATGTCTGCATGCTCAAAACCCTGCTGTGTGTGTGCCTGCGAGGTAGGCACTTACGTTGGACTACCATCATACTAGGCACTTTCCTTGGACTGCCAGCCTACTCTCGAAGCCAATGGAGGCCCACCAGGACATGGAAGTGAGGACCCCATCCGACCGGTCCGCCCGAGGGCTCGCGAATCAGTGCCTTGATGCAGTCCTGCCTGGTATGGCCTCAGGCAGGCAGTGCTTCTCCCTCCCCCCGCCGTCTCCCTGCTTGCAGCCAATATAGTGCCGTTGTCACGTCTATTGATGTCCATCTCGCACGGCTGCCTCATGCCCCTCCCCATGCTCGCCGGTGGGAGCTGCCCCATGCGTGTGATGACCAACGGCGGAGCATGCAGGTGACCTTCCTCTTTGACACCGCGATGGACAGCCTGGTGGTGGAGCGCGGCCGGGTGACGGGCGTCAGGGTGCGGCCAGGGTCCCAGAAGCACCTCCACCAGGATGCCCCCGTCGACGTGGTCAAGGCGGACGCAGTCGTACTTGCCGGTGGGTGCTGTGCCCATACTGCTTGCGTGTGGGTGCTGCGGCCATCATGCTTACCAGTGCATCCCCCTGCGTAGGCCCCTAACGCTGCCTTTGGGGTGTCTTCCCACCAAAGCTCTTTCAAGTCCTGCTGCTGGGTGTTGATTAGCTAGCCACCACCCAGGCCGTATTGGCTAGCGGGCTGGCGCCCTGGCAAGCTGGCACGCTGGCGGGCCCAGGTACGCTGACCGTGAGGGCATGGCCTGCGGTTGGGTCGTGCACCATCTCCCAATGCCTTGCTCTTGCAGCATGGCAAATGCAGGCCTTTAAATAAATCTCCAAGAGCCTGGGGTGTCTCTTTGTGTGGACATCGCAGCGCGCCTCTGAGGAGCCAGTAGGAACGCCTCTGCATTGGCAAGCGGCAGTCCAGGACATGCTTGTGTGTGTCAGTACGATGTTTGCACGCATGCGCATGAGCCCTCCCACCTCTACTGTGCCCCTGCATGACATGCATGTCTGTTCCATTGCCTATGTGTAGTTCATGCGAACCGGTTTATTGGAGCTCATGTGTGGTCTACCAAACGTCATCAAATGGTCTACCAAATGCCTGCGCTGGTTGCTGCGTGACAACAAATCCATCGGGCTGATGCAGTGGGCCATTCAGCGCGCGAGGTCTACACCACCCTCTTGCAGCAAGGGGTGCATTTGGAGGCTAAGGACTTTGCGGTAAGCCACCCGTGCTTGCGGGTGCACATGCTTTTCTGTATTTCTTGCATAGTTGCCTGCTGGCTCACTGAGTGGTGGGATCTTCCTGTGTTCACCTGCGTATCTTCTGGATAGATTTTTCAAATCTGTGTCGCTGGATGCATGCCGAGTTCTGGTTTTCCCTCTCTCTCTCTCTCTCTCTCTCTCTCTCTCTCTCTCTCTCTCTCTCCTCCCCCCCCCCCCCCCTCTCTCCCTCTTTGCCAGGAGACCTACACTAGCGTAACAGAAATGCAGCTGGTCTGCACCCTGTAGCTATATGATAACATTAGGCTATTCTCTACATTCTCACATGAGGCCC